>CM046457.1:48281710-48854210 GCA_025506515.1 Flaveria trinervia | reverse complement strand
CACGGCTTTCATACACTCAGAGCTTCAGATTTATATGTTATGGGTCGTGTTCCATTTATTAACACAAGTAACTATGGAAAAGGGACTTGGATAAGGAATTTGATACAGAGACATAGTAAAACCAACTTCAAGGACTTCAAAATGCTATATCTAAAGTCATTGAAGATGAGACTTGAATTGACCAAAACACGAACAAGCTAGTGAAGATAAGGGTTTTTAAGCATCAAAGATATGTTAAGAAGATCCCTATACACACTCTAGTCCCGGTTAACAGCTTGTTTAGCTTATGTGGTAGAGTTGTCAAAAGGAGACGGGTCAGGCATTGATTTATTGTTGGACAAAGACTACTATATCATCAATCTTGTAGATCAACTTAAGTTTGGAAAAAACAATTTGATGAGGTTGCAGGCTTGTCCAATTGCAGTTGATGAATTTGTTCACCCTTTGACAACATAGTTTGGTTGGTTGATCATAAAGGCCCTAGTCAACAAGATGTATGCTTACGGGGGTAGTTACAAGGTTGCAAATGTGGACTTCTAAAAGCTTTGATTCACCGAGCCTAAGGAATTTAAAGACTGACCCTAAATGCTTAGGAAATTAAATCAACATGATCAAGATCAAGTAGCGCTAGAACCTACATTTGCCACGTGAGAACTTGCTTCTTGTGCGAGCTCTTTGTAGTCATACGAGAACTATGCAGGAACTTCTTAGATTAGTATAAATTGTTAGTTCTTAATGTAATTGTTAAGCTTTTGTCATTTTTCCTGATTTCATAATTATTGTAATTGATTTAATTCAGGGAGCAATACAAATAATGTTATTTACTATAGCGTTGAATTCATTTGATTCTACTTAATATCCTTGCCTTGAGTTATTATATTCCGGATTCTCCTCACGAGATCGATTAGTGTTATTATTAATCGTTATAGTAATCCCTACGTGGATTAATTATCTGGGAGAGGTGATACTCAATTAGAAATATGATCGTGTGTAATCCAAATTTTGAAAAATGATATTGCATTAGAAATATGATCGTGCGTAATCTTATTTTTGACAAACTGCTAACTGCTTTTTTTCCTTTGGTAATCCTTTTTTTCTAGTAGGGGCATGCATGCATATGCATGCAGATATGTATGTATGTATATGTATGTATGTATGTATGCATGCATGCAAGATTACATGTATGTACGTATTTGCAATATGTGCATCTCTCATAATATGATACATGATTAATATTTTTTCCATTTACTTTAATATATTTTAGAACTAATAACTTTATTTTGAGGTCACAAGAATCCATCAAATTGTTATGCGCATTTTGCTTTAATTTTGTTTTATCCATGCGTATAAAATAACTAGAATGGGCATCTTCTTTAAGTGATCTCTAGTAGGATAAGTCCAACTTTAGTTATATCCTGATGATAACATGTATCAAAAGTTTTGTAGCATGTGATACCCAATCTTTGTCATGAGGTATAAGTTGGCTCAAACGTGTTAAGACTTATGATGATAAAACCACTAATTACATTTTAATTTTATAGTTTATGATAACTAATTCTCATTAATTTTAATATTTAATTATAAATCATATTTAACTCAAAATTATTCTGCAAACAATAATTAATTAATTTTATTTTATTTTAAACGCTGTTGATATAATTTAAAGCTATATTCGTTTAGATAACATAAATTTTCGATCATTGACTCTTTGTTGTGTCATCTAAAAGGGCTTGATTAAGTTATAGGTCTAATTCTTTGGCAATTAGGCGTGGTTTTTTCTAGCTAAGGGTGGAGTTGATTAAGTTAAGATCCTCAAAAGAACGCTGTAGGCAGTCCCTACGTCACTAAAGGTACATTCTACTCCGCTTTCGACTCTTCCGCTGAGAAAAAAATAGTTTATGATTTAAGAATTCCCTATAAACATATAATAAAACATTTACTATATAAAAATATGAAGAAATTAGTAATTATTAAACTTAACCCTTAATTTTTCTATATCAGATAAGTGACTCACTTTTTAAAGACCCATAATAAACAAATGAGCACATTTACCAACAGCCGGCCCGTTATTTAACCAAATAACCCCTTTAAACACTTAAAAAGCTTAATCTAATTAATAAGTATTTGATGCTATGTTTTAAATATTGCAAACTTAATCCAAAGATTTGTCAGATGGTTGTAAACTTAATCCCAATCTTTAATGTCCGTTGATTTTTAAGGACTTGGGACTATATTTGCAACATGATCATAACATAAATACCATTTAAATGCATATATCTCTACAACTAAAATCAAAAAATCATATTTAAAATCAAATGAAAGTTTAAAATAATCAAGGAAAAGGATTAAATTTAAAATATGTTTTTTTTTCAAAATAACCTTAATTAAAAGTTGTAAAAATAAATTTTAAAGTAAAGATTAAGAAAACTAAACTAAACTTAAAAACTAAATTAAAGTTAAAAAAAGAATAAAGTTAAAGAAATTTAAAAAAATGATAAACATATAATATTATTACGTTTAAATATTATTGCTTCATTTTTAAATTTCACTAACTAATTATAAAAAAATTAACTTTATTTCACTTTTACTTTTTTTAAAAATTTATTTGCTTTCTAATCTATTTATTTGATGTTTTATATTATATTTGATTTTTAATAGATTTTTTTTTTAATTTGAGTTTTTGATTGTTGAAAAATTGCACAATGATCCTGTGATTATATTTAACGTATTGACCCACATCGTTAAAACCTAATAAACACTAACAGTGTTGATTAAATTTGCAACTATTAAACAAATTAATAACTAAGTTTGTAATTTTAAATGTTGATGATCAAACTTCAATATAATAAAACCATATGGATTATTTATGCAATTCTCTCTAATAATTATTATTATTTGGGTGTTTCAAAATTTGATAAAGCTAAGCGACCATCATCCACCCACGTCTTTACTACTGGCTTCCCCCATTGCGTGCTAGGGGATACATTATCTCTACGTAGGAGTAAACACTTCTTAGTTAGCCAATCCTCATATCTCAATCTATGTGTTTCTAATGTTTTTCATTTGCTTGATAACATATCGTAGTCTTCAGATAATTAAAATTTTTGTTCAATAATTCATAAACACTTGTTTAGTATGACATCCACGTAAAGAAGTTTTTCAATATGAAATATAATGATGCCTTACTTACGATCTAATGTCACAAGAAATGCTTAATAAATTCACAAAGATAGCTTTTAAAAATGATATGTTAGGCATTATAGATTATGAAGAGTTAACTAACAACTTTTAACCAAGAATCCTATGAAAGCCGATTCATTTAACTATGTGAATTAAGTTAATTTACTATTGTAATTCTATTTTGTTTATTATTATAAAAAATTTATTCATTGTACTAATAAAGTTTGTTTATATATATACATAATTTTCTATTAAGGGTGTTATAATTTAGACAATGTAAGGCTCAAGTTATTATGTTTATGTGCTTTAGTATTTTACAATATAGGGAAATGTTATCTTAATAATCAAATTTTTTAAACTTTAGTAACCGGTATAAGCCACACAGTACTATCTCGTGCAAATTACATGCAATTTTCCTTTCTTAAATAATCCTAACTTTTTTCACGACATTAGTTTTGTCAAACAAAATTCAACATTAATTTTGGTATTTTTTATTTTTCTAACGCCTACCATATTGATATAATTTATTTAAAAAATGTTTCACCGATTATTTATATATGTGTAAATTTGGTTATACATTTGTAAAATTAATTTCGTAAAAAACAATTTTTTTATAATTTCTTTTATGAAAGAGAAAAACGAGGGAAACAGTTTTGTGTTTTTAATTTTTAATTTGTATGTTATTTTTATTATGTTTTTGTTAGTTACCATTTTACCATTGATAACTAGTAGCTCACACACACACACAAACACACACACACACAAACACACACACAGATAGAGGTTCAAATAAAAAATAAGTTTTGCCTAAGTAGACTAAGAAGGAACAAAGAGATTACATGCGGCACTTTTCTAATTAGGGTTAAATGACATTTCGGTCCTAAAATGTAACACCCCGTTATTTTTAAAGACATAAAAGAAAGAATAACATTTAAGAAAAAAAAAAGAAAGAAAGTATATAAAACCCAAGTTGAGGGGTAAAAAGTGTCCAAAAGTACAAAACTTTGAAAATTTGGTGGATAAAGGTGGTATGGCCGCTCATTTGGTCTTGCACTCCCTTTTTCATTCGGTTTTTGTGAGAGAGAAAGAAAAGCGCAGAAAACTTTTGGGTTTTGAAGAACAAGAAGAAGAATCTAAATTCAAGGTAAGAATTTGGTGTTTTTTAGTGTTCTTAACCGGCCTTTGCTTCGGTTGTATGCTTATATGTGTTATATGTTCGTTTGTGTGTGTTGTTGGTGGGTTTAGGTGTTTGACCTTTTAGCAAATGAGTTTTGAAGGAAGTCATACCCAAGAGTAGCTAAGGTGAGTTCTAGAACCCCCTTTTTACTTGTTTTAAACTGGATTGGGCCTGGAAATGCATGTGTGTACGTTTTATAAAAAATGGGTTTTTCACCCGTATGTTTATGTGTGTGTGATGCGGGTGGGTTTTGATTTGGGAGATAAATGATGTTATGATGTTGCCATGTATTTGTTTTAATGCTTAGTATGTAATATTTAAGCTTAGAACATGTTAGATGATGATTGGGGACTGAAACAAGTTGTTAAGTATGAATTAGACTGCCCATGCGCGCCAATAGTAGCCCATGCGCCCAACGGTATAAACTGTCTAAGTATCCCCATGCGCCTAAAGTTCATGCCCCCAAATAGTTCCAATGCGCCTAGGAATAGGCTAAATTTGACTGAGTGTCCAGACGCCTAGAGAGCCCATGCGCCCAGGCAATCATGCACCTGCATACTAACCATGTGCCTTGAATTTGCCCAGAATCGACTAAGTGTTGCCCATGCGCCCCAATAGTGCCCATGTGCCTGAAAGTTCCTCATGCGCCTGAAAGTTCCTCATGCGCCTAAGTGTTGCCCATGCGCCTGCAAGGCCATGCACCTGCATAGTGCCCATGTGCCTGCGTAGTGCCCATGCGCCTAGGACTTGGATTTATTTTCTGATTTTTAGGGAAAAAGTGAAATGTAGACTTTGACTTAGGATGTTCCCGAGGGTAAAGTAAGTTGACTTTTGTTGATGAATGAGGTATGTTATGGAATGGATGATGATTGTTATGTCATGTATAATGGTGCCTTGTATGGTGATCTTTTGTATGTTCATGTTTATGTTCCTTGTTATGTACTTATTTTCTATGGCTTTACGTTGAATGATTATGAATGAACTGAGAAGTATTGTGTAACGTAAAGTGGAAGATAATGACAAGATGAACGTAATGAAAGAATGCATGCATTAATGAATGAAAGATAAGTAAGAAAGTCTTGCAACAAAAGTATGGAGGTTCACACCCAATGAAGGGTGTTAGCTCAACTGTGTGTGGGTTAGCTATCTCGGAAGGATGCACACTAGGGCCTACTTTTTGGGATTGACCATACGTATGGGATACTTTCCGCTTGCCCTAGGTACTGGAGTCAGCTTTTTGCATAATGTTCGAGGTCTATGAACAACCTTAGGCCCGGTAACTAGCTTCGTGCATAATGTTCGAGGTATAGCATATGGCATTGGTCCAAAATGAAAGAGAAAAGATAGTGATGAGTGTACTTGCCCTAGGTACTGGAGTCAGTTTGGTGCATAATGTTCGAGGTCTTTGATAGACCTCAGGCATAGTAACCAGCTTCGTGCACACTGTTCAGGTTACTGTACATGTCATCGGAAGTGACGATTTAATGAACGATTAGTAAGGAAGATCATGAATGAAAGTGAATGATAATAATGTACAATGAATGAATAAAAGTTAATGAACGAATGATGAAGATAATATTGATATTATCTATATGTACATATGATGCTTGATCGCATAAGAATGTAAAGAATGGTTTCAAACAAAAGTAAAGTATATGTTATTTTAAAACAAGAACTCACTGAGTAACACTGACTTTTATGTGTTTCCAGTTGGCAGGTGATGGTGTTGAGGACGACACAGGGCGGCAACTTAGCTCATTTTGGATGGCATCCATTTTGTATAATGTTTTTGTGATGTAATGAAACAAGTTATCTTGTAATCAATTAACAATGTATTATTTTGCAAAATCAATTATAATGAAATGAAATGGTTGTTTAAATGTTTCCACTGCAATGTTTTATTAAAGTTAATGTAAATACATGTTTTATGTGCGATGATTGATCAGTTGTGAGCATCCCGGGAACATGGCCTTACAAGTTGCTATCAAAGCCAAAGTTTAAGTGAAATGGGTTACAAATTTTAAAAGAAACCTAAACTTAAACTGAGAATGGGACTAAGGAAATGGGTGCTAGTCCGAGTTGCTGCGTGCCATCAGGTATTTTTCTTAATATTAACCGGCATTATGTGCGCATGTGATTTGATCTGTGTGCTTTTACTAGATTTAGATACTGATGTAGTCAGAATAGGAAATACATCTGGCCACTATAATTAACAACTTACTATTCTTGACATAAACTGAGCTATGCCCTTGAATGGCCATTTTAGTGTTGGAATATTATAGTGTGTTCAGAGGATGGCCGGTGGTAGATCGTTAAAGGCTTCACGTGGTGGAGGTCATGGTGGACGTGGTGCTGGACCACGAGCCACAAGAGGAAGACATCAAGCTGAAGAGGTAGTTCATGAAAAAGCAGAGACCCCTCGTTCGAAGGCTGGGGACGAGAGTGCTAACTGACAGCCTTAGTGAAGGAGGCTGTTATGGAGGAAGTGCACCAGGTCATGCAGACGATCTTACCGTCTGTGGTGACCAAAGTGATAAAGGATGTAAGGGAAGGAGAAAGAAGGGAGAGGAACAGGTCCTCGGGAGGACGGGAGCAACCGGAGACTGAGATGTTCATCTTCGATGATGATGAAGAGGAAGAAGAGCATGTGCCAGAGGCGGCACGAGGCTGCAACTACGGGGCATTTCAAAGATGCAAGCCCCCTACCTTTGATGATAATGGCACTGCTTTTGCTCACTGATGTGTGATAGAAATTGAGGCTATACTAGATATCAGCGAGTGTCGAGAGGACCAGAAGGTGTAGTTTGTTGTTTACTCGTTTGTGGACTCAGCTTTGTGTTGATCGGACAATATCATCCAAGCCGAGGGTAGTCAGGCAACTAGAAGGATGAAGTGGGCAGAGCTGAAGAAATTGGTGATTGAGGAGTTCTGTCCTCATAGAGAGATGGATAAGGTGGAGATGGAGTTTGCAGATACATGATGTTCCTAGTTTATGAGCTAAAATATAGAAGTCTTTCATATCTTACACATATGTAATGAAATGGTTTAATGAAATATTATAGTGGTTGATATTTATTAATGTTTAACTATTTCATATTATTATTTTGTTAAGTATAATTCTTATATATGAACTTATTATATAGGTTTGAGGTTGTTATGCATGGTTCTTAGTCAATAATGATTGAGAAATGTGTTCAACCTAGTCGGGTGATTATTCATGCGAATGGGCCATACTTATGGACCATCGCATGACTGAACCAGGAGACTGGATCAGTCGCATGATTGAGACCTAAGATTGACTCAATCGCACGACTAAACTTTCAGTCATGCGTATGTTCAATCAAATGAATGGAGAACCCTAACCTATAAATACCACCTAATTCGTGAAAAAACAGAACACATGGAGTGAATTCGAAAACTTTCGATAACACACATAACCCTAGCCGTCCAGAACGTCCAAGACAGCTAATCCAACTTCAAATTCCATTCTTGACCGATTCCTACTCATTCTTCATGTTTAGTCTATTCTTATATCAATTGGGTTAATGTTCTCACTGATTGGATCACCAATCAAATTAGATTCTGTACTATTTGATGTGGTCTCACGCAGAATCAGTTAGTATTCCATACGTACACGGTCCTGACAAGTGCTATCAGAGCTTGGCTCTTGATTTTGCATTCAATTCAGTTAGGTTTGGTGTCAAAAACTCACGTTTTAATTCAAAAGAGTCGTCTTTTTGAGTCCAAAGGTATTTTCGACGTTTTCAGGCATTACATTTTAAGTTCTACGTCATACGGCAGATTAGGTTTTCGGGGTAAATCATATTTTGTGTCTAAGTGTCAAAAATTTGATTTTTTTCAAACACAATAGCCTTCAGTCGCACGAATAGCTCATTCGTATGATTGAATTCATTCGTATACTCCATCCGCACGATTGAACTTGGTCGTATCCTTCATTCGCACGACTGAACAACTCCAGTCGTTTGGTTCCACTCGTCTTGTTCATATGCACGACTAAATCTAGTCGTACGATTGAATTCATTCGTATCCTTCATTCGCACGAGTGACTCATTCGTATAGCCGATTCGCACGAGTGATCCATATTCATAGCCCATTCGCACAAGTGAAACAGTCATGTTCTAAAAGTACAATGTTTAAAGCAATGGAAGATCAATTTGCTGCATTTTCTGCGAGAAAGGACTCACGCATCGAGAACCTACTGCTTATGGAGAATGGTATTGGTAATCATAACAAACCACCAAAGTTGTTAACGTTAGATGAATATCCTTAGTGGAAACAATGGTTTGAGATTTACCTAAATGGAGTGATCCCCATCTTTGGACTTCCATAGAGACTAGTTACACGGTACCTGTCAGTGCAAATGGAGTCAAGTTGACCTTGGGCGGAATGAGTGAAGCTCAGAAGATACTCTTCAATGCTGAAAAGAATGTTTATGCCCTGTTGACTCAGTCAATCCCAAAAGACATCTTTCATCAGTTTTCTGAGAACAAGCAGGCCAAAAAGCTATGGGAGGCCCTGGAGAAGAGGTACGATTGAAATGCAACATTGAAGGCACTGAAGGCCAAGGCTCTCAAGAAGGAGTTTGATAATATCTTTTCGATAGGAAATGGGAGCTTAGATGATATTATCGACAGATTCTATCATCTAATGAGGGAGCTGCACACTCGTGGCGTAACCATCTCAATGGAAGACAAAGTTTAAAGCTTTGCTGGTGGTTTGCCTGAGAAATGGGACTCATTTGTGTCTAACTTGAGATAGAATGACTTCATATTGAAGTTAAGAGAGGAAGAACTGAGAATGAAGCACAAGTCGAAGAAAGGATCCTACGTTCAGAATCCTTCGCTCTACAACTCAGTTCCTACTCCAGCTGTTTTAGGAGCACCATTACAAAAAACATTCGTTTCTAGTTCATCTACTCCTTCTCAAACCACTGTTTCAGGACGAGAAAGTCAGGGTCATTTCGAATCCAATACATAGTGCCTGAAGCCAATACTACGAAGTTGAAGACCGAGAATCTCGGTAATATCACAGTGGAAGTTGCAAAGGAGCATATGGATCTTCTAGCAGCAGTGGTTCAATCCTATGATGGTTTAGTTGCAGGGAAGATTGGAAATGTCATCTTGCAGATGAAGACTACGAGCAAGTTGATAAGAACGAGCTGGAAAGAATGGATATCATGTGGGCTCTAGCAAGTGCAGTTAGAACAGCTAAAAAATTTGTCAAGAAGATGGGGCAGAATCTAGTATCCACGAAAGATATGACTTTTGGTTTCGACAAAACCAAAGTCACTTGCTTCAACTATGGTGAAAAAGGGCATTTCAAACGTGAATGTGTGAAGGCCAAGAAAACTGGAAATGATAACCCATTTCCTACTTTGAACCGTCAAGACAAAGACATGGTTGGAACTAGTTCTTCGAGTAAAGAGACAAGGCACTAACTACTCAAGGTGATGAAGGACAAGATTGCTCCTTCTGATTTGTTTCTCCTGGAGAATCAAATATTGCCTTTGTTGATGAATTGGATGATGGGTCCGCTAATGAAGGTGAGATTGCAGCTGAGCAATTGATGTCAGATATAGATGAAGTTGTGAACGTGGTAAATCACTTGGTTGAGGAAAAGCTAAGAGCAACAAGTTTAGAATCTCCAGCAACAGAAGAGCCTAACTCTACTTTGATGGCTGGTTCAACTGAAGAGCCTAACTCTACTTTGAATGTCAAAAAATTAGGGAAAGCATTGATCTAAAATTTGCTATGTTATTAGAACACAATGATAACTTAGTAAATGATTTACAACTCTGCACTAAAGCTAATCGTATATTAAAACAAAATGTGTGCAGTTTTAAAGAAAAGATAGAACTTTTAGGTAAACAACCAAGGGAAACTAAGGTTGTTTCCTTAAAATCAATATAATGATATAAAGTTTTATTTAAATTCTTTCGATGAAACCAAAAAGGAGAAAGCAGTTTTGGAAGTCGAGGGTAATTCTTTAAAACAAAAACTGCATAGTTGGGATAGTTCTTCTTACATAGTTCAGAACTTAGTGAAAGAACGAAATAATGGGGAAGGTTTGGGTTACAAAGTAGTTCCACCACCACATGAGATCCTTTTGAATACAAAATGTAAACCTATAAATTACAATCCAGTTAAGGATCATGTGGTGTCCACTCCTCTGGTTAGTGAACCTGATTCTACGGGTAAACCGGTGAAATCTGTCACTAAACAGAAGGAGTCTACTTTGAAATCAAAAGGCAAAATACTAGTTGCGAATTTGGATGATGAAATTAAAAGGGTTAATGTAAGGTCAGGTTCACCAAAGTCTATTTCAGAACCCAAATTGACTAACCCAATTAACCAAAAACGTGTTAATCATCAAAGTCCAAGTAAACTAAAAGTTAAAGATGTTCTAAATGTTAAAATAATTAATTTTGTTAATAAGGCTAAAATATCTAAAAGAGAAGTGACAAAACCCAACCAGATTCACCTCACACCTTCACCCAATTCAAAACCACATAAAAGTGTTCTTCAATCTGTAAAAGTGAGATCTTGCTACAATTATGGAAAACGAGGACATATCTCTGCTAATTGTCCTTATTATCTGACCCCCAAAAAGAAAATTGAACTTATTATGCAAAACCAAGGTTTCCTAAAGTAAGATCTAACACTCCACCTAAGAATGTTAGTGAACATAAAGTTCAAACCATTAGATAGTCATCTGTTTACCACAAACATGCCTTACACAAAACTAGCTTATGGAATGAAAAATCAAGTACAGTGTCTGATAGTGAAGACAAGAAGAAGAGCGATATGCCCTCATCCTTGAAATGATAGTGGGTTGAGTTTATGATGTGTGATTCCTCTGGGTCAACTAAGCTAGTTAAGGCTTGAATCCCAAATCTGAACTAATAAGTCTCTCTAAATATTCAGGGTGTTCGATACAGCGCTACCACTAATACCTGGATTATTGATAGTCGGGCTTCAGGCACATGACAGGGAATTCATCTCTTCTTTAATGTCAAACAAATTAAAGGGGGACATGTTTCATTTGCTGGGAACAAGGGATGTCACATCACTACTCAAGGCAAAGTGGGAAACAAGAAAGTAAACTTTGACAAGGTCAACTACATTCAACAACTACAGAACAACTTACTTTCAGTATCCCAGATATGTGATAAAGGGTTTAAAGTTTTATTTGACAACAAAAAGTAGAAAATGTTATAGAAGGACTATGTGATTGAGGAGGATAAGTTTCTTTTGTCAGCTTCAAGATATAATGACTTGTATGTCTTGGATCTATCAAAAGCCTCCACAACCGATCACACTGTTCAATGCTTCTTTTCAAAAGCAACTGAGAGGGATTCAATCTTATGGTATAGGAGAATGGGACACATCAATCCTAGGAAGATGAATCATTTGGTTCAAAATGACTTAGTGAATGGTGTAAATGTCAAGAACTTCTAGCTTCTAGACTTCTGCATAGCATGTAAGAAAGGGAAACATACCAAGAAAGCTCACAAGGAAAAGAAAGTTAATACTATTGATATGCCTTTCGAGCTTCTACACATGGATCTGTTTGGCCCTGTCAGCACAAAGAGCATTGTCGGAGACCTATATTGCTTTGTAGTAACGGAATATTACCCAGATTCTCTTAGGTGATGTTTGTGAAAGCCAAATTAGAAACTTTTGAATCATTCAAACATCTGGTAACTACATTGGAATCACTCTACAAGCTGAAAGTAAGGCAGATTCGATCAGACAACGGAACAGAGTTCAAGAATCAGTGGGTGGAGGCATACTATAGAGAAAGAGGAATTGTTCATCAATTCACCTTTGCCTATACTCCACAGATGAATGGCGTTAATGAAAGGAAAAATAAAAGCTTGATAGAGACAGCCAGGACGATGCTAGCCTACTCGAAACTGTCTTTCCAATTCTAGAATGAGGCAGTAGCAAATGCATGTTACATGCTCAATCGAGTTGTAATGATCAAATGACATGGAGAAATATGTTATGAGCTGCTCCAGCGACATAAACCCAACGTGGAGTATCTAGAACCGTTTGGCGCACTCTGCACGTTGTTGAAGAAAAATCAGACAGGGAAGTTCAGTGAGAAGGCGGAAGAAGGCATTTTTCTCGGATACAACATACCAGACAACAAAGTTTATAACAACTCAACATGTCACGTAGAAGTGTGGTACAATGTTGATGTCCAAAGATACACCACGCCCCAGCTGGGAAAGGACCCTCATTCTTCTTCGACTACGATGGATTCTTTAAATCCTTCAATCTGCCGCCTTCTCATATCGATGACGAGCTTTCTGCTTGGATGATCTACGACATTCTAAACACTCCTCCACCAGACTCGACATCAACTGGTCCATTAGATGATACTTCTAGCCCTTTAAGGGGAGACCTTGAAGTAAGTGATTCTTTATCTAATGATGAAGCAGTTGAGATTGCTAATATGGACCAGGAGGAACATATTCCCACAAATGAAAGTTCACAAGAATCAATCTTGATGCCTCTGATACTTCGAAACCTAATACTCCAACAGCTACAAGACTGAACCTGGGTTTAACAATCTGAATAATGAGGTAGCTATTCCAATGACTCCCGGATCTCGGATAAATGTTCATCATCCCCTGGACAACATCATTGGGGATATTCGATCGAGAGTACAGACAAGAAATCAGCTATACTCAGCTGATTATGCTTCGGTAATAGAAAAGGGATATCTTCACCATGGTGCTTATCGATGTTTTTTGTCTTAATTTGAGCCAAAATATGTGAGTGAAGTCTTAAGCGATAAGGCATAGGTCAGTGCCATGCAAGAAAAACTGCTACAGTTCAAGAAGTTAAGAGTTTGGACCCTTGTGGACAAACCAAAAGGTGCTAAGGTGATTGGCAGTAAATGGGTCCTTAAATGCAAGAAAGATGACCAAGGTGTCATAATCCAAAACAAGGCTCGGCTTGTCGTTCAAGGGTTTAGACAAGTCGAAGGCATTGACTACAATGACATGTTTACACCTGTGGCTCGGATGGAAGCAATTCGTATCTTCCTAGCCTATGCATCCTACATGAAGATTAAAGTTTACGAATTGGATGTGAAAAGTGCATTCCTTCATGGTGAAATCCGTTAAACAGTCTATGTCAGTCAACCCGAAGGTTTTGAGGATCAGTATCATCGGGATAGAATTTACAAACTGGACAAGGCTCTTATAGGCTCCATCAAGCCCCTAGAGCCTGGTATGAGAAACTCTCAACTCATCTAGTGAAACATGGTTTTTGCAGAGGAATTATTGACTGCATTTTATTCATGAAAGAAAAGGAGGGTGATTTACTGCTGGTACAGATATATGTGGACGACATAATCTTCGGTTCCAAAAATGAAGCATTATGTAAATAATTCGAATCTGTAATGAAAGCAGAGTTTGAGATGAGTGCCATAGGGGAGATGAAGTTCTTTCTTGTCTTATATGTGGATCAGACACCGAAAGGAATCTTCCTACATCAGTCCAAATATGTAGGAGATATCCTGAGTTGGTTTGACATGGAGAATGCTTCAGCTGCTGGAACACCTCTTGCCACGAACCATGACGTGGCACCTGATGAAAATGGTGATCTAGTTGATACCACCATGTATAGAGGAATGATCGGATCTCTCATTTACCTCACAGCCTCTCATCCTTATATTATGTATGCCCTGTGTCTTTGTTCCAGATATCAGGAAAAACCAAAAGTGAATCATCTCATTAGAGTTAAACGGATTTTTCATTATCTGAAGGGTACACCAACACTCGGGTTGTGGTATCCTTATGATTATGACTTTGAGCTTACAACATATAATAACTTGAACTATGGTGGTTGCAAGATGAATTACAAGTCAACATCTGCAGGATGTCAGTCCTTTGGTAGACGGTTAGTCACTTGGCATTGTAAGAAGCAGACATCAGTTGCTCTGTCAACTTATGAAGTGGAATATATTGCTGCAAGTTGTTGTTCACAAATCATCTGTATTCAACAGCAAATGCGCGACTACAGTTTGCAATTTTCTAAAACCTCTATTTTTGTTGATAATCTGCTGCTATTGCTATCACCAAAAATCCGGTCCAACACCCTATAACAAAACACATTGGTATTAAATATCACTTTATACGTGACTGTTTTGAAAAGCACTTTATCGATGTTGTTAAAATTAATATGGATTTTCAACGCGCGGACCTCTACACAAAAGCATTTGACAAACCTAGGTTTTTATATCTTTTAGAGGTTAATGGCATGAAAAAGAAAAGTGATGTAATTCTAGAAGAAGAAAGTCCTTAGTCTGATATGTATTTTTTATTTTATTTTTTTTATTTTATCTTCCTGTCTATTAAAATCCAAAAACTCAAAAAGATTTTTGGTTTTAGAATTTTAGGGGGAGAATAGTTTAGTTTAGTATTTAATTAGTTACAGTACTTATTTACTTAAAAAAACTAGAGGGGAGGGCAGATTAGCTGAATGAAATGAAATCAAATCTGTGATTTTCATTCAAAGTTTATGGAAATGATAGTACACAGAGAACAAATTATTTAGGACTTTAAAAGGATTTAAATGATTAAGATGTAAAGTTCAAAGTATAAGTCTGAGGAGTCTAAGCACAACAAAAGGAAAAATGATAGTAAAACTAGCCTGCTACTGAGGTAACATAGAGAAAGTAGACCTAGAGGTTGCTAGTTCATTATATGATGTGTCGGTAGATTCAACATAATAGATGAGTAGACTTCATTGGTGAATCCAATTCAAACTAACTTGTTCAACTAGCTATGGGTTCCCATCTTATCCGGGGTTAACACAATCACGCATTTCCAATAAGGGGTGATGAGCAAAATAAACGCCACAAATGTGTGCGGAGACCATAACAATGAGCAAAGCACATGGAAAACCTGCTAAATGCAATCAAGCTAATGACATATGTTATTGGTGCGATATGTGCAAAAGTAAAATAAATGCTCTAATAAGAAGATAGATTGTGTGCCTCTCTGTTGTGCGGTGGCACTGACCAGAGGATAAGCATAACCTAATTATTCTAGAAATCATTGTTGTTTGTGCCTCTCTGCTGTGCGATGACACTGACCTGAGGCTTGGTATCTCTTTGAAAGCTCTTAGAATAGTTTCTTCTTGAAATATACTCGTATCTCTTTGAAAGCTCTTAGAATAGTTTCTTCTTGAAATATACACGTAGACCGCTGAAAAATCACCTGAGGAATGTTGATTACAATATAAGTGTGGGAACCACAAATGCTTGTTCATATAAGTAAACCTAACTCATCACCAATTGAGTCAAAAATCTGTGTATGGATTTAAGTGGAAAAATATACTGACAATCATTGTGGGTACCACTCTTGATAGTTAAAATCATTGTGTGCATCTTATAGCTCTAGTATGATTTCCTGAAAGTGCTAGTGACTCTCAGAGAAAAACAAGAATCTAGCATTAAAGTGTTTTAGTAAAATTTCCCGAATGATTATGATATACCTGTATGATTCCATAATGAATCTGTCAAGAAATGATCAAATTAACTTGAAGCTGTGTTGTCCAGGAAGGAAAATCTGATAGAAGTTTTCTAAAAGGTTTTAAATAAGTCCTGTTTTGTTTTTGATTTCAAGTCGTTTTCGTGGCTTTCTAGTTTTTTGTTACGTAATTATCGGACTACACATCTAGATGAGATCTATGAATCACTCACTAAAAGTGATCACGTCTGAGGTGATCAAACGGTTAATTAAAAAGGTCATGTCTGAGATGATCAATGTTCATAATGGAAGATATCAAAAGGTAAAAGTTTAAGTGTTTGAAAGTGGATGAGGTCAAACTCATAAGTATGAGCCAATCACATGATTGGACTATAAGTATGAGCCAATCACACGATTAGACCATAAGTACGAGCCAATCGCACGATTGCACCATAAGTATGAACCAATCGCACGATTGCACCATAAGAATGAGCCAGTCACAAGATTGGACCATGAGTATGAGACATCCATGCGATTGGATCACAAGAATGAAACAATCGTATGACTGATGATGAAGTCTAAGCCAATCGCACGACTGAACCCCAGTCGCACGACTGAAGCATGCGTATGGGTCCAGCCGCATGACTGAACTTTAAATAGTATAAATAGAAGGGTTATTCGGTCGCATTACTTACCACCCTTCACATCTTTCAAAACCCTCTCATACGCAAACACTCTGCCCGAAGTTCGTTTACATTGATTACTAACTGATTTTGATCCTAACTAATTTCTTATTCATCTACAGGTATTGTGAGACTGAAATAGACCCTAATGTCCGGTTTATTCAAACCCTAAGGGCCGATTATGTTAAAATCAAGAACCAAGACCAACTCTTAATAATATACCGCTCAACTTGACATAATCGTTGATATAAAAGACATTAAGTGATAATTCGAGTCTCTGCGAGTCTAATGAGTCTGAACACGAAGTCTAACATAAAACTTGACAAAGTTTCATATCTAGGGTGTTCAACAGTGTAGGATATGAATGGTCTTACTGATGAACCCTAGTCGCACGATTGAGCCAGGAGAATGACTAAATCGCACATATGAATCATGCGTATGAGTTCAGTCGGACGAGTAACTCAACTGCATGGTGTAGCATACGTCTAAGCTCAATCGCAGCCTCAATCGCACGACTGAACTTAGCTGTAGGCTCAATCGTACGACTGAACTCAATCATACGACTAAAACTCAATCGTATGGTTCAGTCGCACGACTGAACAGTATGATCCAAACATATTAAGTTCAAAATATCTTATGTTATGCATAAATCTAACCTATATGTTACTTTGTTGCAGCAACATGGCTGATAGATGGACCTTGAGCACCAAGCACAATATATGTGCTCATCTCGATGCTACTTCTAGGAACGTCGCTGAGTTTGTTGGGATTATAGCCTTTCTACTTAGGTCGAGGATCTACAAGGCTATCTCTGCTCCCTACACACCCTATAGCTCTATCCAGGAGGCCTTCTAGGAAGGTGCTTTAGTTGACCGATCTGCTGAGCCTCACTGCATTAGGAGCTCTATCTTCAGACAAGAGATTAGTATAACTATTGCAGACCTAAGGCGAGTCCTTGATCCGGGTGAGGATAGTGACCACCCAACAAAGCTACACCCTCTGACACTTCGAGGATGTTTTCAAGGATGAAGTACGCTGGGGACATCAACGCAGGTGTGCTCCACAAGAGCAACCTGTGCCCCCAATTTAAGTACTTGGTTCACGTCATCTTCAAGTGCATTACGTCTAGGAGAGGAGGGTTTGACGACATGTCTAATCAAATCCAGAATGCATATGTTGCTCTAGTGCTAAACCACCCATTCAGCTTCACCCACATGTTGTTCTTTTATATGATCGAGAACTTGGAAGCCAAGGGCAAGGAAGGCTTCTGCATGTACCCGAGGTTTTTACAGATGATCATTGATCAGAAGCTTCCTTCCATGCCCAAGGAGAGAGACGATGCAGTTACTCTTGAGGTGATGGATGATACTACGTTAGGTGGATGAAGATCTACCGGGGGAAGCAGGTAAAGCCCCCGGTGAGGAGACTGTTTGGTCATTTGGCTAACGAGGAGTATGTGGCACCATCTCGCAAGAAAAGGCGTCACGATGACAGTGACTCCGATACTGAGCCCATCATGGCACCCATAGACGAAGAAAACGATGATGATAATGACCATGATCAGGGTCAAGGTGGTGAGGCACCTGGTGGAACAGAGAGTGCTGCTTTCCACCAAGACTTCCTGATAGATGAAGATAAGGAGTCGGATGATGATCCACTAGTGAGGACTATCAGGAACCGGGCTGTGGCCACAGATATAGGGATAGAGACGGTTGGCGGATGCCAGGCTGAGTCGAGGGGTGCTGCTACTGATGTCACTGATCCTACTTACACCCTTGATCAGCCCATCAGCTAAGGGGGGCTTCTATCTCCAAGGGCTCAAGGAAAAAAAGAATGGCCCATCCCCAAGGAAGAAGAGTAAGAGGCCAAGGTTTACTTTAATAACATTTTCTTCTACTGCCACTGCCACAGCCACCACCACTGCCACAAGCGCTACCACTACCACACCCACTGTTACAAGCCACCACCACCACTACCACACCTACTACCATAGACCACTCCATCCACCACTCATACACCTACTCCACTACGATCCATTCCCACACATCCTCCTATCTTCAGCACATCCACTACTACCACAACCACCCACTAGGCTGGTCCCTCCAACCAATCCACAGTTACACCTGGATCCACTCTACCGAATATTAGGTTAGAGGAACAGCTTGCTATCCTTAACCGCATTGTGCTAAGGCTGATTGCCACCGATGAGCTAAGGGCTAGTTAGCTACACAAGATGATAGAGGTGAATGCTACTTAGGCAAAGCATATGGTACAACTGAGTGAGAAGAACGCTCAGTACGAGAGAGCTCT
Organism: Flaveria trinervia; assembly: GCA_025506515.1. Lineage (NCBI taxonomy): Eukaryota > Viridiplantae > Streptophyta > Magnoliopsida > Asterales > Asteraceae > Flaveria > Flaveria trinervia. The sequence goes on along the minus strand of CM046457.1, from coordinate 48,835,351 downwards.
AAGTCAAGCCCACAAGCACTCACGATTCAAATTCAGCTAGTGTTGGCATCGGTGAAAAGGATAGAGGATCTCGAGAAGAAGAATAAGAAGATATTGCTAAAGCTTAAGGGATCAAAGAATGAGCCGTTAAAGATTAAGGATGTGATGATGGTGATGATGATGCTAATGATGATGGTGATGATGATGATGGTGATGATGATGCTAATGATGATGGTATGATGATGATGATGATGATGAGAATGAAGATGAATCTGATGGAGAAGAAGATATTGATGAAGGAGGACCGAGTGGAAAAGATAAAGAGGATGATGACAATCAAGAAGGTGATGCTACTGCATCAGCCTCCACTCAAGCTCAGGAGAGACAAAAAAAAGAAACCAAGATCAAGGAGCCTTGTTCTCAACTCATCCAATTGAAGAAACGATAGATCAAGACAAAAATGAAACTCAATAGACAGATGAATATGATGTTACTCCGCTCCAGCAAGTCAAGACTCAACTTACCATGATTCTTGACTTGCAAGGGATTGTTAGAAGATCTGTAAGCTACACTCCAGAGGAAGAAGAGATTTTACACAATCTAATAGATGAGCAGCTCGGTGAGATATTCTGACTAAATCCTAATGAAATTATCAAAGATGCTCCAATAGTTGATGTCGTGAGTAATGATAAGCTCAAGGATGTAGATGAGACTGAGACAGAGGATGTCACTGTTGAGCATTATCCAGAGTACACTGACCATGAAGGTAATGTTATCCCCAACTTGGGTGATACTTTTGGCAGTGCCACATTTGAGAAGATGGAATAGATTGAAAAAGAGAAAGGAAAAGATGAAAGGCACGCCCAAGCTTGGGATCCTAATGTTGATATCAAGAAAGCTGAATGGGCAGCTTGGTTTGCAGAGATGAAGCCAATGCACACCCCAAAAGCAAAATGCCTACACCAAACTCTATAGAGTAAAACAATATCAGAAAGTGTCAGGCAAGATTATAGCGTGGCCATATTTTGAATACTTAGAAGTTTATGATGTTAAAAGAGAGAAGGGGATCAAGTACTTCAGATATCCGCATGATGAGAAGACTCTTCCTGGTTTTGAGCTCAACCGACTGGCATGCTTAAATCTATTGTATGCTAATGAAAGAAAGATGTCAGATTGGTTTGAGGCGGCGTTAAAGAAGCAATATCACACCAGATGGGTAAACTTCAAACCTCAACAACCTAAGAGGTTTATTCATAAGTCTGAAGTTGATCCTATATCTAGGAGACCTAAAATAGTGCTGAAGAGGAGTCCCCCGTGCACAATGTCAAAGATTCCCTTACGGGAAATGCCTCATGACTTCACTACACACTTCAAATGGTGGTATTATGATTGGCGGATGGGAGAAGCAGTCATAGTTCTGAACAGGGATGGAAAGATTGATACTATCAGCGTATTCGACCCAATGTGGCTTACTAACTTGTCTGCTGAAGATGTCTATACATTATGCAAGTGGCCACTATTCTATGAGTCGAAGGATATTGTACAAGCTCTACAGTTTCAACACGTGATAAGACTTTGCTTTGCATTTGAAATACATGCAGGAGTTATAAATGAGGAGAAGTACAAGAAATTTCAAGAACATGTGAAGAGTGTTAGAAGATAGGGTAAACTAGGACCAAGGGGAGTTTGTAGATATATGATGTTCCTAGTTTATGAGCTAAAATGTAAAAGTCTTTCATGTCTTACACATATGTAATGAAATGGTTCACTAAAATATTATATGTGGTTGATGTTTATTAATGTTTAATTATTTCATATTATTATTGTGTTAAGTATAATTCTTATATATGAACTTATTATATAGGTTTGAGGTTGTTGTGCATATTTCTTAGTCAATAATGATTTAGAAATGTGGTCAACCTAGTCAGGTGATTATTCATGCTAATGGACCATACTTATGGCCCATACGCATGAATACATCATGCTTATGGACCAGTCGCACGACTGAACCAGGAGACTGGATCAGTCATATGATTGAGATATAAGATTGACTCAGTCCCAAGACTGAACCTTCAATCATGCATATGACTCAATTGCATGATTCAGTGGCACGACTGAACCATGCTAATGGTTCAGTCATACGAATGGAAAACCCTAACCTATAAATACCACATAATTCGTGGAAAAATAGAACACTTGGAGAGAATTCGAAAACTTTTGATAACACACATAACCCAAGCCGTCCAGAGCGTCTAAGATAGCCAATCCAACTTCGAAGTCCGTTCTTGATCGATTCCTACTCGTTCTTAATGTTTAGTCTATTCTTATACCGATCAGGTTAACGTTCTCACTTATTGGATCATCAATCAAATAGGATTCCACACTATATGATTTAGTCTCACCCAGAATCACTTAGTATTCCATACGTACACGGTCCTGACAGAGTTCTTGCAGCTAGAGGCGGGAACCACGACACATTAGCATACACCATGAAGTTTAACGAGATGGTACGGCTGGTACCGGATCAAGTGATGCCTTCGTCATGAAAGATCAAGAGATACATCCAAGGGTTGTCTGCGGATATCCGTAGGCATAAGATCGTTGCCTGGCCGAGCACGTTTAGGTTGATGGTTAATATGTTGTGGAGGTTATATGATGAACGGACCGTGGTGGTGGCTGAAGTCAGCAAGAAGAGTTGTGGTGACCGGAATTGGAATGCGAAGCGGTTTGGACATGGCAGGGCTTCTCCAAGCAACAAAATGCGTCAGTGGATGACTGACATGTGGTCACATCTCGTGCGGGGGTAAAGAGATGTGGCAAGTGTGGAAGGGAACACACTAGGGAGTGTAGGTGGGGACTGAACGTGTGCTTCAATTGTGGGAAGCCTGGCCACATGGCAAGGGAGTGCAAGGTGGCGAGGTGTTTTAACTGTGGCAGGGAGGGCCACATGAGTAGGGACTGCAAAAAGCCGAGGGCTGAAGGTTCGGAATGAAAGAAAGCCGGAGGTGAAGGGCAGAGGGCGAGGACCAGAGCATTCATGATGACGCAAGAGGAGGCTAGGACGGACCCCAATGTTGTGTCAGGTACATTTCTAGTAAAACAAACTCTAGCTCTTGTGTTATTTGATTCTGGGGCTGGTAAAAGTTTTATCTCTGTTGCTTTTCTATGCTAAATTTCCTATTAGTAGTAGGATTATACATACGCCCTTTGATGTAGAAATTGCCATAGGTAAGTCCACCAGGATCTCTTAGATGCTAGAAGGTTGTGACATAGAATTAGAAGGTCACAAGTTTCGTGTTAGACCATTTGTGATTACCTTAGGCAGGTTCGATGTAGTCCTAGGAATGGATTGGTTGCAGACTACGAGGCGATGTGTGTCGCAAGAATATGATTCTGTTGACAGCGACTAATGGGAGTTTGGTGACGGTTTATGGTGATCGAGTCACGATGATTACGAAAGTAATTTCCATGGCGGTGGCGGGAAAGTGCATGAGACATGGATGTAGTGCCTACTTGGCTTACGTAAAGGATGTAGATACGCCGACACCACAACTGTCTGCTGTACGTGTTGTGTGTGACTTTCCAGACATGTTTCCCAAAGACTTACTAGGAGTTCCACCGGACCACGAGATCGAGTTCCAGATTGACTTGATAATGGGTGCCAACCTGATGCTAAGGCGATATCAGAAGAAGGAGTTGATGTAGCAACTGAAAGAGTTGCTTGCTATGGGGGGGTTCATTATATCGATTATCTCTCCTTGGGTGTTCCGGTCCTATTTGTGAAGAAGAAAGACATTAGTATGAGGATGTGCATAGACTACCGCGAGCTGAACAAGGTGACGGTGAAGAATCGATACCCGTTACCAAGAATTAATAATTTTTTGCTCAGCTCGAGGGTGCCAGTTGGTTCTCAAGGAAAGACCAGGTAAAGGTGGAGGCGGTGATGCAATGGAAGTCTCCAAAGATGCCATCCAAGATTTGTACTTTCTTGGGTTTGGCGGGCTATTACAGAAGATTCATCCAAGACTTCTCTAAGATAGCTTCTCCACTAACCAAGTTGACTCGCAAGGATGTGAAGTTTGTATGGGGTCAAGATCAGGAGAAGGTGTTTGAGGAGTTAAAGACAAGGTTAACTCAATCTCCTGTCTTGTCATTACCCGAAGGAAGCAAGGATTTGGTGGTTTATTCAGATGTTCTTACTCGGGGTTTGGATGTGTCTTAATGCAGTGAGGAAAGGTTATAGCCTATGCTTCCTGACAGTTGAAAGTTCATGAGGTCAATTATTCTACTCATGACTTGGAGCTAGTAGACGTGGTCTTTGCGTTAAAGATTTGGAGGGACTACCTATACGGAACGAGGTGCACCATATTCACCAACCGCAAGAGCTTGAAGTACTTTTTCGAGTAGAAAGATCTGAACATGAGGGATAGGAGATGGTTGGAGCTCATAAAAGATTATGATTGCGAGATCCATTACCATCTGCGCAAAGCCAACATGGTGGCGGATACCCTTAGCCGAAAGGAGAGACCCGAGCCAATTTGGGTGAAGGCTTACCAGTTGGTTATGACCTCTGATTTGATGAAGCAAGTCAAAATGTTTCAAGATGAGGCATTGAAGGAAGACCATCTTAACTCTGAAAGAATGAGAGGTTTGGTCGCGGAGTTGGGTTAAAACGCACTCAGTGTTAGAACGCCATTCGGATGGATGTGGATTCCTCATTTTGGGGATCTACATGGAAGGAATATGGATGAAGCTCATAAGACACGATACTCTATTCATCCTGGTGCCCCGAAGATGTACCAAGACATGAAGAAGGATTATTGGTGTCCGGGTATTAAGCGCGATGTAGCGAAGAATGTGAGTAAGTGCCTTATTTGTTTACAAGTGAATGCCGAGCATCAGAAGCCATACAGGAAGATCCAACCGTTGGATATACCGGAGTGGAAGTGGGAGCATATCACAATGGATTTTATTACGAAGCTACCACGTACCGCGCGAGGGTATGATGCTATATGGGTGATAGTTGATCATTTGAAGAATAATGCTCACTTCCTACCAATCCATGAGACGTATTCATTTGTGAGGCTGGTGGGTCTGTTCATTTAAGATATTGTAACTCGTCATGGTGTGCCGGTGTCTATTGTGTCTGATCATGACACCCGACTTACATTTATATTTTGGAAGAAATTCCATGATGCGTGGGAACGAGGTTACATATTAGCATGACTTAACATCTTCAGAGGGATGTTCAGTCAGAAAGGACGATTCAAATGCTAAAAGATATGCTTCGGGCATGCGTCATTGATTTTTGAGGAAGTTGGGATGACCACTTACCGTTAGCGGAGTTTTCATATAACAATAGTTATCATGCCAGCATTGGTATGCCCTCTTATAAGATGTTATACGATAGGAGATGTAGAGGCCCATGTGTTGGGGTGATATTGGTCAGAAGGAATTGGGAAGCATCGAGGTAATCAAGGCTATGAGTGAGAAGCTAGAGAAGATCAAAGTCTTTATGAAGGCAGCCAATCGTATGCCAATAAGAGACGTAGACCGATTAAGTTCCAGGTGGGTGATAGAGTTACGTTGAAAGCCACACCTTGGAAAGGTATCATTTGGTTCAGAAAGCGGGGCTAGTTGAGCCCAACGTACATAGGGCCTTTCTGAATCATTGCTCGAGTAGGAGAGGTGGCCTATAGATTGGAGTTACCAGATGAGTTAAGTGGAATTCACCTGACATTCCTGTAGATACATGTGTATCTAGTTTATGAGCTTAAATGTAAAAGTCTTTCATTTCTTACATATGTATAATTTGATGACGTAATGAATTATGATTTGTTCTTTGATGGTTATTTATTTTTAAATCATATATATGAACTTATTAAATAGGTTTGAGGTTGTTGTACACAATTATAAGTCAATAATGATTGAGAAATGTGTTCAAACTAATCAGATGAGTATTCATGCTAATGGCCCATACTTATGGACCATACACATGAATATCATGCTTATGGATAGTCGCACAACTAAACCAGAAGACTGGATCAGTCGTATAATTGAGACATAAGATTTACTCAGCCACACGACTGAACCTTTAGTTGTGCGTATGACTCAATCGCATGATTCAGTCGCACAACTGAACCATGCTAATGGTTCCGTCGTACGAATGGAAACCCCTAACCTATAAATACCACCTAATTCATGGAAAAAAAACACTTTAAGAGATACTATGAATACATATAAACCCTAGCCGTCCAGAGCGTCCCAAACAGCCTGTCCAAGTTCATAGTTCATTCTTGATTGATTCCTACTTGTTCTTAACGTTTAGTTCAATCTTATATGGATCGGGTTATCGTTCTCAATGATTGGATCGCCAATCAAAGAATTCCACATTATTTGATCTGGTATAAACGCAGAATCAGTTAGTACTCCATACGTACACGGTCCCTAACAAGTGGTATCAGAGCCTTGGCTCTTGATTTTGTGTTTGATTCACTTACGTTTTGTGTCAAAAACCTACATTTTAATCAAGAGAGTCACCACGTGTGCTTCAACATTCCGATCTTTTGAGGCGTTAAAGTTTCGATTTTTCACTATACGGCAGATTAGGGTTCCGAGGAAAATCGTATTTTGTGTCAAAGTGTCTACTAACTTCGATTTTGAAATAACAGCAGCCTTCAGTCGCACGATTAGCTCCTTTGTACGATTGAACACATTCATAGACTCCAATCACATGACTGAACTCAGTCACATTGCTCATTCGCACGACTAAACAACTCTAGTCGTTTGATTCCATTCGGCTTGTTCATATACACGACTGAATCCAATCACACGATTGAATTCATTTGCACCCTTCATTCACACAAGTGAACCATACTTATAGCCCATTCACATGAGTGAAATTGTTCTGATCTCAAAGTTCCAAGTTTATAGAAATGGAAGATCAATTTGTTGCGTTTAGTAGCCAGTAAGGACTCACGCATCCAGAACCTTCTACTTCTAGGGAATGAGTTTGGTAATCACAATAAACCGCCTAAGTTGTTAACGTTAGATGAATATCCTCAACGGAAATAGCGGTTTGAGATTTACTTAAATGGAGTCAGTCCCAATCTTTTGACATCTATTGAGACTGGTTATACAATACCAATGAGTGCTAATGGAGTCAAATTAACGTTGGGAGGAATGAGTGAAATTCAGAAGATTCTCTTCAATGCTGGGAAGAAAGTTTATGCCATATTGACTCAGTCCATACCGAAGGAGATCTTTCAACAGTTTTTTGAGAACAGGCAGGCTAAAAAGCTATGGGAGGCATTAGAGAAGAGATATGATGGAAACGCAACGTTGAAGGCACTAAAGGCTAAACCTCTCAGGAAGGAGTTTGATAATTTCTTTTCAATAGGGAATGAAATCTTAGATGATATTATTGACAGATTCTGTCATGTAGTGAGTCAGCTACATACTTATGGGGTAACCACATCAATGGAAGATAAATCTTTTAGCTTTGCTGATGGGTTGCCTGAGCAATGGGATTCATTTGTGTCTAACCTGAGACAGAAAGACATTCTTGGGACATTAGACATAAATGACTTCATCTTGAAGTTAAGAGAGGAAGAACTGGGAATGAAGTACAAGTCGAAGAAACGATCCTACGTTAAGAATCCTTCACTCTACAACTCAGTTCCCATTCCAGCTGTGTTAGAAGCACCCTTACAAACAACATTCGTGTCTAGTTCATCTGCTCCTTCCCAAACCACTGCTTTAGGTCCAGAAATGTCAGGGTCATCAGGGACCCAATACATAGTGCTTGAAGCCATACTACGAAGTTGAAGACCGAGAATCTCGGTAATGTCACAGTTGAAGTGGCTAAGGAGCATATAGATCTTCTAACAGTAGTGGTACAATCCTATGATGGTTTAGTTGTTGGGAAGATTGGAAATTATCATCTTGCTGATGAAGATTACGAGCAAGTTAACGAGAATGAGTTGGAGAGAATGGACATCATGTGGGCTCTAGCAAGTGCAGTCAGAAGAGCTAAAAAGTTTGTCAAGAAGACGGGACAGAATCTAGTAGCCACAAAAGATACGACTTTTGGTTTCGACAAAACCAAAGTCACCTGCTTCAAGTTTGGTGAAAAGCAGCATTTTAAACATGAATGTGTAAAGCCCAAGAAAACTAGAAATGGAAACCCATTCCCACTTTCAACCGTCAAGACAAAGACGTGATTAGAACTGCATCTTCAAGCAAAGAGACAAAGGCTTTGACTGCTCAAGTGATGAAGGGCAGGATTGGTCCTTCCGATTTGTTTCTCATAGAGAATCAAATATTTCTTTTGTCAAAGCACTAGATGATGGATCTCCTAGTGAAGGTGAGATCACAGCTAAACCAACGATGTCAGATACTAAAGAAGCTGTGAATGTGGTAAACCACCTGGTTGATGAAGAGCTTAGAGCCACGATTTTAGAATCTTCAGTCACTGAAGGGTCTGACTCCGCTTTGATGGCTGATTCAACTGATTCATCACAGGTAAGTTCTTTAGACCAGTTATTTGAAAAACATGCTGGTTCTGAATGTAAAAAATTTAGAAAATATTGATCTGAAATTTGCAAGGTTATTGGAACACAATTATAACTTAGTAAATGATGTACAACTCTGCACTGAAGCTAACCGTATATTAAAACAAAATAACTGTAGTTTTAAAGAAAATATAGAACTTTTAGGTAAACAACTAAGGAAAACTAAGGTCGTTGCCTTAAATAAATCTAATGATATAAAGTTTTATTTAAATTCTCTAGAAGAAACCAAAAAGGAGAATGCAGTTTTGGAAGTTGAGGTTAATTCTAAAACAAAAACTGCAAGTTCGGCTAGTTCTTCTCACATAGTTTAGAACTTAATGAAAGAACGAAATAATGGGGAAGGTTTGGGTTAAAAAGTAGTTCCTCCACCACATGAGATCCTTTTGAATACAAAATGTAGACCTATAAATAACAATCCAGTTAAGGATTATGTGGTGTCCACTCCTCTGGTTAGTAATCCTGATTCTATGGGTAAACCAGTGAATCTGTCACTAAACAGAAGGAGTCTACTTTAAAACCAAAAGGCAAAATACAAGTTAAGAATTTGGATAATGAATTAAAAGGGTTAATGTAAGGTCAGGTTCACCCAAACTGACTAAACCAATTAACCAAAAATGTGTTAATCATCAAAGCCCAAATAAAGTGAAAGGTAAAGATGTTCAAAACGTTAAAACAATTAATTTTGTTAATAAAGCTGAAACATCTAATAAAGAAGTGACAAAACCCAACCAGACGTACCTCACACCTTCACCAAACTCAACACCACATAATAGGTTTCCTCAATCTGTAGAAGGGAGATCATGCTACAGCTGTGGAAAACGAGGACGTATCTCTCCTAATTGTCCTTACTATCAGACGCCCAGAAAGAAAATTGAACTTTTTGAGGACATACCAAGTTTTTCTAAACTGAGATCTAATACTCCATCTAAGAGTATTAGTGAACCAAAAGTTCAAACCATAAGCCAGTCGTCTGTTTATCACAAACATGTCTTACATAAGACTAGTTTATGGAAAGAAAAATCAAGTATAGTGTCTGATAGTGAGGACAAGAAAAAGAATGATATGCCCTTATCCTCAAAAGAACAATGGGTTGAGTTTATGATGTGTGATTCCTCTGGGTCACCCAAGCCAGTTAAGGCCTGGGTCCCAAATCTGAACTAATAAGTTTCTTTGAATGTGCAGGGTATCTGCTAGAGCGCTATCACTAATACCTAGATTATTCATATTGGGGCATCTAGGCACATGACAGGGAATTCGTCCCTCCTTTTCAACGTCAAACAAATTAAAGGGGGACATGTTTAATTTTCCGGGTACAAGGGAGGTTACATCACAGCTCAAGGTGAAGTGGGAAATGAGAAAGTAAATTTTGACAAGGTCAACTACGTTCCACAACTACAGAACAACTTACATTTAGTATCTCAGATCTATGATAAAGGATTCAAAGTTTTATTTGACAACAAGAAGTGCTACATGTTGAAAAAGGACTATGTGATTGAGGAGGATAAAGTTCTTATGTCAGCTTCAAGATATAACGACTTGTATGTCTTGGATCTATCAAAAGCCTCCACTACTGATCACACTATTCAATGCCTCTGATCAAAGGCAATTGAGAGAGACTTAGTCACATGGCATAGGAGAACGGACATATTAATCCAAGGAAGATGAATCATTTGGTTCAGAATGATTTAGTGAATGGAGTAACTGTCAAGAATTTCCAACTTCCGGATTTCTGCATAGCATGTAGTAAAGGAAAACAAACCAAGAAGTATCACAAGGAAAAGAAAGTGAATTCTATTGATATGCCTCTCGAGCTTTTACTATTTGGCCCAGTCAGTATAAAGAGCATTGCTGGAGATCTATATTGCTTTGTAGTAACAGATGATTACTCAAGATTCTCTTGGGTGATGTTTCTAAAAACCAAATTAGAAACTATTGAATCATTCAAACATCTGGTAACTACATTGGAATCACTCTACTAGCTAAAAGGAAGGCAGATTCGATCAGATAATGGCACAGAGTTCAAGAATCAGTGGATGGAAGCATACTGTAGAGAGAGAGGATTGTTCATCAATTCACGTCTGCGTACACTCCACAGATGAATGACGTAGCTGAAAGGAAGAATCGAAGCTTGATAGAGAGTGCCAGGACAATGCTAGCTGACTTGAAACTGCCTATTGAATTCTGGAAAACCTGTTATTAACTGCTCGAGCGACGTAAACCCCACTTAGAGTATCTACAACCATTTGGCGCATCGTGCATGCTGTTGAAGAAAACATAGAATGGGAAGTTCAATGAGAAGGCAGAAGAAGGTGTTTTTCTCGGATATAGCATACCAAACAAGAGAGTTTACAACAACTCAATGGGTCAGGTAGAAGTGTGGTGGAATGTTGATGTCCAAAGATACACCACTCCCCCTGCTGGAAAATGTCCCTCCATCTTCTTCGAATATGATGGATTCTTTAAATCCTTCAATCTACCGCATTCTCCTATTGATGATGAGTTGTCTACCATGATGATGTACCATGTTCTGGACAATCCACAACCAGACGTGACAACAACGGCTCTTTAGATGATACTTCTAGCCCATCAGGGGGAGAGCTTGAAGTAAGTTTCTTCCTCTAATGATGAAGAAGTTGAGACTGCGAATGTGGACCAGGAGGAATAGGTTCCCACTAATGAAAGTACACAAGCATCAAATCCTGATGCCTTTAACACTTCTGAACCTCATACTCCAACAGCTACAGATACTAAACCTGGGTTTCACAATCTGGATAAAGAAGTAGATATTCCCACCACTCCTAGATCTCGACTTAATGTTTACCATCCATTGGACAACATCACTGGGGATGTTCGATCAGGAGTATAGACACGCAATTAGCTATACTCGGCTGATTATGCCTTAGTCATGGAAAAGGGATATCTTCACGATGGTACATATCAATGTTTGTGTCTTAATTTGAGCCAAAATATGTGAGTGAAGCCTTAATAGATGAGGCATGGGTTAGTGCCATTCAGAAGAACTCCTACAGTTCAAGAAGTTAGGAGTTTGGACCCTTGTGGACAAACCAAAAGGTGCTAAGGTGATTGGCACTAAATGGGTGCTGAAGTGCAAGAAAGATGACCAAGTGGTCATAATCAGGAATAATGCTTGACTTGTAGTTCAAGGATTTTAACAAGTCAAAGGAATTGATTACAATGAAGTGTTTGCACCGGTGGCAAGGATGGAAGCAATACGAATATTTCTAGCCTATGCATCCTACATAAAGATTAAAGTTTATCAAGTTGATGTAAAAAGTGTATTCCTTCATGGTGAAATCCGTGAAAAAGTCTATGTCAGTCAACCCGAAAGATTTGGGGATTCTTATCATCGGGATAGAGTTTACAAGCTGGAGAGGGCTCTTTACAGGCTCCATCAAGCCCTTAGAGCCTAGTATGAGAAACTCTCAACTCATCTTGTGAAACACGGTTTTCAAAGAGGAGTTATTGACTGTACATTGTTCATCAATGAAAAGGATGGAGATTTACTGCTGGTAGAGATTTATGTGGATGACATAAACTTTCGTTCCAAAAACAAAGAATTATGTAAAGAATTTGAATCTGTAATGAAAGCAGAATTCGAGATGAGTGCCATAGGGGACACGGAGTTCTTTCTTGGTTTACAGGTGGATAACACACCAAAAAGAATCTTCCTGCATCAAACCAAATATGTCGGAGATATCCTTAGTCGATTCGACATGGAGAATGCATCGGCAGCTGGAACTCCACTTGCCACGAACCATGATGTGGCACCCGAAGAAAATGGTGATCTGGTTGATACCACCAAGTACAGAGGAGTAATTGGGTCTCTCATGTACCTCACACCCTTGCGTCCTGATATCATGTATGCCACGTGTCTTTGCTCCAGATATTAGGCAAAACCAAAAGTAAATCATCTCATCGGGGTTAAAAGGATTTTTCGTTATCTGAAGGGTACTCTATTAGGACCGTGTATGTACGGAGTACTAACTAATAATGCATGAAACCAGATCAAATAGTGCGGAATCCTATTTGATTGGTGATCCAATCAGTGAGAACGCAATCCCGTTCAATCTAACGATTAAAGAAACGTTAAGAACGAGTAGAACAAGATCAGATGCATACTAAGAACTTGGAACAGGCTTTCTGGATGCTCTGGACGGCTAGGGTACTAGTATGTGTCAAGAGTCTTCAAGTGTTTGAAATTGTTTTGCTTTTCCATGAATTAAGTGGTCTTTATAGGTTAGGGTTTTCCACTCGTACGACTGAACCATTAGCATGGTTTAGTCGTGTGACTGAAGCATGCGATTGATTCATACTGACTAAAGATTCAGTTGTGTGACTGAGTCAATCTTATGTCTCAATAGTGCGACTGATCCAGTCTCCTGGTTCAGTCGTGCGACTGGTCCATTAGCATGAGATAGTAATGCGTATGGTCCATTAGCATGGGCCATTCGCATGTAGACTCCTACGACTAAGTTTGAACACATTTCTCAATATTATTGACTAAGAACTATGCACAAGAAACTCAAACCTATATAGTTAGTTCAATATACTTTATCACACAATAAACAATGAAACATTAAACATTATAGGCATCAATCACATATTGTATTTCATTCAACTCATTCATTACATATGTGTAAGACATGACAGACATTTACATTAAGCTCATAAACTAGGTACATATGTATCAACAAACTCCCCCTTGGACCTAGTTTACTTTATTGTCTGACATTCTTCATAAGCTCCTCAAATTTCTTGTACCTCTCTTCTCTTGTGACTCCTGCATGTATTTCAAATGCAAAGCAGAGTCGTATAAAATTCTGGAATTGGAGATCTTGTACAATATCTCACGCGTCATAGAACAGTGGCCACTTGAACAATATGTAGACAACTTTTGCAGACAAGTTTGTAAGCCACATTTGGTTGAGTACCCGGATAGTTTCCATTTTTCCCTCTCAATTTAGAACTATGGCCGCTTTGCTTGTTCTCCAATCATAATACCGCCATTTGAAGTGTGGAGTGAAGTCCTGAGGCATTTTCCCGTAAGGGAATCTTGGACATTGTGCGTGGGGGACTCCACTTCAATACGACTTTAGGCTTTCCAGATATGGGATCCACTTTAGACCTACGGATGTACCTCTTCGATTGTTGATGTCTAAATTTTACCAATTCAGGGTGGTATTCCTTCTTTAGAGTAGACTCAAACCAACCTGACATCTCTCTAGGATCAGCATATAGCAAATTTAAGCGTGCCAGTTGGTTGAGTTCAAAACCTAGGAGAGTCTTTAGATCTTGTGGATATCTTAAGTACTCTATTCCCTTCTCCCATTTTACAGCATAAACATTTAGATGCTCAAAATACACCCAGGAAATAATCTTGCCAGACACCTTTAGATGTTTCTTGACCCTGTAGAGTTTGGTGTAGGCACTTTGGTTTTGAGCTATGCGTTGGGCTCGTATTTCAGGAAAACAAGTTGTCGATTCAGCCTTCTTGATCTCAACATCTGCATCCAAGGCTTTGGCCTGGCTTTCATTCTTATCAGTTTTATTCTCCATCACATCCAGTTTTTCAAATATAGCACTGCCGAGAGTGTCACCCAAGTCGGGGATCACATTTCCCTCTCGGTCATTGTACTCTGGATAGCGCTCAGACGTGACACCCTCTATTTCTATTTCATCAACATCGTTTCGCTCATCATCACTAATAACATCAACCTTTGGAGCATCTTTGATGAGCTCATCAGGATTTAGTTTGAACATCTCCACAAGTTGCTCATCGGTCAGGTCGTGTATGATTTCTCCTTCTTCGGGAGTGTAGCTCACTGACCTTCTTACAATCCCTTGCAAATCAAGAATCATTGTGAATTGAGACTTGATTTGCTAAAGGGGAGCAATATCATATTCATCTGGCTGGGACATTTTATCTACTTGATTTAAACATTTAACACATCAATCATTAGTAGTTAATCAGACATTTAAGCATAGATAAGCATAGATAATCATAAATTACATTAATTTAATATTTGAATCAAGTACAAAATTTTTCTAAATACAAAACGTCTGATCTTTACTTTTATCTTGACTGGTCAATTCTTCAACTGCTAGGGCTAAAGACGATGCTCCTTGATCTTGTGCTCTCTTAGTACGCCTTTCTTGACCCTGAGTAGAGGCTGATGCAGTAGCATCACCTTCTTCATCATCATCGTCTCCTCTCTTCTTTCCACTCAGTCCTTCATCATCATCCACATCTTCTTCACCTGAATCATCATCCTCATCATCATCATCATCACATTCCCTGATCTTTAGAGGCTCATCATTTGATCCTTTCAGCTTGAGCATGATCTTCTTGTACTTAGCCTCCAAATCCTCAATCCTCTTAACCGAATGAGCATTCTAGTCCACCAACTGTATAATCTACTGAGCTTGAGCAGCTTTTAGCTCCACAAGCTGGATTAGCTGTGTAGCTCTTTGTTCATCAGCAGCTAGCAGCTTTAGCACCATCTGGTTTAGGTTGGCTAGCTGTTCCTCTACCCTGATGGAGGGTAAAGTGGATCCATGGCTCATTGGGTGGTGGTGGTGGTGGATGTGGTGAATATGGTTGGTGGAATTAGAATGGATGGTGAAGGGATAGCTGTGGTACTGGTGGTTGGAAGTGTGGTACTGATGGTGGGTGGTGTGGTAGTGGTGATAGGGGGTATGGTAGTGGTGGTGGTAGCTGTGGTGGATGTGGTGGTAAACAAGGTAGTCCTCCTCCATTTGCTCTTCATGCTATGGGGTTGAGCCATCCTCTTCTTCCTTAGAAGAGGATGCTCCTCCTGGGCTGATGGGATGGTCCGGGTGATGGATCAATATCAGCAGTAGCGGCAACCCCGAACTCACCCTGGCGTCCACCAACCGCCACAATCCCTCTCTCAGTGGCAACAACTTTGCTGCCCACTGTCCTCACCAGTGGCTCCTCATCCGACTCTTCCTCCTCATCTCTCTGAAAGTTGGGGTGGATTGGAGCCTGCTCGGATACACCTAGAGCCTCACCACCTTGACCATCACCATAGTCGTGGTCGTCATTGTCTGAATCATCAGTGGGTATCTCCATAGGCTCGACGTCCGAATCACTCTCATCGTCACGCCACTCTTGTGAGAAGGCTCCATGTAATCAACACTGGTCAAGTGCCCGAACAATCTCCTAACAGGGGGTTTCACCTGCTTCCCCCTGTACACCTTCATCCTTCCAGAGTGGTTTCATCCATCACCTCTAACATTACTGCATTGTCTATCTCCTTAGGCAGTAGAGGGAGCTTCTCATCTATGATCATTTGCAAGAACCTTGGATACAATGCTGAAGCTCTCCTACCCTTGGCCTCAAGGTTATTGATTAGGTAAGAGAAGATCATGTTGGAGAAACTGAAGGGGTGATTCAGCACCAGTGCCACGTAAGCATTGTGGATTTGGTCAGATAGATCATCAAATCCACTCCTCCGTGAAGTAATGCACTTTAGAATGACATGCGCTAGGTACTTGAACTGGGGACACAGGTTCCTTTTGTTGAGCACTCCTGCGTTGATGTCCCCAGTGTACTTCATCCGTAGAAACATCCCCTTACGGTCAGAGGATGTAACCTGGTTAGGTGGGCAGCATCATCACCCAGGTCCAGTACCCATCAAAGGTCTGCAGCAGTAACCTCAATCCCTTGCCCAAAAACAGTGCTTCGATTGCAGTAGGGCTCAGCAGATCTATCAACTGAAGCACTTTCCGAGAAGGACTACTGTATAGACTGATAGGGTGTGCATGGAGCAGATATAGCTTTGTAGATCCTTGATGATCCAGATACACAATAATGCCAACAAACTCAGTAGCATTTCGAGTGTTGGCTTCCAAGTGGGCACAAATGTTGTGCTTGGTGTTGATGATCCACCTATCTGCCATGTTTCTGTAACACAAGACACATAAGCATGAGGTTTGTCCATAACAGAAGAGTGTTGAGATTTAAACTGTTCTGAGACCAGTCTGGTTCAATCGTGCAATTGAACCATACGATTGAGTTTAGTCATGCGATTAAGCATGCGAGTGAGTTCAATCGGGCGATTGAGCATGCGGCTGAGTCAAACGGGCGAGTGAGCATGCAGCTGAGTTCAATCGTGTGATTGAACTCTTACGCCTTGTTCCATTGTGTTGGACCAAAAGAACCAATGAGCCGGATCAGAAAAACCTTTAAGTCCCACAGACATCACAACAACTACTGAAGTCCACAACAACTGAAGACAACAGCTGATTACAAAGTCTGAAGACACAAGTGCTGAAGACAAAGTCTGAAGACACAAGTGCTGAAGACAAAGTCTGAAGACACAAGTGCTGAAGACAAAGTTTGAAGACACAAGTGCTGAAGACAAAGTCTGAAGACACAAGTGTTGAAGACAAGTCTGAAAACACAAGTGCTGAATACAAAGTCTGAAGACAAAGTCTGAAGACACAAGTGCTGAAGACAAAGTACCAGACGTTGTCACAACAGCTGAAGAGGTCTTCTTCAGTAGTTGTGATGGTTTACCTTTCAGTAGTTTCTTTGTTTCAATATTTGTAAAACAACTGAAGAGTATGTTCTTCAGTTGTTATTGTTTCAGTAGTTTCTTTTCAGTAGTTGTAATAATAGTTAACACTTAATATTTTTGTAAGAAGATGTCAGCTGTTTGACATCTTCAGTAGTTGTGTTAACTATCAATAGTTTGTGATAAATTCTGTTAGATGTCACTATCAAGTGACATCAGCAGACGTCACATCTCTTATATAAGAGGTGTCGACCTAATTGTAATTGTGACATTCGTTACCACGAAAGCGAATATTAAATGAAATATATCTGCAGAATTCTCCCTATCTATAACCATTTTGTTATTACATTGAATATCTTTTTGTTCTTGTGAATTAGCTAATTCATTGTTAGAATTCCGCTGCTATACTCTCTAGTCAATCAAACGTAGATCACTGATCCTAACAAGTGGTATCAGAGCTGGTTAATCATTGATTGATCTAACAATTGATCATTGAAACTGCTAATTGATATCTATGTTGGATTGAATTAGCATTTGGAAGAACTGGTTATAGATTATTGAATTTTTGATGCTTTCGTTCATTTATTTTGAGATCTCTCGGTTCAATTGGTTGTTGTTTTTTGTTCTAAATCTGTTATAGCTTAATTGAATTTGATTGAATCTAAGATGACTACTCCTTCTAATGATCCTCACAATACTGGTTCCTCAACCAATCCCGATGCTGGTTAGGATCAAGTATAACATATGGCAGCGAAGAATGCTTCATCACCAGTCTGTTAACAGTTCAGGTTGTTGGACATCTGTGGTACATGGACCACATAAGCCTATGGTGAACAATCCGGAAACTAATCAAATGGTTCGAAGAAGAAGGAACAATACTCTGATGAAGATCGGAAACTGTTTGAGATTGATGCTAAAGTCCATGGAATTCTAGCCATGGCACTGCCTAATGAAATCTATTCAGGGCTTATGCATCATGAAACTGCTCATGATCTCTGAATGCCCTGAAGGAACAATTCGGTGGCACAGATGAGGTCTTAGCAAACAACAGAGAAATCCTTGCCAACAATATGAGACATTCTCTCATAGAAAGGGTGAGACACTGACCCAACAGTTTGAGCGTTTTTCCTGCTTGATCTCTGAGCTGAAAATGGTGAAACAGGAATACACCAATAGCCAGATGAATAACAGGTTCCTCAGATCACTGCCTGAGAGATGGGACACATACACTATTGTCCTACGCTCCAGTGCAAATCTGGATAGCCTATCTCTCACCCAACTTCATGGGAAACTGCTTACATTCGAAAGAGAGATAGAGCATAAGAGGAAACTGTCCTCATCAGGAAAGCTCACTGATGACTTTGTACCAGGGAATACTGCCTTGGTTGGTCATGAGTCAGAATATGCTGCATCTGAAAGCAATTATGATGTGCATATTGATTTCTCTTCAAATAGTTCTGATCATGCATTTGTTGGTATTGAGAGTCATTCTGGCAGTAATAGTGACAATCTATGCTTCATCATGGATGATTTGAAAGGAATAGCTGATGATGATCTAGAAGAGATGGATATTCTGAGCCAAATGGCATGATAATATCAGATCTCAGAAGTTCTATAAGAAACTGGCAGGAAATTTCCTGGACTCTCTGGCAAAACCAAAGTTCGTTTTCACAAGAGTAAGTTGAGGTGTCACAAATGCCAAAGGCTGGGACACTTTGCAAGAGAGTGTAGATCAACTGGATCTAACTCTTCTGCACCCTTTATGACTTTTCCTAGTACTAGTCCACAAAACAGAGGGCAACATCCTGCTGGTTCTGGTCATCATTCACATCCTAGGTCTCCTGCATACTTTGTTCCACAGGGTCAAATGTCATATCCTTATCCCTGCTATTATATGCCTCAACCAAATCCTGTTCAAGCTCCAATTGCACAACAACCACAAGCATTGCCTGAACCACAACCTTCCCAATCTCATCAACAAACTCAACCTCAACAACACAGCTTCTTCACCCCAGGAGTTGTTGACTGGAGCAGTTTACCAGATGATTTGTGGTCATGAACAACTGTTCACTGGTGCTGGTCAACATGGTGGTGACAGTCCCTTTGGAAATCTAGCTCTATGGCTTTGGATTCTGCGGATACTTCATCTACTAATGCCTCTACACCAATGGTATCACAGGTATCCTCTGAGGCAAAAGCCAAATTATGTTCTGAAACATGCATAGCAACATTTGCATATATTAGAGAAGAAAATGTAGCTTTGATTAACAAGAACATTGAGCTAGAACAAACAATTTCCAAAAGAAAAGCTGATTTTGAGTCTGTGCTTAATGAAAAGAATGATGAGATTTACAAACATAAATGCCAAATCACAGATTATAAGGCTAGGGAAGAGGTACTTCTAGGGAAGTACAAAGATCTCAAAGAAACCCTTGCATTCACCCAAGTAGAGTGTGATCGATGGGTACAATCATGCAAAGGTTTTGAAATGCTTCTTAGTAAGCAATCTGCTTCCAATGTGAAGTTTGGCATTGGCTACAATCACACTGCTCCACCTACAGATTTTACTCCCAGAGCAGAGGTAGAATCTGATGGTGAGAGCAATAACCAATCCATTTCATCATGTGATCTACTTTCTGATCAGCATCATCAGAAGTAGAAGTCAGCACTAAGCCCTCTCAGAACCTATCAGCTGATGTTGATGGTTCCACTGCTGACACTCACATGATCAAAGAGTTGATCAATTCAGGAGTTAATTCTGAAAGTCCTGAAAGGACTGGAGAGCAAGATTTAACACCTGAATTTCAAACTCCAACTACTGTCAGTACTGAAAAGAAGAAAACTATCAGTAGAAAGAGTTTGAAGACTACTAAAGAGGAAGTCAAGAAAGCAAACAATGCTTTCAAAGCACTGAAGAGCAAGTCTTCAGTAGTTTCATCCTCTTTAGTTGATGATCAACATAAGATGAAGAAGAAACCATGTGAAGTATGTGGTTTGTTCAATCATCTTACAGATGATTGCTGGTACAAAAGAGGATCCAAACTCAAACATAAAGAGGAAATTAAAGAGAAAATGGTTAAAATGAAAACTGAGTTTGAGACCACATTTGTATCAGCAACATCAAATCCTGTAACCCTTAAGTCCATAAAGAAATCCAAAAAAGGAAGGGGTTAAACAGGTAACAGCTGAGATTTCCCAAAAGAAGAAGGTGCAACATAGGAACTTATCAAACTCCAACGGCAATGTGTCTGATGAGCTAAAAGCTTTATCACAAAATCAGACACAGCTGGTTATGATGGTTCAACATCTATTGGGAAGAGTTAACCAATTAGATTTTCCTATGTTGAAACCACAGAAAAGGAGGTCCAAGCCAAATGATTCTCTCTTCACCATCTTCTTCCTCTCAGGCTGTTGTTTCCATCAAACCTGTTAGTTTACCATCTGTTGATGAGACAGGCCCAAAACCAAAAAGGTTTGGGTCTCAAAACTAACTGATTGTTTATAATTGCAGGGTTCTTCAACATGCCAAAGTAGCATCTGGTATGTAGACAGTGGGGGATCTATGCACATGACTGGGAACAACTCTCTTCTTTATGACTACTCTCAAGGAAAGAAGGGTTTGTTTCTTTTGGAAATGATGCTAGGGGTTACATCATTGGAACGGCTTTGTCTCCAATGGAGAAATAAAGTTTGATGATGTTAATCATGTGGAAAATCTCAAGTACAATCTCTTGAGTGTCAGTCAAATGTGTGATAAAGGCCATGTTGCTCTTTTCACCAGTCAGAACTATAGGATTCTGTCATCCAAAGTTCTGCATTTGATTGATAAGGTGTTGGATGATCACACTCTCCTGAGAGCCAACAGGACAGGAAGAGTGTATGCCTTAGATCTTTCCAGAAAATAGATCTCAGAGGCAATCCTTGCCTATTTTCCAAAGCCTCTTCTCAAGAATCTAAACTGTGGCACAGAAGGCTGGGTCATGTTAATTTCACAACATGAATCAGCTGATCCACAATAGTTTAGTCAGAGGCTTACCAATAAAGGAGTTCCACTGTGATGAAACCTGCACTGCTTGTTTAAAAGGAAAACAACACAAAGTCTCATTCCCTCCTATTGAAGAGCCTAAGTCCACTGCCTGCTTGCAATTACTGCATATGGTTCTATTTGGTCCTGTGAGAGTGATGAGCATGGCAAAGAAGAAATACTGTCTGGTAATTATGGATGATTACTCCAGATTTGTATGGACTTTCTTTCTACATTCAAAGGATGAGGTTGCTCAGAAGATTATTCATTTTGTGTTGTATGTTGAGAAGTAGTATTCCCTTCCAGTCAAGTGTATTAGGAGTGACAATGGAACTGAATTCAGAAATCATACACTTGATGACTTCTATCTTTCAAAGGGAATCAAAAGGCAGTTTAGCATACCACGGACTCCAGAACAAAATGGAGTAGTGGAGAGGAAGAACAGGACCCTAATTGAAGCTGCAAGGTCCATCCTGGGTGACTCTGGTTTGCCACTGACCTTTTGGGCTGAAGCTGTTAACACAACTGCTATGTGCAGAATAGAGCCTTAGTAAATCAGAGGTTGATGAAGACTCCATATGAAGTTCTCCATCACTTGGCTCCTCTAATTTCATTTTTCAAAGTATTTGGGTGTCCGTGTTTTATTCTCAACACGAAGGATCAACTCCAAAAATTTGATCCTAAGGTGGATGCAGGGTATTTTGTTGGTTATTCATCTACTTGCAAGGCATACAGAGTCTTCAACTGCAAAACAAAGATAGTTGAAGAGACTTTGCATGTGAAGTTTAATGAATCTCCTATGGACAAGATTCACAAAACCCTGTGGAGTTGTTTGATTTGGACATACTGCAATATGTTCCTTATCAACCTCCAGCTGTTGCAGATATTGTGGATAAATCATCATCTGCAGCATGTCTTCCACCTAGTGGTATTGATGATGATGATGACAATATCAATACTCACCTATTCAAGTTTAGTGACCAACTGCCTGTGTCTGCTAAATTTGATGTTCCTGTAGCTTCAGCAGTTCCATCCACAACAAATGCTGATGATATCTCTGATTCCTCTACATCTTTTGGGTTACCATCTAATTCTTGGTTTCAAGAGTCTGCATCAACATCTGCTGCTGCTGAAGGTCCTACAAACACTTGCACAGATCTCATTGTTTATCAAGAACTGAAGAATCACCCAATGTCTCAGATTATTGGTGATATCAATGCTGGTGTTTCAACAAGAAGTCAATTGTCTAACGTCTGCTTCTATGCTCTCTTCATCAGTCAGCTAGAGCCAAAGAACTACCATGTTGCTTTGAGAGACAATGGATGGGTTGAAGCCATGCAGCTTGAGCTACTTCAGTTCAGAAACAGCAAGTATGGGAACTGTTCCTCTTCCCCCAGGTAAGTGTGCAATAGGCACTAAATGGGTGTTTAGGAATAAAACTGATGAAAATGGGCTTATTGTTAAGAACAAGGCTAGATTGGTTGTACAGGGGTTTTCACAAGAAGAAGGTATTGACTATGATGAAACCTTTGCCCCTGTAGCCAGACTAGAGGCAATCAGATTGTTTTTAGCCTATGCTGCATTTCACAATCTTAAAGTTTTTCAAATGGATGTCAAAAGTGCATTTCTATATGGTAAAATAAAGGAAGAAGTTTATGTGTGTCAACCACCAGGTTTTGAGGATAATAAACATCCTGAATGGGTGTACAAACTTGATAAGGCTCTTTATGGGTTGAAACAAGCTCCTAGAGCCTGGTATGAGACACTTTCCACTTTTATCTTAAGAATAATTTCACTAGAGGCTCCATTGATAAAACTTTGTTTATTAAGAAGGTGGATCAGCATAAGCTACTTGTTCAGATTTATGTTGATGATATCATTTTTGCATCCTCTGATCCCCAGTTGTGTGTGATTTACAACATTAATGAATAAAAGGTTTGAAATGAGTGCAATGGGAGAATTACAGTTCTTTCTAGGCTTGCAAATTAAACAAAAGGCTGATGGACCTTTATTCATCAGTCAAATATGCAAAAGATCTTTTGAATAAGTTTGATTTACAAAACTGTAAGCCCTGTTCTACTCCCATGTGCAACACCACACAATTGGATGCAAATCAGAAAGGTAAAGCTGTTGATGAAACACTTTACAAATGTATGATTGGGTCCTTGATGTATTTAACAGCTTCTAGACCAGATATTATGTTTGCTACATGTGTTGGTGCTAGATTTCAGGCTGCTCCTAAAGAGTCTCATTTGATTGCAGTCAAGAGAATCTTTAGATATTTGCAAGGTACACAATCTCTAGGTTTATGGTATTCCACTGGACACTCTTGCAAATTAGTTGCTTTTTAGATAGTGACTATGCAGGGTGCAAGTTAACTAGAAAGTCAACTTCTGGTGGTTGTCAATTCCCAGGCAACTGTTTGATTTCTTGGCAGAGTAAGAAACAAACATCTGTTGCTACATCAACTGCTGAAGCCGAGTACATTGCTGCTGCAAGTTGCACTTCTCAGGTACTCTGGCTTCAGAACCAACTTCTGGATTATGGCATTATAGAGACTAAGACTCCATTATTAATGGATAGTGCTTCAGCTCTGTGTATTGTCAAAAATCCAGTCCAGCACTCTAGGACCAAACATATAGAGATCAGACATCACTTTATTCGGGATTGTTTTGAAAAAGGTCTGATTGATCCTAAGTTTGTGCCTAGTGCTGATGAGCTTGCAGATATTTTTACTAAGCCTTTGGATAGTTCTACTTTCCAAAACCTTGTGTTAAGGCTTGGTATGCTGCAGCTAGAATAAGTGACAACTACTAATGATTTTAGTAAAAAGTACTCGTGATCATTGGTAACCATGTCACATATAAGTACTGAGTTGTTTCACGTTCAGTAGTTTTTATAACTACTGACGGCTAAATGCCTCACAAGTACTGAAGTACTTTATCTGTTCTAAACCACTGATGTAGTTCCAACTACTGAAATCAGTACAAACAGATAAGTACTGACGTCCTATGAAACACCTGAAAAGCAGATGCAAAGTCTGATGAGTAAGTGTTGAGGACAGTATGAAACAGCTGAAAGGCTATGAATTGACGAAAACTACTGAAGAGAACTTCTCTTCAGTTGTTTCTACAACTGCTGTTTCATCCTAAACAACTGATGACAAAACCATGTCTTCAATAGTTTCACAACTACTGATGCCTAATACCAAGTCATCAGCTGTTTCAACAACTGATGACAAAGCCATGTCTTCAGTAGTTTCACAACTACTGAAGACTAACACCAAGTCTTCAGCTGTTTACAACTGCTGACAAAACCAATGTCTTCAGTAGTTTCCCAACTACTGATGACTGATCGCAAGTCTTCAGTTGTTTCATCATCTGAAGTCAAAACCATGGTCTTCAGTAGTTTTCTAACTGCTGATGCCTAAAACCACGACTTCAGCTGTTTCAACGTCTAAAAGGGTAATACCATGTCAACAGTCGTTTAAAACTACTGATGACTAACACCAAACCCTTCAGTCATTTTCTAACCCGTATCCTATAAATATCCGACCTAATCCTTCAGAGCCTCATCTTCTTCAAACCTAACGTTCCTCTCCAAAACTTCTCTCTTATAAATGGCGTCCATGCAGCTCAAACCGCGACACAACTGTGTAGCTTACCTCACCAAATTGCCATTCTGGGCTAAGTTCGATAATGCTATTGATCTTATGGTCCAGTCACCCTACAAAACGGCCTTTCTTCTCAATCCCATCCTTCATGCCGAATCCCTTAACCAGTTTTGGATGAACGTCACCCTCACCACTGGGGAGAACAACACAGCGTCTCTCGGTCGGTCATCAACAACCACGAAGTGGTCATCACTCCCGATATACTTCGTCAAACCTACACCTGGATGATGCCACTTCTCCTGCTGGATATCCAAAGGGCACAACTGATTTATCCTTTGCCCACCATGGATATCAGGGAAACCTTCGTGCCTCCACCATACTGAAGAAACATTTCCATGATGCTGAACGTCTCATATTTCACATGGTAAATGTCTGTTTGGCTCCTAAGACTTCTCTTGGGATCAAATGTCTACAAGGTGGCAGCAGGTAATGTACTCCATCCTTGAGCAACAACCTTTAAATTTTCGGAAATACTATTTTCAGAGCTCAAGGATATGGCTCAAAACAAAACTGCTAACCGTTGGATATTATATCCTGGTTCATAATGGCCATAATTGCAAACCAGCTTCAAGCTGAGGGACTTGTTGCGTGGGAGTCCCTGTTATGGCTGTATTGCCTGAAGTATACTCCGGCACAACTCTGACCAATCACTTAAAATGGCTGCCAAGCTGCGCAAACCCACGCAGCTGGAACCAACAGCCACCACCTCCAAATCAAAAGTCCCCACCAAACCCACTTAAAAGAAAACCAAAAAGGCTACTCAGGGAAATGAGTCCCCTGAGGATGCCCCTGCAACACAAACGCAGGCTATATCCACTGGTTATAACCCCTAGTGGATATAAGGACTCTCCCAGCCACAGCGCTCAGGATTCCTCTCAAAAGAGCCTGCAGCAACCTCCGAAGGGGGTACCCAGCAATCTAGGATCTTCCTCATTGAGGAGATTGCCATTGAAGAGCACCATCCTCCCCAGGTGCAGACTGCTTTTACCCCATCTCCCCATGCAACCGCCCCCCAAAGTCCTACATTACTTGTTGCACAAGTGCTGACTCAGATGCACTCCTCACCCCCTCCCTAGATACCAATTACTACAGGGAACACTTCTACCATTGAGGGGGAGGACCAAAGTGCAGCTGAGAACCCACAACATAGGGGTTACAATGTTCCTTCTCCTAGTGTAGCAATGGAGATTGGAACTTCTGGTGAGGCTGCCACTTCTCCTGCGTCAGCATATGATCAGGTTGTAGTTGGTACCATTACTAAGACCTTACCAGAGGCAACTGCTGATGACGGACACAGTCCTGAGGCAGGAAGTCCCCAGTTCCAAGACAAAGGGGCACATGCTACAACTGAGCTACACTCAGTGCATGTTCATCCTGATCCTATCAGGAGGTCAGGTGATTCAGTATCTACTGATGATGACCTGGGCTTCTTTTACGATGTAATCGCCAAAAACACCATCCTGGAAGAGGAGGTGAGCAGACTCAAAGAGCTGCTTGCCAAAACTTCTAAGGAACAAGACCATCTGCCTTTACCACCTCACAGATGGCACCTTCATCTGAAGGTCTCCCAAACACTGAGCCACTCCCAACAACTAAGCCACCTGCCTCTGCTTCTGGCACTACTGCTCAGGAACAGAACCCTCCTGAGCAAATAGTTGCTATCCTTCAAAATTCCCTCCCTCTCATCACACCCATAATCACTGACATCGTGATCAAAGCCATTGATGAGAGGCTTTCCTCAGTAATACACCCATTGATAGAGGTGGTTGTGGGCAAACAACTTTCTGGCAATCAACCCCTTGCAACCAATGCAACCAAAAAGGGGGAGATTAAGTCAGTGAAAGGAAAAAGAAAGAGGAGTACAGAGGAGAAAGAAAAGGAGAAAGAAACAGAAGGAGAGTAGTGGAAAAGGAGTTGGAGTTGAATGTGGAGACCGATAAAGAGAAGGAAAAAGAGAAAGCCTTGGAGCTACTGATAAAAGAGCTGATGCCGAACACAGCAGATCAATGGACAACATCACTGATCAGCTGTTTAGGCAAGGCCATGACACCGATAAACTTGACTCTGAGATTCGACGATTAGAGATTGAAGAAATCCAGAATAGATGGGCAAGTTATGAAGTGTTAGAAAGAGAAAGGCTTGAGATCACGATTAGATTTATTGCAAAATATCTGGGAAGATCAATGATCAAAATCAAATCTTGGTCCAGGGACAGTATCTTGGCAATCACCACCAAGATCTGTTCATCTGAAGCATATACTAAGGGACTTGTTATTGAAGCTTTGAATGAAGCAGGAGCAGGGAGCAGGACTGAGCTAGCCAAATACTCAAAAGCAACACTCACCTCCAAAATGCTAACTCAGCCTGTCAACATTCCCTCTCCAAAACAACCACAACCACAACCCACAAAACCAACTCCCTTACCATCTAAACCAACAGCCGATGATGCACCTAAGAAGAAGAAGAGAAGGGTGTTGAGGCTAGAAGAAGAAGAAGAAGAGGATGATGTGGAAGAAGATAGGCTACCTCTGTCTGCAGTTCTAACATTGGCGAAAGCCAAACCCATGCCCATCACTCCCACCTCATAGATGGAAGCTGTGAGAGTAAAGATTGAAGAAGAACAGCAGCAAAAGCTTCATGATGATGAAATGCTGAAAAGCATTGACAAAACTTATGCTGCTTCGTCATCAATTATTAGTATGAAGAAAGAAGCTCTGAGGTTGTACACCCTTGCCAACACATTTCAATATCAGAAGGAAAAGGTGAGAGTATGGCCTGATCCTAGGGTGGCTCATAGGATTGTAAAGAAAGACATTCCTTCGAGATACAAGGGCCAAGTCAAAAGGATCGTAGATGAAGAGATCACAGTGGTCCTTGTTGTATCACCCTGGGAGATTGTAGAAGACTTCAAGATGGCCTATGAGACTAAACAACCACCCCAAAAGATGTTAGAGAACAGAATTATTAAAAAGGGGTTAGTCTACAAGAGGCTTGAGAACTTCAAACAAAATGAGCTCAGTCTGTTACTTGAAGGGACTCATCTTGATGAGTTTGCATACCGACAGATTACAACAGTTGAGCTCAAAAATGGTAAACAGGCCAAGTACATCTCAGAGCTGTATGGGCGAGAAGGATTGTTTGATGGTGAAGCCGAGAACCTGACCATGGAAGAACAAATCATGTTTCTCAGAGCATACACCAGAGAATCCTACAGGCTTATACATGGGAAGTGAGTCTCATGGATGGGGGAACAGCTCAGTGTCCAATTCCCCAATACAAAGCTCCCATCCATACATTGCCAACCAAATCTTCAGAGACTCATTTCCAGGCCAGTGCTTATATGGGTCATCTTCTCAACTGATCAAGAAGGAAAAAGACCAACCATTCTGCCAACAATAAGTGGGACCTCAATAAAGTTAAAGGTTTTGGCTGCATTGGTTCAGGGGGAGTTTGTTAGACCAAAAGAACCAATGAGCCGGATCAGAAAAACCTTTAAGTCCCACAGACATCACAACAACTACTGAAGACCACAAAAGATGAAGACAACAGCTGATTACAAACTCTAAAGACACAAGTGCTGAAGACAAAGTCTGAAGACACAAGTGCTGAAGACAAATTCTGAAAACACAAGTGTTGAAGACAAAGTCTGAAGACACAAGTGCTGAAGACAAAGTCTGAAGACACAAGTGCTGAAGACAAAGTCTGAAGATACAAGTGCTGAAGACAAAGTCTAAAGACACAAGTGCTGAAGACAAAGTCTGAAGACACAAGTGCTGAAGACAAAGTCTGAAGACACAAGTGCTGAAGACAAAGTCTGAAGACACAAGTGCTGAAGACAAAGTCTGAAGACACAAGTGCTGAAGACAAAGTATCAGACGTTGTCACAACAGCTGAAGAGGTCTTCTTCAGTAGTTGTGATGGTTTACCTTTCAGTAGTTTCTTTGTTTCAATATTTGTAAAACAACTGAAGAGTATGTTCTTCAGTTGTTATTGTTTCAGTAGTTTCTTTTCAGTAGTTGTAATAATAGTTAACACTTAGTATTTTTGTAAGAAGATGTCAGCTGTTTGACATCTTCAGTAGTTGTGTTAACTATCAGTAGTTTGTGATAAATTCTGTTAGATGTCACTATCAAGTGACATCAGCAGACGTCACATCTCTTATATAAGAGGTGTCGACCTAATTGTAATTGTGACATTTCGTTACCACGAAAGCGAATATTGAATGAAATATATCTGCAAATTTCTCCCTATCTATAACCGTTTTTGTTCTTACATTGAATATCTTTTTGTTCTTGTGAATTAGCTAATTCATTGTTAGAATTCCGCTGCTATACTCTCTAATCAATCAAACGTAGATCACTGATCCTAACACATTGGTCGATTGAGTCATTCGCCCAGCTCAATTGTGCAATCGAAGTTCATTCAGAGTGTCTAGTCGCATAACTCTCTGTTCGACACTCTAACCCCGAATCTAGGTCAAACTTGATGTTAAATGTTGTGTTTGGACTCGTTAGATTCGCAAGGACCCTAACTATCATTGTATGTCCTTCATTTTAACGATTTTGCACATTTAGGTGGTTTATTTGAAGGTTTTTACAGATGTCTTGATTTTAGTCAAATTAGGTCTATTAGAGTTTGATTACAACATGCATTTTGTGTGATTTCATTCACTAAGTACCTGTAGAAGATGAGAGTACACGTTAGTAACACAATCTCACTGCGAAATCAACGAAATCGAATTTTGGCAAAGTATGTTTTCTTTCGTGCGATTTGGGAGCGATTGAAGGGTGATGAGAATGTGTGACTGACTTCACCCTATTTATACTGATTTTATCTTTAGTCGGGCGACCGGACCTATTCGCATGCTTCATTCGTGAGACTGGGGCTCAGTCGTGCGACTGGCTTAGTCGTTCACATCCCTTCGTGCGACTGGGGTTATGTTGTGCGAATGACTCAGTTGGTCTCCACTATTCATGCGATTGGTTCATTCTGGTGATCCAATCGCATGAATTGATCCATGATTATTGTCCAATCGCACGTTTGGTCCATACGTATGTTCAATCATGCGAATGGCTAAGACTTATGAGTTTCACCTCATGCATTTTCAAACACTTAACTTGTTATTTATTGATAAGACATTATAGCTGTTGATCATCTCAGACATGACCTTTTTAATTTGAAAAATTGTTGATCACCTCGGACGTGATCCTTTTAACTTAAGAACCCAATTGGTCACCTCAGACGTGACCCCTTTTAGTGAGTGATTCACAACTTGAATTCATTGGATAGTCCAACTTTTACCTACCAAATGACTAAAATAAATAAATAAAACCACCAAGAAATTTAAAAATCAAAACCAACACATAATTTTGTAACTTTGAATGGAGATGGATTTAAACCTATTAGAGTACTTCTAACCGATTTTACTTCCTGTACATCACAGCTTCAATACTATTTTAGCATTTATGGTACGATTCAGTATGGAATAATACAGGTATATCAGAATCATTTGGGACATTTTAATAAATTATTTTGATGCTAGATTCTTGTTTTGACCAAGAGTCAATAGCAATTTTAGGAAATCATACTAGAGCTACAAGATGCACACAATGATTTTTACTTTCAAGAATCGCAGCTCATGATGATTCTCAGTGTACTTGCCCTCTTAAATTCATACAAAGATTTTTGACACACATAGGTGATGAGTTAAGGTTTAATTATTTCAACAACCATTTGTGGATCCCACGCTTATACGGTAATCAATGTTCCTCAGAAGATTTTTGAGCGGTCTACGGGTATATTTCAAGAAGAAACTATTCTAAGAGCATTCAAAGAGATGCCATGCCTCAGGTCAGTGCCATCGCACAACAGAGAGGCGCAAAAAGTAATGAATTCTAGAATATTTAGGTTATGCTTATTCTCAGGTCAGTGCCACCGCACAACAGAGAGGCACACAACCTGTCTTCTTGTTAGAGCATTTATTTTCTTTTTGCACATATCGCACCAACAACATAAGTTATTACCTTGATTGCATTTTGCATTTTTCCGTGTGCTTTGATCAATTTTTATGGTCGTCCGCACACATTTGTGGCGTTTATTTTGCTCTTCACCCCTTATTGGAGCTGCGTTGATTGTCTTAACCAGGGATAAGATAGGAACCCATAGCTAGTTGAACAAGTTAGTTTGAACTTGAAACTACCAATGAGGTCTACTCATCTATTGTGTTGAATCTATCGACACATCATATCATGAACTAGCAGCCTCTAGGTCTACTTTCTCTATGTTACCTTGGTAGCATACTAGTTTTACCATCATTTTTCTTTTTATTTTTCTTAGACTTTTCAGACTTATACTTTTAATTTTGTATCTTAATCAGTTAAGCTCTTTTGAAGTCCCAAACAATATGTTCCCTGTAACTATCATATTCCATAAACGTTGTATCACAGATTTGATTACTTTCCTTTTAGCTAAGCTGTCCTTCTCCCCTCGTTTTTTAAGTAATTAAACAAAGCAGCTAAGTTAATACTAATCTAACCTATTCTCCCCCTAAAATTCTAAAACCAAAAATGTTTTTGGAATTTAATAAACAGGAAAATGAAATAAATTAAATTAAAAATAACAAAAAAGAATGTCGGACTAGGCATTTTCTTCCTTTGAAATCACGTCACTTTTCTTTTTAACGCCATTAATCTCTAATAGATATGGAAACCTCAGTTTGTCAAATGCTTTTGTGTAAAGGTCGGCGCGTTGAAAATCCGTATTTGTTTTAACCACATCGATTAATTGCTTTTCAAAACAGTCACGTATAAAGTGATACTTAATACCGATGTGTTTAGTTTAAGGATGTTGGACTGGATTTTTTTGTTACGGCTATAGCAGCAGAATTATCAACATAGATGGGAGTGTTAGAAAATTTCAAACCACAGTCTCGAATTTGCTATTGAATCCAGATGATTTATGAATAGCAACTTGCAGCAACAATGTATTCAGCCTCACATATTGACAGAGCAACGGAGGTCTGCTTCTTACACTGCCACGTGACTAACCATTTACCAAAGAACTGACATCCTGCTGATGTTGACTTGTAATTCATTTCAACTGTCATAATCTGAGTCACTATACCCTGTAAGCTCAAATTCATCATCACCAGGATACCACAACCCGAGTGTTGGAGTACGCTTCAGATAACACAAAATCCATTTAACACCTATGAGATGGTTGACTTTCGGTTTCGCCTGATATCTGGAACACAAACACGTCGCATACATGATATCAGGACAAGACATTTTGACTACATAAGGGATCCAATCATTCTTCTATACATTGTAGCATCAACCAGATCGCCATTTTCGTTTGGTGCCACATCGTGGTTTGTGGCAAGTGGAGTTCGAGCAGCTAAAGCATTCTCCATGTCAAACCGACTGAGGATTTCCCCTACATATTTACTTTGATGCAAGAAGATTCCTTTTGGTGTCTGATCCACTTGTAATCCGAGGAAGAACTTCATCTCCCCTATTGCACTCATCTCAAATTCTGCTTTCATGACAGATTCAAATTCTTTACACAACTCTTCATTTTTGGAACCAAAGATTATGTCATCAACATAAATCTATACTAGCAGTAAGTCTCCATCCTTCTCGTTGATGAAAAGTGTGCAGTCAATAACTCCTCTACGAAACCATGCTCTATAGGCTTGATGGAGCTCGTAGAGAGCCTTGTCAAGCTTTTAAACTCTATCCCGATGATAAGGATACTCAAATCCTTCAGGTGGACTGACATACACTGTCTCATAGATTTCACCATGAAGGAACACACTCTTGACATCTAGTTGATAAACTTTGATCTTCATGTAAGATGCATAGGCTAGAAAGACACGGATTGCTTCCATTCTAGCCACAGGTGCAAACACTTCATTGTAATCAATTCCTTCGACCTGTCTAAAACCTTGAACAACAAGTCAAGCCTTGTTTCTAATTATGAAACCTTGTTCATCTTTCTTGCACTTCAAGACCCATTTAGTGCCTATTACTTTAGCACCTTTTGGTCTATCCACTAGTGTCCATACTCCTAGCTTCTTGAACTAAAGGAGTTCTTCTTCCATGGCACTAACCCATGCTACATCGTTTAAGGCTTCACTTATATATTTTGGCTCAAATTGAGACACAAAACATCGATAAGAACCATCGTGAAGATAGGCTTTTTCCATGACTGAGGCATAATTAGCTGAGTATAGCTGATTTCTTATATGTACTCCCAATTGTACATCTCCTATCACATTTTCCAGAGGATGATACACATTTAGTCATGATCCGAGAGTGGTGGGAACAACTATTTCCTCATCCAGATTTGGGATTCCTGGTTTAGCATCTGTAGCCGTTGGAGTGCGAGGTTCCGAAGTGTTAAAGGCATCAACATCTAATGCTTGTGTACTTTCAGTAGCAGAAACTTGTTCCTCCTATTCCACCTATCCAGTCTCCACTTCTTCATCATCAGAGGAGGAGTCGCTTACCTCAAGTGCTCCCCCTAAAGGACTAGAAGATTCACCTTGTGAAACTGATGTTGTCGAGCCTAGTGATGGTGTGTTTAAGACATTGTACATCATTCTGGTCCATAACTTATCATCAGGAAGGGAGAGAGGTATGTTGAAGGACTTAAAGAATCCATCATAGTCAAAGAAGAATGTGGGTCCCTTTCCAGCAGGTGGGGTGGTGTATCTCTAAATGTCAACTATACACCATACTTCTACTTGACTCGTTGAGTTGTTAAAACTCTCTTGTTTGGTATATTGTATCCAATGAAAATCCCTTCTTGAGCCTTCTCACTAAACTTCCCTGACTGAGTTTTCATCAGTAGGGTACATGGTGTGCCAAATGGTTTGAGGTACTCAAGATTAGGTTTACAACGCTGGAGCAACTTATAACATGTTTTACCATGACTTTTGACCACCAAGACACGATTAAGGGTGTAACATGCATTGGCAACTGCCTCGTTCCAAAATTGGATGGGCAGTTTCGAGTCGGCTAGCATCGTTCTTGCTGTCTCTATTAAGCTTTTGTTCTTCCGTTGAGCAACGCCGTTCAGTTGTGGAGTGTAGGAAGATGTGAACTGGTGTACAATTCCTTTCTCCTTGCAGAATGCCTCCATCCACTTGTTCTTGAACTTTGTTTTGTTGTCAGAGCGAATATGTCGCACTTTCAGCTTGTAGAGATATTCCAATGTAGTCACCAGCTGTTTGAATGACTCAAATGTCTCTGATTTGGATTTCAGAAACATTACCCAAGAGATTCTTGAGTAGTCATCATTGAGTACATAACAGTACAAATCACCAGCGATGCTTTTGGTGTTGACAAGACCAAACAGATCCATGTGTACAAGTGTGTGAGGCAATTCAATGGAATGTACTTTCTTTGTCTTGTGAGACTTCTTGGTCTATTTACCTTTCTTACATGCTACATAAAAATCCGGAAGTTGAAAATTCTTGACATTTACTCCATTTACTAAATCATTCTAGATTAGATTATTCATCTTCCGTAGATTTATGTGTCCCATTCTCCTATGCCAGGAGATCGAGTCCCTCTTAATTGCCTTTGACAAGAAGAATTGAACTTGAACATTGGTTGTGGAGGCTTTTGATAGATCCAAGACATATCAGTCATTATATTTTGAAGCTGACATTCAAATTTGGTCCTCCGAGATAATGTAATCCTTCTTCAATACATAACACTTCTTGTTATCAAAAACAACTTTGAATCCTTTGTCACATATCTGGGATACTAAAAGCAAGTTATTTTGTAATTGTTGAACGTAGTTGACCTTATCAAATTTACTTTCTGGTTTCCCACATTGCCTTGAGCGGTGATGTATCCTCCTTTATTTCCAGCAAGTGATACATGTCCCCCTTTAATTTGTTTGACATTTGAAAGGAGAGACAGGTTCCCGGTGATGTGCCTAGATGCCCCACTATCAACAATCAAGGTATTTGTGATAGCACTGTAATGGAAACCTTGCACATTCAGAGGAATTATCAATTTAGGTGTGGGACCCAAGCCTTAACTGGCTTGGGAGATCCAGAGGAATCACACATCATGAACTCAACCCACTGTCCATTTGGGGTGAGGGCATATCATTGTTCTTGTTCTCATTATCAAACAATGGACTTGACCTTTCTTTTCATAATCTAGTTGTGTGTAAGGCCTGTTTGTGATAAACAGACTACTAGCTTATAGTTTGAACTTTAGGTCCATTAATTCTTTTTGGTGGAGTAATAGAACTCCCTTTCGAAGAACTTGGTTTAGTATCATAAATTTCAATTTTCTGTATGGGGGTCTGATAATAAGGACATGTAGAAGAGATGTGTCCTCTTTTTCCACAACTATAGCATGATCTCCCTTCTACATGTTGAGGAAACTGTTTATGTGGGGTTGAGTATGATACTGGGGTGACATGTTTCTGGTTAGACTTTGATGACTAGCATGTTTGTGGTTAGTCAGTTTGGGTTCTAAAATAGACTTTGGTGAACCTGACCTTACATTAACCCTTTTAAATTCATCATAAAAATTTTCAACACGCATCTTGCCTTTTGATTTCAAAATAGCCTCCTTCTGTTTAGTGATAGATTCCACCGGATTACCCGTGGAATCATGATCACAAACTAGAGGAGTGGTCACCACATGATCCTTGATTGGGTTGTTATTTACAGGTCTACATTTTGCATTTAACAGGATCTCATTTGGTGGTGGAACTACTTTGTAACCCAACCCTTCCCCATTATTTTGTTCTTTCACTAAGTGTTGAACTATGTGAGAAGAACTAGTCCAACTATGTAGTTTTTATTTTAGTGAATTGACTTCGACTTCTAAATGCTTTTTCTTTCTTTGTTTCTTCGAAAGAATTTAAATAAAAATTTATATCATTAGCTTGATTAAAAGCAACAACCTCGGTTTCCCTTAGTTATTTACCTAAAGTTCTATTTTTTCTTTATAATTGCACTCATTTTGTTTCAAAATACGATTAGCTTGTGTGCACAGTTGCAAATCATTTACTAAGCTATCATTATGGTCTAATAACCTATCAAATTTCAAATCAATGCTTTCTCTAAATTTGTTATATTCAATACAAGCATGACTTTTAAAGACTTCGTCTTTCGTACTTACCTACGAAGAATCAGTTGAATCAGCCATCAATGCAGAGTTTGACTCTTTGGATGCCGGAGATTATGAACTTTTCATTCTGAGATCTTCTTCAATCAGGTGATCAACCACATTCACAGCTTCTTCATTATCTGACGTTACTTGTTCAACTTTTATTTCACCTTCACTCGCAGAGCCATCATCCAATCCCTCGACACAGGCAATGTTTGATACACCCGAAGATACAAAACTGAAGGTCCAATCCTGTCCTTCGTCACCTTGAGCAGTCAAGGCCTTTGTCTCTTAGCCTGACGAGGTAGTTGCACTCCTGTCTTTGTCCTGATGGTTGAAGGTTGAGAACGGATTTCTGTTACCTGTTTTCTTGGGCTTTATACATTTACATTTGAAATGCCCCTTTTCACCATAGTTAAAGTAGGTAACTTTGGTTTTGTCGAAACCAAAGGTTGTGTCTTTTGTGGCTACCAAGTTCTATCCTATCTTTTTCAAAAAATATTTCGCCCTTCTGACAGCACTAGCCAAAGGCCACATCATATCCATTCTCTCTAGTTCATTTTCGTCCACCTGCTCATAGTCTTCATCTGCCAGATGGCAATTTCCAATCTTCCCTGCAACTAGACCATCATAGGAATGGACAAAAGCTGCTAGGAGATCCATGTGCTCCTTTGCTATTTCCACAGTGATATTATCAAGATTCTCGGTCTTTAACTTTGAAGTGTTGGCTTCAGGCACTATATATTGGTTAGTGGATGACCTTGAAGTTTGGGTCCTCAAGCGGTGGTTTGGGAAGGAGCTGCTGAACTAGACACAAAGGCAGTTTGAAGTGGTGCTCCTGAACTAGTTGGAGTGGGAGATGAGTTTTAAAGTGAAGAATTCTGGATGTATTGTGACCTGTATTTCATCCTTAGTTCCTCTCTTAATTTCAGGATGAAGTCATTTATGTCAAACTTGGCAAGTATATTGTTCTGTCACAGATTAGACACAAACGAGTCCTATTTCTCTGGCAAACCATCAGCAAAGCTTGACACTTTATCTTCCATAGACGTTGTGACCCCATTAGTGTGCAGCTCACTCATTAGATGGTAGAATCTGATGATGATATCATTCGAGCTTTCTTTCCTATTGAAGAGAAGTTATCAAACTCCTTTCTAAGAGCCTTTGCCTTCATTGCCTTTAACATTGCATTCACATCATATCTTTTCTCCAAAGCCTCCCACAACTTTTTCGCTCGTTTGTTCTCAGAGAACTGA
Source organism: Flaveria trinervia (assembly GCA_025506515.1). NCBI lineage: Eukaryota > Viridiplantae > Streptophyta > Magnoliopsida > Asterales > Asteraceae > Flaveria > Flaveria trinervia. The sequence goes on along the minus strand of CM046457.1, from coordinate 48,798,144 downwards.
TGAAATATATCTTTTGGTATCGACTGAGTCAACAGGGCATACACCTTCTTTTGAGCATTGTACTTTGCTTTCTGGCTGTCAGTCATACCTCCTAAAGTTAACTTAACACCATTAGCACTTACTGGCATACTATAACTTGTCTCAATTGATTCCCAAAGGTTGGGATCAACTCCATTTAAATAGATCTTGAACCGCTATTTCCATTGTGGGTAATCATCTAATGTTATAAGTTTTGGTGGTTTATTGTGATTCCCAATTTCATTTTCTAGAACAAAAGGTTCTGGATGTGAGAGTCCCTTCCGGCAGTAAAAGCAGAGAACTGATCTTCCATCCTCATAAACTTTGAACTTTAGAACACGATTGGTTCACTTGTGTGAATGGACAGATGCGAATGAGTCAATCGTGCGATTGGACAAATGCGGATGAGACAGTTGTGCGATTGGACAAATGCGGATGACTCACTCATGCGAATAAAAGGTGCGAATGATTTCAATCATTTGATTGGATTCAGTGGTGCGTGTGGAGTGTGTGATTGGAGACAAGCGAATGGGGTTGTTCAATCATACGAATGAGTGAGCGACTGAGTTCAATTGTGTGAATGGGATGTGCGATTGAGTTCACTCGTGCGATTAAACCAGTTGTGTGACTAAAGGTTGTTGTTTTTGAAAATCAAAGGATTTTAAAACTTGCACACAAAAATACGATTTTTCAAGAACGCTAGTCTGCCGTATGTCAAAAAACGTAAACTTTGAGACATGGAGACGTCGAAAACACTGTTTTACTCAAACGGTGACTCCTTTGATTGAAAAACGTGATTTTTACACCAAAACTAATCGAATGACACGCAAAATCAAGAGCCAATGCTATGATACCACTTGTTAGGACCGTGTACGTACGGAGTACTAACTGATAATGCATGAAACCAGATCAAACAGTGCGGAATCCTATTTTATTGGCAATCTAATCAGTGAGAACGCAATCCCAATCAATCTAACAATTAAAGAAATGTTAAGAACGAGTAGAACAATACCAGATGCGAACTATGAAGTTGGAACAACCATTCTGGATGCTCTGGACGACTAGGGTACTAATATGTGTCAAAAGTCTTCAAGTGTTTCAAATTGTTTTGTTTTTCCACGAATTAAGTGGTATTTATAGGTTAGGGTTTTCCAATTGTATGACTGAACCATTAGAATGGTTTAGTCGTGCGACGGAATCATGCGATTGATTCATATGCACGAATGAAGATTCAGTCGTGCGACTGAGTCAATCTTATGTCTCAATCGTGCGACTGATCCAGTCTCCGGGTTTAGTCATGCGACTGGTCCATTAGCATGAGATATTCATGCATATGGTCTATTAGCATGGCCCATTCACATGAAGACTCATACGACTAAGTTTGAACACATTTCTAAATCATTATTGACTATGAACTATGCACAAGAACCTCAAACCTATATAGTTAGTTCAATATACTTTATCACACAATAAAAAATGAAACCCTAAACATTATAAACATCAATCACATATTGTGTTTCATTGAACTCATTCATTACATATGTGTAAGACATGACAGACATTTACATTAAGCTCATAAACTAGGTACATATGTATCAACATACTCCAACACTCAGGTTATGGTATTCTCATGACCATGACTTTGAGCTTACAGTGTATAGTGACTCGGACTATGGTGGTTGAAAGATGACTTACAAGTCAACATCAGCGGGATGTCAGTTCTTTGGTAGACGGTTAGTCACATGGCAGTGTAAGAAACAGACATCAGTTGCTCGGTCAACATGTGAAGCTGGATACATTGCTACAGCAAGTTGCTGTTCACAAATCATTTGGATTCAACAACAAATTCACGACTACGTTTTGCAATTTTCTAACACCCCTAATTTTGTTGATAATTCTGCTGCAATTGTTGTAACCAAAATTCTGGTCCAACACCCTAAAACAAAACATATCAGTATTAAATATCACTTTATACTTGACTATTTTGAAAAACAATTAATCGATGTTAAAATTAACACTGAATTTCAATGCGCCGAGCTCTACACAAAGGCATTTGACAAACCACGGTTTTTGTATCTTTTAGAGGTTAGTGGCATGAAAAAGAAAAGTGATGTGATTGAAGAAGACGAAAGCTCCTAGTTCGACAAGTAGCTTCTTAGTTCATCAGTTATTTTCTTTTCTTTTATTTTTTTTTGCCTATTAAAATCCAAGAACACAAAAAGATTTTCGGTTTTAGAATTTTAAGGGAAGAACAGTTTTAGTTTAGTATGGAATTCATTGCAGTAGTAAATTATTTAAAAAAACAAGGGGGGATGGTAGGTTAGCTGAAAGAAATGAAATCAAATCTGTGATTATGATTTAAAGTTTATGGAAAATGATAGTACACAAGAAACAAATTAGTTGGGACTTCAAAACAATTTGCTCTAAATGCAAAATTGAAAGTACAAGTCTAAGAAGTCTAAGCACAACTAAAGAAAAATGATAGTTAAACTAGTCTGTTACTAAGGTAACATAGAGAAAGTAGACTTAGAGGTTGCTAGTTCATTATATGATGTGCTAGTAGATTCAACACAATAGATGAGTAGACTTCATTGGTGAATTAAAATTCAAACTAATTTGTTCAACTTGTTGTGGGTTCTCATCTTATCCTTGGTTAACACAATCAACGCATTTCCAATAAGGGTTGACGAGTAAAATAAATGCCACAAATATGTGCGGATGACAATTAATATGATCAAAGCACATGTAAAATCTGCTAAAAGCAATCAAGCTAATGACTAATGTTGTTGGCACGTTGCGCGCAAAAGAAAAATAAATGCTCTAACAAGAAGATAGGTTATGTGGCTCTCTGCTGTGCGGTGGCACTGACCTGAGAATAAGCATAACCTAAAAATTCTTGAATTCATTGTTGTTTGTGCCTCTCTGTTGTGTGATGGCATTGACCTGAGGCTTGGCATCTCTTTGAAAGCTCTTAGAATAGTTTCTTCTTGTCCAATACTCGTAGACCGCTCAAAAATCTACTGAGGAACGTTGATTACCATATAAGAGTGGGATCCACAAATTCTTGTTGAAATAATTAAACCTAATTCATCACCAATGTGAGTCGAAAATCTGTGTATGGATTTAAATGGACAAGTATACTGACAATCATCATGGCTGCAATTCTTGACAGTCAAAAGCATTGTGTGCATTTTATAACTCTAGTATGATACCTTGAAAGTGCTATTGACACTCACACAAAACAAGAATCTAGCATCAAAGTGCATACTAAAAAGGTCCCAAATGATTATGATTTACCTATGTGATTCCATAATGAATCTTTCTAGAAATGATCAAATTAACTTGAAGTTGTTCTGCTCAAACCCAAAACAACAAAAATAGGTCTTGTCTTTCTTTTTAAATTTCAAAGTTGTTTTAAATTTTCTGGTCTTTTGTAGTGTAGACGTCGGACTATTCAACTAGACGAATTCAGGGAAACACTCACTAAAAATGGGTCACGTCTGAGGTGACAAATCGGTTTTAAATTAAAAGGATCACGTGTGAGGTGATCACATGGGTTAAATTAAAAGGATCATGTCATAGGTGATCAAATGAGTTAAATTAAAAGGTTCATGTCTGAGGTGATCAAATGGGTTAATTTAAAAAGGGCATGTCTGAGATGATCAAAGGTCAACATGTTATAATTAATAGTTAAAGATGTTAATTGTTTGAAAGTGTAATAGTTCAAACTCATAAGGATGAACCATTCGTATGAATGAAACATAAGGATGAGCCAATCGCACAATTGAACCATAAGTATGAACCAGTCACACGATTGGACCATGGGTATGGGACAACCATGCGATTGGCCTACAAGACTGAACCAATCATACGAATGGATGAAGGAGTATGAGCTAGTCACACGACTGATCCCCAGTTGCACGACTGAAGCATGAGTATGGACCCAGTCGCACGAATGGAGCATGAGTATTGGCCCAGTCACACGAATGGAGCATGAGTATGGGTCCAGTCGCACGAATGGAGCATGAGTATGGGTCCAGTCGCACGACTGTAATTTAAAATAGTATAAATAAGGGGGTCAGTCAGTTGTAACCCTTACCACCCATCAAAGCCCTCTGAAATCGCCAATACAAACATACTCTGCCAAAATTTCATTTTCCTGTTCTTACCTACTCATTGTGATACTAGTGTGCATTCTACTCATCTATAGCAACATGGCTGCTAGATGGATGATGAGCACCAAGCACAATATTTGTGCTCACTTGGATGCTACTACTCGGAATGCTTTCGAGTTTACTGGGATTATAGCCATTCTGAGGAGATCGAGGATCTTCAAGGCCATATCTACTCCCTGCACGCCGTACAGTCCATCACAATAGATCTTCTGGGAAGGCGCTACAGTTGACAGGTCCACTAAGCCTCATAGCATTCGGAGCTCGATCTTCGAGCAGGAAATTAGTATTACTGTTGACGATCTATGGTGAGTCTTGGTTCTGGGTGAGGATGGTGACGACCTAACCAAGCTACACCCACTGACCGTTCAGGGGTGTTTTTTGCGGATGAAGTACACTGGGAACATCAATGCAGGTGTGCTTAAGAAGAGCAGTTGTGCTCCCAGTTTAAGTACTTGGCTCACGTCATCCTCAAGTGCATAGCATCAAGGAGAGGAGGATTTGAAAAAGATGTTTGATCAAATCTAGAATGCATATGTTGCTCTGGTTCTGAACCACCCGTTCAGTTTCTCCCACGTGCTCTTCTATTATATGATCGAGAGCATGGAAGTCAAGGGCAAGGAACGCTTTCGCATGTACCCAAGTTTTTACAGATGATCATTGATCAAAAGCTTCCTTCACTACCCAATGAGAGAGACGATGTTGTTACACTCGAGGTGATGGATGATACTACATTGGGTAAGATGAAGGTCTACCGGGGGAAGCAGGTGAAGCCCCCGATGAGGAGACTGTTTTGGTCATTTGGCCAACGAGGAGTATGTGGTGCCATCTCACAAGAAGTGGCGTCACGATGACAGTGACTCCGATACTGAGCCTATCGTGGCACCCACCGACAAAGAAGACGATGACGATGACGACCATGATCAGGGTCAAGGTGGTGAGGCACCTAGTGGAACAGAAAAGGCTCCCTTCCACCAATTCTTCTTGATAGATGAAGATGAGGAGTCAGATGATGAGCCACTAGTGAGGACTGTTAGGAGAAGGGTTGTCGCCACTAAGAAGGGTATTGAGGCGGTCGGTGGATGCCCAGCTAGTTCTACAGGTGAAAATACTAATGTCTCGACCCTACTTACACCCCAGACCAGCCACTCAGTTCAGGGGGAGCCTCTATCTCCAAGGGCTCCAGGAAGAAGAGAATGGCCCATCCCCATGGGAAAAATATAAGAGGCCAAGGTTTACTTTGATCACATCTTCTTCTACCACCACTGCCACAGCCACCACCACTACCACACCCAATGCCACATCCACACCATTGCCACAGCCACCACCACTACCACACCTACTACCACAGCCACCACTCCATCCACCACTCATACACCTACTCCACCATAATCCATTCCACACTCTTCACCACATCCACCACTACCACAGCTACTCACCAGGCTGGTCTCTCAACCCAATCCACAGTTACACCTAGATTCACTCTACCTAATATTAGGTTAGAGGAACAGCTTGCTAACCTAAACCAGATGGTGCTAAAGCTTATTGCTACTGATGATCGGAGGGCCACTCAGATCAATCAACTAATGGCGGTGAATGCTGGTCAAGCAAAGCTGATCATTCAGCTGAGTGAGAAAAACACTCAGTAAGAGAGAGCGTTAGGCCGAGCCCACCAAGCACTGACAAGTCAAAATGTGTTGGCGTTGGCGTCAGTAAAGTGAATTGAAGAACTTGAGAAGAAGAATAGGAAGATCTTGCTAAAGTTTAAGGGGTCAAAGACTGAGCCGATAAAGATTAAGGATGGTGATGATGATGATGATGATGAGGATGCAGATGAATCTGATGAAGAAGACGATGTTGATGAAGGAGGACTGAGTGGTAAAGATAAAGAGGATGATGATGATCAAGAAGGTGATGCTGCTGCATCAGCTTCCATTCAGGCGCAAGAGAGGCGTACAAAGCGAAACCAATATCAAGGAGCCTCGTCCGTAGCTCCTCCAGCTAAAAAGACGATAGATAAAGACAAAAATGAAGCTCAATAGATAGACGAATATGATGTCGCTCCCTTTCAGGGAGTCAAGACTCAACTTACCATGATTCTTGACTTGCAATGGATTGTTAGAAGATCTATGAGCTACACACCAGAGGAAGGAGAGATTATACATGATCTAACAGACAAACAGCTAGCTGAAATATTTAGATTGAATCCTGACAAGCTTGTCAAAGATGCTCTAGAAGTTGATGTTGTGAGTGATGATGAGCTGAATGATGTAGATGTGATTGAGATTGAGCATGTCACAGCAGAACATTATCTAGAGTACACTAACCATGAAGGTAATGTTATCCCCATCTTGGGTGATACTTTTGGCATTGCTACTTTTGAGAAGTTGGATGAAATAGAGAAAGAAAAAGACAAAGAAGAAAGCACAACCCAAGCTTCGAATGCTAATGTTCATATCAAGAAAGCTGAATGGGCAGCTTGTTTTACAGAGATGAAAGCCCAACGCACGCCCCAAAAGCAAAATGCCTACACAAAGCTTTATAATGTCAAACGACATCAGAAAGTGTTAGGAAAGATTATTGCATGGGCATATTTTGAAGATTTGGATGTTTATGCTAAGAAAACGGAAAAGGGGATTGAGTACTTCAGATATCCTCATTCATAAGTCTGAAGTGGATCCTATATCTGGAACGCCTAAAGTAGTGCTGAAGTGGAGTCCTCCATACACAATATCTAAGATTCCTTACAGGAAATGCCTTAGGACTTCACTCCACACTTCAAATGGTGTTATTATGACTGGTGGACAGGGGAAGCGGTCATAGTTTTGAACAAAGATGAGAAAATAGAGACAATCAGGGTATTTGACCCTATCGGCTAAAGATGTCTATAATTTATACAAGTGGCCACTGTTCTATGACACACAGGACATTGTACACGCTTTTAAATTTCAATGTTATAAGGCTCTGCTTTGCTTTTGAGATACATACAGGAGTCACAAGAGAAGAGAAGTACAAGTAGTTCCAAGAATACCTGAAGAATGTTAGACGATAGAGTAAACTAGGTCCAAGGGGAGTTTGTAGATACATGTGTACCTAGTTTATGAGCTTAAATGTAAAAGTCTTTCATTTCTTACTTATGTTTAATTTGATGATGTAATGAATTATGATATATGCTCTGATGTTTATTTATCTTTAAATCATATGTATAAACTTATTATATAGGTTTGAGGTTGTGGTACACAATTCAAAGTCAATAATGATTGAGTAATATGTTCAACCTAGTCGGATGAGTATTCATGCTAATGGCCCATACTTATGGACCATACACATGAATACATCATGCTTATGGACCAGTCACACGACTAAACCTCGAAACTAGATCAGTCGTATGATTGAGACATAAGATTGACTCAGTCGCACGACTGAACCTTCAGTCGTGCGTATGACTCAATCACATAAACCCTAATGGTTCAGTCATACGAATGGATACCCCAACCTATAAATACCACCTAATTCATGGAAAAACAGAACACTTTGACAAATACTACGAATACATATAAACCCTAGCCGTCCAGAGCGTCCCGAACAGCCTCTCCAAGTTCATAGTTTGTTCCTGATCGATTCCTACTCGTTCTTAACGTTTAGTTCAATCTTATATAGATCGGGTTATCATTCCCACTGATTGGATCAACATTCAAATATGATTTCGCACTCTTTGATCTGGTATAAACGCCAAATCAGTTAGTACTTCGTTCGTACACGGTCACTAACACAAACTAAATCTTATATGTTCATTTGTGTGTGTTTTTGGTGGGTTGGGTGTTTGAGATTTTAGCAAACGAGTTTTGAAGGAATTGATACCCAAGAGCTGCAAAGGTGAGTTCTAGACCCCCTTTTTACTTGTTTTAAACTGGTTTAGGGCTGGAAATGCAATTGTGTATGTTTTTATAAAAAATGGGGTTTTCACCCTTATGTTTATGTGTGTGTGATGCGGGTGGGTTTTGATTTGGGAGATATATGATGTTATGATATTGCCATGTTCTTGTTTTAATGCTTATTATGTAATATTTAAGCTTAGAACATGTTAGATGATGATTGGGGGCTGAAACAAGTTGTTTAGGTATGAATTAGACTGCCCATGCGCCCTAATAGTAACCCATGCGCCCAACGGTATAAACTATCTAAGTGTCCCCATGCGCCCAAATAGTTCCGATGCGCCTAGGATAGGCTAAATTTAACTAAGTGTCGAGACGCCTAGAGAACTCATGCACCTAGGCACTCATGCGCCTGCATAGTGCCCATGCGCCTTGAATTTGCCCAGAATCGACTAAGTGTTGCCCATCCCCAATAGTGCCCATGTGCCTCAAAGTTCCCCATACGCCTAAGTGTTGCCCCTGCGCCTAAAAGGCCATGATCTTACATAGTGCTCATGCGCCTGCATAGTGCCCATGCGCCTAAGACTTGGATTTATTTTCAGATTTTTAGGGAAAAAGTGAAATGTAGACTTTGACTTGGGATGTTCCCGAGGGTAAAGTAAGTTTACTTTTGTATGTTCATGTTTACGTTCCTTGTTATGTACGTTTATTTTCCATAGCTTTACATTGAATGTTTATGAATGAACTGAGAAGTATTATGTAACGTAAAGTGGAAAATCACAAAAAGAGGAATGTAATGAAAGAATGTATGTATTAATGAAGGAAAGATAAGTAAGAAAGTCTTGCAAGCAAAGTATGGAGGTTCACACCCAATGATGGCTATTAGCTCAACTATATGCGGGTTAGCTACCCCGGAAGGATGCACAATGGGGTCTAATCTTTGTGATTGATCATACATATGGGATACTTACCGCTTGCCCTAGGTACTGGAGTCAGCTTTTTGCATAATATTCAAGGTCTATGAAAGACCCAGGCCCGGTAACCAGCTTCATGCCTAATGTTCAGGATATAGAATATGGCATTGGTCAGGAATGAAAGAGAAAAGACAGTGATGAGTGTACTTGCCGTAGGTACTGGAGCCAGCTTCGTGCATAATGTTCAAGGTCTTTGATAGACCTCATGCCCAGTAACCTGCTTCGTGCATAATGTTCGGGGTACTGTACATGTCATCAAAAGTAACGAACTAACGAAAGATAAGTAAGGAAGATCATGAATGAAAGTAATGATAATAATGTACCATGAATGAATGGAAGTTAACGAACAAATGATGAAGATAATAATGATATTATCTACGTGTACATATGATGCTTGATCGCGTAAGAATGTAAAGAATGGGTACAAACGAAAGTAAAGTATATGTTATTTTAAAACTAAAACTCTCTCAACAATGCTTACTTTTATGTTTTTCCAGTTGGTAGGTGATGGTTGTTGAGGACGGCACGGGGCGGCTACTTGGCTCATTTTGGATGGCATCCATTTTGTATAATGTTTTTGTGATGTAATGCAACAAGTTATTTTGTAATTGATTTACGATGTATTATTTTTCAAAATCAATTATAATGAAATGAAATTGTTGTTTAAATGTTTCCACTGCAATGTTTTATTAAAGTTAATGTAAATATATGTTTTATGTGCGATGATTGATCAGTTGTGAGCCTCCCGAGAACGGGGCCTTACAAGTTGGTATCAGAGCCAAAGTTTAAGTGAAATGGGTTAAAAAATTTAAAATAAACCTAAACTTAAACTGAGAATAGGACTAAGGGAAGGGATTCTAGTTCGAGTAGCTGTGTGCCATCAGGTATTTTCCGAATATTAACCGGCATTATGTGCGCATGTGATTTGATCTGTGTGCTTTTAGTAGATTTAGATACAGATGTAGTCAGAATAGGAAATTTTTGGGTATGAAGAGTAAAGTAAGTGGCTAATCATAACTGGCCACTGTAATTAGGAACTTACTATACTTGACATAAATTGAGCTATTCCCTTGAATGACCGTGTTAGTGTTCGAATCTTATAATGTGTTTAGAGGATGGCTTGTGGTAGATCGTTAAAGGCTTCACATGGTGGGTGTCATGGTGGATGTGGTGCTGGACCACGGGCCACAAGAGGAAGACCTCAAGCTGAAGAGGTGGTTCATGAAGAACCAGAGACCCCTCGTTCAAAGGCTGGGAATGAGAGTGCTAACTTGAGAGCCTCAGTGAAGGAGGCTGTTATGGAGGAAGTGCACCAGGTCATGCAAACAATCTTACCATCTATGGAGACCAAAGTGATAAAGGTTGTAAGGGAAGGAGAAAGAAGGGAAAGGAACAGGTCCTCGGGAGGACGGGAGCAACCGGAGACTGAGACGTTTCTCTCCGATGATGAAGAAGAGGAAGAAGAGGCTGTGCCAGAGGTGACACAAGGTTGTAACTATGGGGCATTTCAATGATGCAAGCCCCGACCTTTGATGGTAATGGCACTGCTTCTGCTCACCAATGGGTGAGAGAAATAGAGGTTGTACTGGATATCAGCTAGTGCCAAGAGGACCAGAAGCTGAAGTTTGTTTTTCACTAGTTTGTGGACTCGGTTTGGTGTTGGTGAGACAATATCGTCCAAGCCGAGGGTATTCGGGAAACTGGAAGGATGAAGTGGGCGGAGACGAAAAATTGGTGATTGAGGATTTCCTGCAGCTGGAGGCGGGAACCATGACACATCAGTAATACACCACAAAGTTCAACGAGATGGCACGGCGGGTGCCGGATCAAGTGGTGCCTTCGTCATGAAAGATCAGGAGATACATCCAAGGGTTGTCAGCGGATATTCGTTGCCACATGATCGTTGCCTCGCCGAGCATGTTTAGGTTGGTTGTTAATTTGGCGGGGAGGTTGTATGATGAACGGACCATGGTGGTGGCTGAAGTCAGCAAGAAGGGTGGTGGTGACCGGAATTGGAATGGGAAGCGGTTTGGACATGGCAGGGCTGCTCCAAGCAACAACAGTGCGTGGGTGGATGACCAACGAGTGGTCATATCTAGTGCGGGGGTAAAGAGGTATGGCAAGTGTGGAAGGGAGCACACTAGAGAGTGTAGGTGGGGACTGAACGTGTGCTTCAATTATGGGAAACCTGGCCACATGGCAAGGGAGTGTAAGGTGGCAAGGTGACTTAACTATGGCAGGGAGGGCCACATAAGCAGGGACTGCAAGAAGCCGAGGGCTGAAGGAACGGGAGTGAAGAAACCTGGACGTGACGGGCAGAGGGCGAGCACCAGAGTGTTCACGATGATGCAGGAGGAGGCTAGGATGGACCCCAATATTGTGTCAGGTATATTTCTAGTAAACCAAACTCTAGCTTCTATGTTATTTGATTCTGGTGCTAGTAAAAGTTTTATTTCTGTTGCTTTTTGTGCTAAATTGCCTACTAGTAGTAGGATTATAGATACACCCTTTGATGTAGAAACTGTCATAGGTAAGTCTACCAGGATCTCAGAAATGATAGAAGGTGTGACGTAGAATTAGAAGGTCACAAGTTTCGTATTAGACCATTCGTGATGACTTTAGGCGCGTTCGATGTAGTCCTAAGAATGGATTTGTTGGCAGACTACGAGGCAAACATTATGTGTCGCAAGAATTTGATTCAGTTGACAGTGCTTGACGGGGTTTTGGTTGTTTATGGTGATCGAGTCATGACGATTCCGAAAGTAATTTTGATGGCGGTGGTGGGAAAGTGCATGAGACGTGGATGTAGTGCTTACATGGCCTACGTACAGGATGTGGATACGCCGACACCACAACTGTCTGATGTACCGGTTGTGTGTGACTTTTCAGACATGTTTCCCGAAGACTTACGAGGAGTGCCACCGGACCACAAGATCCAGTTCCAGATTGACTTGATACCGGATGCCCAACTGATGCTAAGGCGTCGTATCGGTTAGCTTCGACTGAGATGAAAGAGTTGATGGAGCAACTACAAGAGTTGCTTGATAAAGGGTTCATTAGACCGAGTATCTCTCCATGGGATGTTCTGGTCCTATTTATGAAGAAGAAAGATGGTAGTATGAGGTTGCGCATAGACTATCGCGAGCTGAACAAGTTGACGGTGAAGAATCGGTACCCGTTACCAAGAATTAATAATTTGTTTGATCAGGTCCAGGGTGCCAGTTGGTTCTCAAGGATAGAGCTTTGATCTGGTTAGTAGTAGTTGAATGTTAAGGAGCAAGATATTACTAAAACAGCTTTTCGCATGCGTTATAGACACTACAAGTTCCTCGTTATGTATTTTGGTTTAACTAACACGCCAGCTGCTTTTATAGACTTGATGAATCGAGTGTGTGGGCTGATGTTGGATAAATCAGTGATTGTGTTTATTCATGATATCCTGAGTTATTTGAAGAGTGAGGAGGAGCATGCCGGTCACATCCGGGTAGTGTTGGAGACACTGAGAAAGGCGAAGTTGTTGGACCAAAAAAACCAATGAGCCTGATCAGAAAAACCTCCAAGTCCCACAGAAATTACAACTGCTGAAGAAGATCACAACAGCTAAAGACATCAACTGATTACAAGGTCTGAAGACAAAGTCTGAAGACAAGATCTGAGGATTTCTACTGAAGACAAAGTCTAAAGACAAGATCTGAAGATTTCTACTGAAGAAAAAGACTGAAGACCAGAGTGATCAGTAGTTGTCACAACAGCTGAAGTTATTAACTTCAGTAGTTGTGATGGTTTTCCTTTTCAGTGTTGTAATTTACCTTTCAGTAGTTTATAGTTTCAGTAGTTTTAGTTCAGTAATTTTATGTTCTTGTACTTAGCATTCTCTGAGATGTGATCAGTTATTGAGAAAATTCTCAGTAGTTTGCATAGTTTTAGTTGTTTGTATAATTCTGTTAGATGTCACTATCAAGTGACATGAGCAGACGTCACATTCCTTATATAAGGAATGTTGAACTAATTGTAACGTGTGACTTTCAGCCACCACGAAAGCATTTGAATGAAATATTCCTTTTGCAAAATTCTCTCTCTCTCTATAACCGTGTACTATTCCATTGAATATCAATCTAGTTCTTGCTAAATGGTCTGATTCATTGTTCGAATTTCGCTGCAATCTTCTCTAATTAAGCAGACTTAAATCAATAATCCTAACAAATGGTATCAGAGCTGGTTAATCATTGATTGATCTAACAATTGATCATTGAAACTGCTATTTCAATATCTAAGTTTGATCGAATTAGCATATTTGCAAGAATTGGTTATAGAGATTGAATTTCTGCTGCTTTTGGTTATTTGCTTTGAGATTTCTCTTGTTCGTATTGAGTTTGTTGTGTTTTGCGCTAAATCGGTTAAAACTTAATTGAATTTTATTGAATCTAAGAATGACTACTCCTTCTAATGACCTTTACAATACTGGCTCCTCAACCAAGCCTCCGATGCTGGTTAGGACTGAGTATAACATATGGCAACGAAGAATACTCCATCGCCTGTCTGTTAACAATTCAGGTTGTTGGACATCTGTGGTACATGGTCCACACAAGCCTATGGTGAACAATCCGGAAACCAACCAAATGGTTCCGAAGAAGAAGGAACAATGCTCAGATGAGTATCAAAAACTGTTTGAGATTGATGCTAAAGCCCATGGAATTTTGGCCATGGCACTGCCGAATGAAATCTATTATGGGCTTATGCATCATGAAACTGCTCATGACCTCTGGAATGCATTGAAAGAACAATTTGGTGGAATAGATGAGGTCTTAGCAAACAACAGAGAAATCCTTGCCCAACAATACGACACATTCTCTCATAGGAAAGGTGAGACACTGACTCAACAGTTTGAGCGTTTTTCCTGTTTGATCTCTGAGCTGAAAATGGTCAAACATGAATACACTAATAGCCAGATGAACAACAGATTCCTCAGATCACTACGTGAGAGATGGGGCACATATACCTTTGTCCTATGCTCTAGTGCAAATCTGGATAGCCTATCTCTCACCCAACTCCATGGGAAACTGCTTACATTTGAAAGAGAGATAGAGCAGAAAAGGAAACTAGAATCATCAGGAAAGCTCAATGATGACTTTGTACCAGGGAACACTGCCTTGGTTGGTCATGAGTCAGAATATGCTGCATCAGAAAGCCATTATGATGAGCATATAGATTTCTCTTCAAACAGTTCTGATCATGCATTTGTTAGTGTTGATAGTCAGTCAGGCTGTAATAGTGACAATTTGTGCTTCATTATGGATGATTTGAAAGGTATTGCTGATGATGACTTAGAAGAGATGGAATTCTGAGCCAAATGGCCTTGATTAATATTAGATCTCAAAAGTTCTACAAGAGAACTGGTAGGAAATTTCCAGGACTCTCTAGCAAAACCAAAGTTGGTTTTGACAAGAGTAAGTTGAGGTGTCACAAATGCCACAGGCTTGGGCACTTTGCAAGAGAGTGTAGATCAACTGGATCTAACTCCTCTGCACCCTTTGTTACTTTTCCAAGCAATAGTTCACAAAACAGAGGCCAACATCCTGCTAGTTCTGGTCATCACTCACAACCTCTATCTCCTGCATATTTTGTCCCTCAGGGTCCAGTGCCATAACCATATCCCTGCTATTACATGCCACAGCCAAATCAAGTTCAAGTTCCTATTGCATAACAACCTCAAGCCTTACCTGAGCCTCAACCATCTCAATCACAACCTCATCACAGCTTCTTCACCCCTGGTGCTATTGACTGGAGCAGTTTACCAAATGATCTTTCTGGTAATGAGCAATTATTTGCTAGTGATATTCAACATGGTGGTGAACATCCTTTTGGGAATCTTGCTCTCATGGCCCTGGAGTCTACTGAGGGTTCATGCTCCAATGCATCTCATCACAGGTAACCCAGGTATCCTCTAAGGCTAAGGCCAAGCTATGTTCTGAATCTTGCATAGCTGTATTTATCTCTATTAGAGAGGCAAATGTAGCTTTAGTAAATCAAAATCTTGAGCTTGAGCAAACCCTTTCCAAAAGAAAAGCTGAGTATGAGTCTGTCCTTAAAGATAAAGATGATGAGATTTATAAGCTTAAATGGTTGAGGTCATTCTTGAGAACCACAGAGATCTCAAAGAAACACTTGCAGCTACCCAAGTTGAGTGTGACCGCTGGGTATCATCCTGCAAGGGATTTGAAATGCTTCTCAGCAAGCAAACAGCTTCGAATGTGAAGTTGGGAATAGGTTACAATCACATTGCACCACCTACAGATTTTACTCCAAAATCAATAGTAAAATCTAAAGGTGAAAGTAATTTCCAAACCACATCATCATGTGTATCATCCTCAAGAGATCACCCAAAATCAGAAGATAAAATCAGTGTTGATACCTCAGCAAATCAATTGCCTGATGGGTTAACTACTAATAAGCACATGAGGCTGAGTACTTCAGATGTTGTCCCTAAAAGTACCTCAAGTACTGAAGGAAAAGTCGCAAAAACTGAAAAGCATTTCAAATCAACTGAAATAAAAGGATTAACAACTACTGAGGAATCTATCATATGGTCTTTCAGGACAGATAGAGAACAGCTGAAGAACAAGTCTTCAGTTGTTACAGATCCTTCTGTACTTAACACAAGTACTGAAAGGAGGAAAGTACTGAAGATCACACCTTCAGTAGTTTCCACTTCAGCAGTTGATCAATCCAAGATGAAGAATAAGCCATGTGACATATGTGGTAAATTCAATCATCTTTCTGATGAATGTTGGTACAAAAAGGTTCCAAACTCAACAGAGATAAGCTCATAAAATGCAGATGGATGAAATGAAAAATGAGTTTGAGACCAAGTTTGTACCATAGTCATCCCAAATTGATAAACCCAAGGCTTCACCCAAATCCAAAAAGAAGGATAGGGTTTATCATAAAACAGCTGTTAGTGTTCCTCATGATAAAATTCAGACTAAGTCTGTGAATTTCAAGGAGGAAATGGTGGGCCACAAGAACTCATCAAAAACAAGTACTGATGTGTCACAAGAGCTGAAAGTTTTAGCTACAAATCAAACACAACTTGTTATGATGGTTCAACATTTGTTGGGAAGAGTTAACCAACTACATGCACCTGTGATGAAACCACTGAAAAGGTATTCCAAGCCTAATCTAAGGAATCCGTTTCAGCACCATCTCCACGTTCATCAGCTGTTAATCATGAGAAACAAGTTATGGTTAAATCTATGATGAAAACAGACCCAAAACCACAAAGGTTTGGGTCTTAAAACCTAACTAGTTCCTTGTGATGAATGTAGGGTTCTTCAGCATGCGAAAGAAGCACCTGGTATATAGACAGTGGAGGATCTATGCATATGACAGGGAGCAGTTCTCTTCTTAATGACTACTCTCAAGGAAAGAAGAGATTTGTTTCATTTGGAAATGATGCTAAGGGTTACATCACCGGGAAAGGATATGTGTCTAATAGAGAAATCAGATTTGATGATGTTAACCATGTGGAGAATCTCAAGTATAATCTACTGAGTGTCAGTCAGATGTGTGATAAAGGGCATGTTGCACTTTTCACAAGCCAGAACTGCAGGATCCTGTCTTCCAGTTTTGAGGCTGATTGACAAGGTATTGGATGAACATACTCTCCTGAAGGCCAACAGGATTGGAAGAGTATATGCCCTGGATTTGTCAAAGAAGATTGATTTGAAGGGTCATCTTTGCCTGTTCTCCAAAGCCTCTCCTCAGGAATCTAAACTGTGGCATAGAAGGCTGGGTCATGTAAATCTCAAAAACATGAACAGCTGATCCACAATAGTTTAGTGAGAGGTCTACCAATAAAGGAGTTCCACTATGATGAAACCTGCACTGCTTGTTTGAAAGGAAAACAACACAAAGTCTCATTCCCTCCTATTGAAGAACCTAAGTCCACTGCCTGCTTGCAGTTACTGCACATGATCTATTTGGTCCTGTGAGAGTGATGAGCATGGCAAAGAAGAAATACTGTCTGGTAATTGTGGATGATTACTCCAGATTTGTATGGAATTTCTTCTTGCATTCAAGGATGAAGTTACTTAGACGATTATCAACTTTGTGTTGTATGTTGAGAAGCAGTATTCCCTATCAGTCAAGTGTATAAGGAGTGATAATGGAACAGAATTCAGAAACCATACACTTGATGATTTTTATCTCTCAAAGGGAATCAAGAGGCAGTTTAGCATCCCAAGGACTCCAGAACAAAATGGAGTAGTGGAGAGAAAGAACATGACCCTAATTGAAGCTGCAAGGTCCATGTTGGCTGACTCTAGTTTGCCATTGACCTTTTGGGCTGAAGCTGTCAACACAGCTTGCTATGTGCAGAATAGAGTTTTAGTAAATTAGAGGTTGATGAAGACTCCATATGAAGTTATACATCATTTGGCTCCTCTAATTTCATTCTTCAAAGCCTTTGGGTGTCCTTGTTTCATTCCTAACACAAAGGATCAAGTCCACAAATTTGATCCTAAGGTGGATGCAGGGTATTTTGTAGGATATTCATCCACATGGAGGCTTATAGAGTCTTCAACTGCAGAACAAAGATAGTTGAAGAAACCTTGCATGTGAAGTTCAATGAATCTCCTAAGGATAAAATTCCACAAAACCCTGTGGAGTTGTTTGATCTCGATATACTGCAATATGTTCCTTATCAACCTCTAGCTGTTGCAGATCATGTGAATAAATCATCTTCTGCAGCAAGTCTTCCACCTGGTGGTACTGAAGATGATGATATTAGTACTCACCTTTTCAAGTTTAGTGATCAACTGCCTGAGTCCACTAAACTTGATGTTCCTGTAGCTTCAGCAGCTCCATCCACAACAAATGCTGATGAGATTTCTGACTCCTCTACATCATTTGAATTGCCATCTCATACTTGGTTTCAAGAGTCTAAATCAACATCTGTTGCTGCTACACCTGCTACAAACACTTGCACTGATCTTATAGTGTACCAAGAGCTGAAGAATCACCCCATGTCTCAAATCATTGGTGATATCAATGCTGGTGTCTGAACCAGAAGTCAATTGTCCAACTTATGCTTCTATGCTCTCTTCATTAGTCAGATAGAGCCAAAGAACTATCATGTTGCTTTAAGAGACAATGGATGGGTTGAAGCCATGCAACTTGAGCTACTTCTGTTCAAAAAGCAGCAAGTATGGGAACTGGTTCCTCTAACCCCAGGTAAGTGTGCAATAGGCACTAAGTGGGTGTTTAGGAATAAAACTGATGTAAATGGGCTTATTGTCAAGAACAAGGCTAGACTGGTTGTACAGGGGTTTTCACAAGAAGAAGGTATTGATTATGATGAAACCTTTGCCCCTGTAGCAAGACTAGAGGCAATTAGATTGTTCTTAGCCTATGCTGCATTCCACAATCTTAAAGTTTTCAAATTGACGTCAAAAGTGCTTTTTTATATGGAAAAATAAAAGAAGAGGTTTATGTGTGTCAAACACTAGGTTTTGAGGACAATAAACATCCTGATTGGGTGTATAAACTTGATAAGGCTCTTTATGGGTTGAAGCAAGCTCCTAGAGCTTGGTATGAAACACTTTCAAATTTTCTTCTTCAAAATAATTTCACTAGAGGCTCCATAGATAAAACTTTGTTTATTAAGAAAGTGGATCAGCATAAGCTACTTGTTCAAATTTATATTGATGATATAATCTTTGTATCCTCTGATCCCCAGTTGTGTGATGATTTTACAAGTTTAATGAAACAAAAGTTTGAAATGAGTGCAATGGGAGAATTAAAGTTCTTTCTAGGCTTGCAAATCAAACAAAAGGCTGATGGAACCTTCGTTCATCAGTCAAAATATACAAAAACTCTTTTGAATAAGTTTGATTTACAAAACTGTAAGCCCTATTCTACTCCCATGTGCAACACCACACAACTGGATGTAGATCACAAAGGTAAAGCTGTTGATGAAACACTTTACAGATATATGATTGGGTCCTTGATGTACTTAACAACTTCTAGACCAGATATTATGTTTGCAACTTGTGTTTGTGCTAGAATTCAGGCTGCTCCTAAAGAGTCTCATTTCATTGCAGTCAAGAGGATCGTTAGATATCTGCAAGGTACCAATCTCTAGGTCTTTGGTATTCCACTGGACACTCTTGCAAATTAGTTGCTTTTTCTGATAGTGACTATGCAGGGTGTAAGTTAACTAGAAAGTCAACTTCTGGTGGATTTCAAATCCTAGGCAACCGTTTGATTTCTTGGCAGAGTAAGAAACAAACATCTGTTGCTACATCCACTGCTGAAGCAAGTACATTGCTGCTGCAAATTGTACATCTCAGGTACTCTGGCTTCAGAACCAATTATTGGATTATGGCATTACAGAGACTAAGACTCCATTGTTAATGGATAGTGCTTCAGCTTTATGTATTGTCAAGAATCTAGTCCAGCATTCTACGACCAAACATATAGAGATCAGACACCATTTTATTAGGGATTGTTTTGAAAAAGGTCTGATTGATCCAAAGATTGTGCCAAGTGCTGATGAGCTTGCAGATATATTTACTAAGCCTTTGGATAGTTCATCTTTCCAAAACCTTGTGTTAAGGCTTGGTATGCTGTAGCTAGAATAAGTGACAACTACTGATGATCTCAGTAAACAAGTACTGATGACCATTAGTAAACTTGTCACAAATAAGTACTGATAAGTTTTATTGACAGGATCAGTGATCTCAAGTTTGATGGATTAGAGTGTAACGCAGCGGAATAAGAACAAGAATTAGACAAATTATAGCAAGAATTTGATATTCGTATGCATTAAAAACAAGTACGATTGTAAAGAGAGAATATATTTCTGTGAAAAGGAATGTTTCAATAATATCAAATGTTTCTGCTCAATCATTGACAATTACAATAAGGTTGACACTCCTTATATAGATTGCAATCACTGCTGATATCACGGGATAGTGACATCTGGCAGATTTGTTACATAAATAACTAAAACTTAACAAACTACTGAAATGTTCACAACTACTAAGAACATATCAGAGTGCTAAGTATAAAACATAAAACTACTGATACGAAACTACTGAAACTACAACGACTGAAGAACAAGCTCTTTAGTCGTTTTACAAAACTACTGAAGGAAAAACATAAAACTACTGAAAGAAAACCGTCACAACTACTGAAGAAGACCTCTTCAGCTGTTGTTACAACGACTGATACTTGGTCTTCAGCACTTGTCTTGAGACTTTGTCTTTAGCACTTGTGTCTTCAGACTTTGTCTTCAGCACTTGTTTCTTCAGACTTTGTCTTCAGCACTTGTCTTCAGACTTTGTCTTCAGCACTTGTGTCTTCAGACTTTGTCTTCAGCACTTGTCTTCAGACTTTGTGGACTTCAGCAGTCGTTGTGACGTCTGTGGGACTTAAGGTTTTTCTGATCCGGCTCATTGGTTGTTTTGGTCCAACAAACTCCCCCTGAACCAATGCAGCCAAAACCTTAACTTTCTTGAGGTCCCACTTATTCTTTGCAATAAGACTGGTCTTTTTCCTTCTTGATCAGCTAAGAAGATGACCCAATTAAGCGCTAGCCTGGGAATAGATTTCTGAAATTTGGTTGGCATAGTATGGATAGGAGCCCTGACTTTGGGGAACTGGACACAGGGCTGTGGTCCTATCCATGAAATCTACTTCCCATGTATAAGCCTGTAGGATTCTCTGGTGTATGCTCTGAGAAACATAATTTGTTCTTCCATGGTAAGATTTTTAGCTCCACCATCAAACAATCCTTCACACCCATACAGCTCTGAAATGTACTTAGCCTGTTTGCCATTTTTGAGCTCAACTGTTGTGATCTGTCTGTATGCAAACTCATCTAGGTGAGTCCCTTCAAGTAACAGACTGAGCTCATTTTGTTTGAAGTTCTCAAGCCTCTTGTAGACTAACCCCTTTTTAATTACTTTGTTCTCTAACATCTTTTGGGGTGGCTGTTTAGTTTCATAGGCCTTCTTGAAATCTTCTACAATTTCCCAGGGTGATACTACAAGGACCACTGTGATCTCTTCATCTACGATCCTTTTTACTTGGCCCTTGTATCTTGAAGGAATGTCTTTCTTCACAATTCTGTGAGCCACCCTAGGATGAGGCCATATTCTCACCTTTTCCTTTTGATATTGAAATATGTTAGCAAGGGTGTACAATCTCAGAGCTTCCTTCTTCATACTGATTATTGATGAAGAAGCAGCATAAGTTTTGTCTATGCTTTTCAGCATCTCATCATCATGAAGCTTTTGCTGTTGTTCTTCTTCTATCTTTACTCTCACAGCTTCCATTTGTGAGGTAGGAGTGATGGGCATAGGTTTGGCTTTAGGCAAAGTTAGGACTGCAGAAAGAGGCAGCCTATCTTCTTCCTCATCATCCTCTTCTTCTTCTTCTTCTAGCCTCAACACCCTTCTCTTCTTCTTCTTGGGTGCATCATCGGCTGTTGGTTTTGAGGGTAAAGGAGTTGGTTAGAGGGTTGTGGTAGTGGTGATTTTGAAGTGGGAGGTTTTGCAAGTTCTTCTAACATTCTTGTAGTGAGTGAGGCTTTTGAGTGTTTTGCTAGTTCCTTTCTGTTCCCAGCACCTGCCTCATTTAGTGCTTCAATCACCAATCCCTTAGTGTATGCTTCAGACGAACAGATCTTGGTGGTTATTGCCAAGATACTGTCCCTGGTCCATGACTTAATCTCGATCAATGATCTCCCAAGGTACTTTGCAATGAGTTTGATTATGATCTCTAGTCTTTCTCTTTCTAATGCATCATAACTTGCCCATCTTGAGTTAATTTCTTCAACTTCAAGTCTCCTAATCTCTGAGTCAAGCTGTGCAGTATCGAACCCCTGTCTATACAGTTGATCAATAATGGAGTCCATTGATTTACTATGTGTAGCATCCGCCATTTTGATCATCTCATCGAGTTCGAGTTCTTTTTCTTTTCCTTCAACCTTCCTCTTCTATATGTGACATGAAAGTCTATGTGACTTTCACCCACTTGATCAATGTCAGCTCCCTTCACAAACTCCTCTTCCTTCTCAGTCTCCTTTTCTTTCTTCCCCTCTATGCTCTTCCTCTTTGCTTTCACTGACTGACTCTCCCCCTTTTTGGTTGCATTGTTGTAAAGGTTTGAGTAGCAGAAAGCCTTGTGCTCACAATCTCCTCCACCAGGGTTTGTATGATTGAGGGAAGCCTCTCATCCATGGTTTTGATCACAATGTCTGTGATCATTGGGGTGATGAGAGGTAGGGATTGCTGAAAGATAGCAGCTGTTTGCTCAAGGGGTTCTGTCCCTGAGAAGCAGTGCCAGAAATAGAAGCTGGTGGCTTAGAAGTTTTGAGTGGCTGAGTGTGTGGGAGACCTTCAGGTGAAGGTGCATCTGTGTTTATGTTGGTGGCAGATGGACTTGCTTGTTGAGAGAATTGGTCAAGTAGTCTTTGTAGTCTACTGACTTCTTCCTCAAGAATTGTGTTCTGGGCCAGAACATCATAAAAGAAGCCCAGGTCATCATCAGCAGATGCTCAATCACCTGACCTCCTGCTTGTAGCAGGATGTACATGAACTGGGTGTAGACCAGTTTTAGCATGTGCCCCTTTTTCTTGGAACTGGGGACTTCTAGCCTCAGGACGATGTCCTTCATCAGCTGTTGCCTCTGGTGAGGTCTTAGCATGTTACCAGCCTCAGTCTGATCATGTGCTGATTTAGAAGAGGTGGCAGCCTCACCAGATGTTCTGGTCTCCATATCCACACCAGGAGATAGAACAGTTAAACCCTCGTGCTGTGGGCTGTCAGAAGCATGTTGACCCTCTTCCTCAATTGCTGTGGTTTTCCCGTTTGTTGGTGTTTGTTGGGGAGGAGGAGAGGCATGCAGCTGAGTCAGCACGTTTGCAATAATGAGAGTAGGACTTTGTGGGGCGGTTGTAGTGGGAGATGGGGTAAAAGCAGTATGCACCTGGGGACAATGGTGCTCTTCAATGGCAATCTCCTCAAATGAGGAAGATCCCAGATTAGTGGGTACCCCTTCTTTGGTTGCTGCAGGCTCCTTTTGAGAGGAATCCCGAGCGGCTGTGGCTGGTGAAGTCCTTGTATCCACTAGGGGGTTATAACTAGTCGATATAGCCTGCGTTTGTGTTGCAGGGGCATCCTTAGGGGACTCATTTCCCTGAGTAGCCTTTTTTGTCTTCTTTTTAGTGGGTTTGGTGGGGTCTTTGGATTTGGAGGTGGTGGCTGTGGGTTCCAACTGCGTGGGTTTGCACAGCTTGGCAGCCATTTTTAGTGATTGGTCAGAGTTATGCCGGGAGTATACTTCAGGCAATACAGCCGTAGCAGGGACTCCCAGGCCAACAAGTCCCTCAGCTTGAAGCTGGTTTTCAATTATGGCCATTATGAACCGAGGATATAATATCCAACGGTTAGCAAGTTGTTTTTGGGCCATATCCTTGAGCTCTAAAAATAGTATTTCAGAAAATTTAAAGGTTGTTGCTCAAGGATGGAGTACATTACCTGTTGCTACCTTGTGGACATTTGATCCAACGATGAAGTCTTAGGGGCAAGGCAGACATTTACCAGGTGAAAGATGAGACGTTCGGCATCCTGGAAATGTTTTTTCAATATGGTAGATGCACTCAGGTTACCCTGGTATCCATGCTGGGCAAATGATTGATCGATTGTGCCCTTTGGATAACCAGTTGGGAAGTGGCATCATCCATTGAGGGTTTGGCGAAGAATGTCTGGAGTAATGACCATTTTTTGATGATGGACAAACGATTAAGAGACTCTGTGTCATTCTCCTCAGAGACAAGAGTGATGTTTGTCCAGAATTGGTTAAGAGATTCGGCATATAAGGTGGGATTTAACAGAAAAGCCGTTTTGTAAGGTGACTGGACCATTAAATCAATGGCGTTATGAAACTTGGTCCAGTATGGCGATTTTGTGAGATGTGCGACATAGTTGTGTCGGGGTTTTAGTTGCATGGTCGCCATTGATGAAGAGAGGTTACAGAGTGTTTGAACGTTAGGTTTGAGAAGAGAAGAAAGTAAAAACTCTGAAGGTGGTATAAGGTATTTAAAGGGTAGGGTTAGAAAACGACTGAAGGTTTTGGTGTTAGTCATCAGTTGTTGAAACTACTGATGACGTGGTATTAACTTTCAGAGGTTTGGAGTGACTGACCGTATTGGTGTGATCAGCAGTTGTTATAAAACAACTGAAGACTTGGTTTTAACCATTAGAAGTTGGAACAGCCGAAGTCTCTGATTTAGTCATCAGTAGTTATAAAACTACTGAAGACAGTTTTGACTTCAGGTGATGAAACAACTGAGGACTTGGTATTAGTCATCAGTAGTTGGGAAACTACTGAATACTTTGGTTTTACCATCAGTTGTTGTAAACAACTGAAGACTTGGTGTTAGTCATCAGTAGTTGTGAAACTACTGAAGACATGGTTTTGCTTCAGTTGTTTAGAAAGAAACAGCAGTTGGGAAACTACTGAAGACAAAAAGGCTCATCAGTAGTTGTCGTCAATTCATTTCTTTTAGCTGTTTTCATACTGTCCTTAACACGTACTCATTAGAAGTTTTCATCTGTTTCAGATGTTTCATAGGACATTAGTATGTATTTGTATTTCTGACAACAGTAGTTGTAGCTACATCAGCTGTTGTAACTACATCAATTGTTTTAACAAATAAGTTCCTGAGTACTGAGAAGTTAAGCTCCAGTAGTTTAAAGAAAACTTTCGGAGAGAGAAATACGTCAGTACTTATATATATGACAATAATAAACTAATGATCATCAGTACTGTGAGCTGAGATCACCAGTAGTTGTCACTTATTCTAGCTGCAGCATACCAAGCCTTAACACTAGGTTTTGGAAAGTTGTGCTATCCAAGGGCTTAGTGAAAATGTCTGCAAGCTCATCAGCACTATGAACAATTTTGGATCAATCAGACCTTTTTCAAAACAATCTCTATATAAAATGGTGTCTGATTTCAATATGTTTAGTCCTAGAGTGCTCGACAGGATTCTTGACAATACAAGAGCTGAAGAGCTGTCCATTAACAATGGGGTCTTAGTCTGTGTTATGCCATAATCCAATAATTGGTTTTGAAGCCAGAGTACCTGAGATGTACAGCTTGCAGCAGCAATGTACTCTGCTTCAGCAGTTGATGTAGCAACTGAGGTCTGCTTCTTACTCCGCCAAGAAATCAAGCAGTTGCCTAAGAATTGGCATCCTCCAGAAGTGGAATTTCTTGTCAACTTACACCCTGCATAGTCACTGTCAGAAAAGAAACTAATTTACCAGAATTTCTAGTAGAAGACCATAAACCTAGAGATGGAGTGCCTTGCAAATATCTAAAGATCCTCTTGACTGCAATCAAATGAGACTCCTTAGGTGCAGCCTGAAATCTAGCACAAACACATGTAGCAACATAATATCTGGTCTAGAAGCTGTTAAGTACATCAAGGACCCAATCATACATCTGTAAAGTGTTTCATCAACCACTTTACCTTTCTGATCTGTATCCAGTTGTGTGGTGTTGCAGATGGGGTAGAACATGCTTACACTTTTGTAAATCAAACTTTTCCAAAAGATCTTTTGTGTATTTGGACTGATGAATGAAAATTCCATCAGCCTTTTGTTTGATTTGCAAACCCAGAAAGAAATGTAATTCTCCCATGGCACTCATTTCAAACTTCTATTTCATCAACTTTGTAAAGGCATCCACAACTGGGGATCAGAGGATGCAAAAATAATATCATCTACATAAATTGAACAAGTAGATTATGCTGCCCAACTTTCTTAATGAATAAAGTCTTATCTATGGAGCCTCTAGTGAAATTATTTTCCAGAAGAAAGTTTGATAATGTCTCATACCAGGCTCTAGGAGCTTGTTTCAACCCATAGAGAGCCTTATCAAGCTTATACACCCAATTAGGATGTTTATTGTCCTCAAAACCTGGTGGTTGACATACATAAACCTCTTCTTTAATTTTCCCATACAAAAATGCACTTTTGACATCCATTTGAAAAACTTTAAGGTTGTGATAAGCAGCATAAGCTAAAAACAATCGAATTGCTTCCAGTCTGGCTACAGGGGCAAAGGTTTCATTATAATCAATGCCTTCCTCTTGTGAAAACCCCTGTACAACCAGTCCGGCCTTGTTCTTAACAATAAGCCCATTTTCATCAGTTTTGTTCCTAAACACCCATTTAGTGCCTATTGCACACTTACCTGGAGGTAGAGGAACCAGTTCCCACACTTGCTGTTTCTTGAACTGAAGAAGCTCAAGCTGCATCCATTGTCCCTTAAAGCAATGTGATAGTTCTTTGGCTCTTGCTAACTAATGAACAGAGCATAGAAGCATAAATTAGACAATTGACTTCTTGTTGAAACGCCAGCATTGATATCACCAATGATTTGAGACATATGGTGATTCTTCAGATCTTGGTACACAATAAGATCTGTGCAAGTGTTTGTAGCAGCTCAGCAGTAACAGATGGTGATGGTGAAGCATTTCCTTGAAACCAATCAGTAGATGGTAATTCAAAGGAAGTTGAAGTTGTAGAAATCTCATCCGCATTTGTTGTGGATTGTGCTACTGAAGTTACAGGAACATCAGGTCTAGCTGAATCAGGCAGTTGATTACTAAACTTGAAAAGGTGATTACCGATATCATCATCATCATCAGTAACACCAGATGGATGACTAGCTACAGAAGATGATGGATTCATATGATCTGCAACAGCAGGTGGTTGATAAGGAACATATTGCAGAATGTCCAGATCAAACAACTCCACAGGGTTTTGTGGAATTGTGTCCTTAGGGGATTCATTGAACATCACATGCAAGGTTTCTTCAAATATCTTTGTCTGACAGTTGAATACTCTCTAAGCCTTGCAAGTGGATGAATACCCAACAAAATACCATGCATCCACCATAGAATCAAACTTTTGGAGTTGATCCTTGGTGTTGAGAATGTAATAGGGACACCCAAATGCTCTAAAGAATGAAATCAAAGGGGCTAAATGATGTAAAACATCATAAGGAGTTTTCATCAACCTCTGATTTACTAAGGTTCTATTCTGTACATAGCCGGCTGTATTGACAGCTTCAGCCCAAAAGGTCAGTGGCAGACCAGAATCAGCCAACATGGACCTTGCAGCTTCAATGAGGGTCCTGTTCTTTCTTTCCACTACTCCATTTTGCTCTGGAGTCCTTGGGATGCTATACTGCCTCTTAATTCCCTTTGATAAGTAAAACTCATCAAGAGTGTGGTTTCTGAATTCAGTACCATTGTCACTCCTCACACACTTAACTGCTAGGGAATACTGCTTCTCAACGTGTAACACAAGTTCATAATGGACTGAGCAGCCTCATCCTTTGAATGCAAGAAGAAGGTCCATACATATCTAGAGTAATCATCCACAATTACCAGACAGTATTTCTTTTTTGCCATACTCATTACCTTCACAGGACCAAAAGATCCATGTGCAGTAGTTGTAAGCAGGCATTAGACTTGGACTCTTCTATGGTTGGGAATGAAGCTTTATGTTGTTTCCCTTTTAAGCATGCAGTGCAGATTTCATCACAATGAACTCCTTTATTGGAAGACCTCTCACTAAACTCTTGTGGATCAGCTGATTCATGTTTTTGAGATTAACATGACCCAGCCTTCTATGCCACAGTTTAGATTCTTGGAGAGAGGCCTTAGAGAACAAGCATGGATGGCCTCAACTCAATTTTCTTTGACAGATCCAAGGCATATACTCTTTCTATCCTGTTAGCCTTCAGGAGAGTATTATCATCCAGTACTTTGTCAATCAGGCTCAGAACCTTGGAAGACAGAATCCTACTTTCTGGCTTCTGAAAAGAGCAACATGTCCTTTGTCACACATCTGACTGACACTCAACAGATTGTATTTGAGATTCTCCACATGGTTGACATCATCAAATCTAATATCTCCATTAGACCCAATCCCTTTCCAATGATGTATCCTTTAGCATCGTTTCCAAATGAGACAAATCCCTTCTTTCCCTGAGAGTAATCATGAAGAAGAGAGCTGCTCCTAGTCATGTGCATCGATCCTCCACTGTCCACACACCAGATGCTTCTTTGGCATGCTGAAGAACCCTGCACAATCATAAGAAACTAGTTAGCTTAGGAGACCCAAACCTTTTTGGTTTTGGGACTCACTTTATCAATAGATTTAACCATAGCTGGTTTCTCATAATTAACAGCTGATGAAGATGGAGATGGTGCTGAAATGGATTTGGGCCTGGAATTCCTCTCCAGTGGTTTGATCACATGGCTTCAAGTTGGTTAACTCTCCCCAACAGATGCTGAACCATCATAAAGCTGTGTTTGATTTGAAGCTCGAGCTTTCAGTTCATTTGACACTCCAGAGCTTGTTTTTGATGAGTTCCTGTGACCCACCATTTCCTCCTTCTTAGACTTCACAGACTTAGTCTTATGTTAATCATGAGGAACAATATCAGTTGTCTTCTGATAACCGCATCCTTCTTAGTGGATTTGGTAAGGCCTTGGTTTATCAGGTTGAGATGATTGTGGTACAAACTTGGTCTCAAACTCAGTTTTCATTTTATTTATTTCTAGTTTAACGAGCTCATCCCTTTGGAGCTTTAAACCCTTTTTGTACCAACATTCATCAGATAGATGATTGAATTTACCACAAATTTCACATGGTTTATTCTTCATCTTGGACATCTTTACTGCTGAAGTGGAACTACTGAAGGTGTGATCTTCAGTACTTTCCTCCTATCAGTACAAGGTACTAAAGGATTTACAACAGCTGAAGACTGGTAATTCAACTGTTTTCCATCCGTCTTAATAGACTGTTTGATGGATTCCTCAGCAGTTGTCAGTCGTTGTATTTCAACTGATTTGAAATGCTTTTCAGATGGTTGGTCTCTTTCAGTACTTGGGGTACATTGAGGAACAACATTTGAAGTACTCAGCTTCATATGAGTCTCAGTAGTTAGACCATCAGTCAATTTATTTGTTGAGATCTTAACACTGGTTTCATTCTCTGATCTTAGATTATCATTGGAGAATGACTCACACGATAATGTGGTTTGGAGATTGCTTTCACTTTCAGACTTAACTATGGAGTTAGGTGTAAAGTCTTTTGGTGGAGCAGTATGGTTGTAACCAATGCCAAACTTCACATTTGAAGCAGTTTGCTTGCTAAGAAGCATTTCAAATCCCTTGCATGAGAGACCCAGCGTTCACACTCAACTTGGGTCACTGCAAGTTTTTCTTTGAGACTCCTGTGGTCTTCCAGAATAACCTCTAGCTTGGCTTTTCATCATTTAATTAGCATTTAAGCTTATAAATCTCATCACTTT
Organism: Flaveria trinervia; assembly: GCA_025506515.1. Lineage (NCBI taxonomy): Eukaryota > Viridiplantae > Streptophyta > Magnoliopsida > Asterales > Asteraceae > Flaveria > Flaveria trinervia. Next base: position 48,768,702 of record CM046457.1, on the reverse strand, counting down.
TACTGTTAAGAGCAGACTCATACTCAGCTTTTCTTTTGAAAATGGTTTCTCAAGCTCAAGTTTTTGATTTATTAATGCTACATTTGCCTCTCTAATAGAGACAAAGGCAGTTATGCATGATTCAAACATAACTTGGCTTTAGCCTCTAAAGATACCTGAGTTACCTGTGAAGATGATGCATTTGAACAGGAACCCTCAGTAGACTCCAGGGCCATGAGAGCAAGATTTCCAAAGGGTGTTCACCACCATGTTGACTGGCACCAGCATAGTATTGCTCAGTGTGACCAGACAAGTTATCAGGTAAGTTACTCCAGTCAACGACTCCAGGTGTGAAGAAGCTGTGATGAGGTTGTGATTGAGATAGAGATGGTTGAGGTTCTGGTAGTGCATAGATTGTGGTACAATAAGAGCTTGAGCTTGATTTGACTGTGGCATATAATAGCAGGGATAAGGATATGGCATTTGACCCTGAGGAACAAAATATGCAGGAGATTGGGGTGTGATGAATGACTAGAACTAGCAAAATGTTGCCCTTTAAATTGTGAATTGTTATTTGGAAAAGTCAAAAAGGGTGCAGAAGTGTAGATCCAGTTGATCTACACTCTCTTGCAAAGTGTCCAAGCCTGTGGCATTTGTGACACTTCAACTTGCTCTTGTCAAAACCGACTTTGGTTTTGTCAAAGAGTCCAGGAAATTTCCTGCCAGTTCTCTTGTAGAATTTCTGATATCTGATATTGATCAATGCCATTTGGCTCAAAATATCCATCTCTTCTAAATCATCATCAGTAATGCCCTTCAAATCATCCATGATAAAGCATAGATTGTCACTATTATTACCAGAATGACAATCACACTCACAAAGGCATGATTAGAATTGTTTGAGGTGAAATCAATATGCCATCATAGTGGCATTCTGATCCTGCATACTCTGACTCATGACTTACCAAGGCAGTGTTTCCTGGTACAAAATCATTAGTGAGCTTTCCAGATGATGACAGTTTTCGTTTCTGTTCTATCTCTCTCTCAAATGTGAGCAATTCCCATGGAGTTAGGTGAGAGATAGTTTGTCCAAATTTGCACTGGAGCGTAGGACAATAGTATGTGTCCCATCTCTCAGGCAGTGATCTGAGAAATCTGTTATTCATCTGGCTGTTTGTGTACTCATGTTTGACCATTTTTAATTCAGAGATCAAACAAGAACCGCTCAAACTGTTGAGTCAGTGTCTCACCCTTCCTATGAGAGAATGTCTCATATTGTTGGGCAAGATTTCTCTATTATTTGCCAAGACCTCATCTGTTCCTCCAAATTGTTCTTTCAAGGCATTCCAGAGGTCATGGGCAGTTTCATAATGCATTAGCCCAGAATAGATTTCATTGGGCAGTGCCATGGCTAGAATTCCATGGGCTTTTGCATCAATCTCAAACAATTTCTTATCCTCATCTGAGTATTGCTCCCTCCTCTTCGGAACCATTTGATTGGTTTCCGGGTTATTCACCATAGGCTTGTGTGGACCATGTACCATTGATGTCCAACAACCTGAGCTATTAACAACAGGTGATGGAGCATTCGTCGTCGCCATATGTTATACTCATTCCTAACCAGCATCGGAGGCTTGGTTGAGGAACCAGTATTGTGAGAATCATTGGAAGGAGTAGTCATTTTAGGTCCAAATACAATTTAATTCAAGCTTTTAAAAGATTTTACACAGACCACAACAGACTCAATGAAAACCAAGAATAAATCTCAGGATGAATGACCAAAAACACAGAAATTCAATCTCTATAACCGTTTCTTGCAAAATGCTAATTCAATCAAACTTGGATCTTGGATAGCAGTTTCAATGATCAATTATTAGATCGATCAATGATGAACAGCTCTGATACCATTTGACAGGATCAGTGATCTCAAGTTTGATGGATTAGAGTCTAACGTAGCGGAATAAGAACAAGAATTAAAAATTATAGCAAGAATTTGATATTCGTATGCATTAAAAACAAATACAGTTCTAAGAGAGAATATATTACTGTGAAAAGGAATGTTTCAATAATATCAAATGTTTCTGCTCAATCATTCACAATTACAATAGGTTGACACTCCTTATATAGAGTGCAATCACTGCTGATATCACGGGATAGTGACATCTGGCAGATTTGTTACAAATTAACTAAAACTTAACAAACTACTAAAATGTTCACAACTACTGAGAACATATCAGAGTGCTAAGTATAAAACATAAAACTACTGATATGAAACTACTGAAACTACAACGACTGAAGAACAAGCTCTTCAGTCGTTTTACAAAACTACTGAAAGGAAAAACATAAAACCACTAAAAGAAAACCGTCACAACTACTGAAGAAGACCTCTTCAGCTGTTGTGACAACGTCTGATACTTGGTCTTCAGCACTTGTCTTGAGACTTTGTCTTCAGCACTTGTGTCTTCAGACTTTGTCTTCAGCACTTGTCTTCAGACTTTGTCTTCAGCACTTGTGTCTTCAGACTTTGTCTTCAGCACTTGTCTTCAGACTTTGTCTTCAGCACTTGTGTCTTTAGACTTTGTCTTCAGCACTTGTCTTCAGACTTTGTCTTCAGCACTTGTGCTTCAGACTTTGTCTTCAGCACTTGTCTTCAGACTTGTCTTCAGCACTTGTCTTCAGACTTTGTGGACTTCAGCAGTTGTTGTGACTCTGTGGACTTAAGGTTTTTCTGATCCGGCTCATTGGTTCTTTTGGTCCAACATTTATTCTCAGTTGGTTTCATAACTACTGAAGACTAAATTACTTAAAAAGTATTGTACTTTCTGTTAAAAAAACTGATGCATTACAACTACTGATGTAGTTATAACTCCTGATGTCAGTAAAAACAATAAGTATGATGTTCCTATGAAACACTGAAAACAGCTAAAAATTCTGATGAGTAAGTGTTGAGGACAGTATGAAACAGCTGAAAAGCTAAGAATTGACAAAACTACTGATGAGAATTTTCTCTTCAAATCTTTCCACAAACTGTTGTTTCACCTTAAACAACTGATGACAAACCATGTCTTTAGTAGTTTCACAACTACTGATGACTAACACCAAGTCCTTAGTTGTTTCCTACACCTGAAGCCAAAACCAAGGTATTTAGTAGTTTCATAACTACTGATGACGAAAACGAAGTCTTCAGTTGTTTCAAATGTTCGATAGTTAAAACCAAGTCTTCAATTGTTTTCATACAACTGATGACAACACCAACACTTTCAGTCATTTTCTTTTCAGCCTTTTCTTAACCTATAAATAGCTGCACTTATAGCCGAACGTTTCATTAGCCGTTTTCTATCCTTTTCTCTCTCAACAATGGCAACCATGAAACTCAAACCTAGACACAACTGTGTTGCCTACCTCTCGAAATCGGTCTTTTGGAACAAATTTGATAATGCCATCAATCTTATGGTGGATTCCCAATACAAGACCGCCTTTCTTTTGAATCCTACCATATACCCCGATTCCTTAAACCAATTCTAGACCAACGTCTCTGTAACAACTGGTGCAAATGATAGCCAAATCACTCTCCAGTCGTTGGTCAACCAGAAACAGGTGGTAATCACCCCTGACATCATTTGCAAAACCCTAAATTTGCATGATGCCACCTGTGTTATAGAATACCCGAAAGGCACCATTGATATGTCTTTCAGACAGATCGGGTATGAAGGAGACTTAAGTGCTACAACCATTCTTAAAAAGCACTTCCATGATGCTGAAAGACTTATCTTCCACATGGTGAATGTCTGCCTTGCTTCAAAGACATCATCATGGGATCAGATGTCCTCACGATGGCAACATGTATTGTACGATATCTTTGAACGACAAAATCTAAATTTTTCTGAGATAGTGTTTCTGGAACATAAGGATCTGGCTCAGAAACCTGTGACAAACAGATGGCTACTATATCCCAGGTTTCTAATGGCCATAATTTTAAATCAATTAAAATCTGAAGCCTTGTTGGTCTTGGAGTCCCTGCTCCAGCTGTCTTAGCTGAGGTATACTCCAGGCATAACTCTGACCCTACTCTCAAAGGGGCTGCCCAGCTGCTCAAACCCAAGCAGAGGGAACCCATAGCCTCTACCTCCAGATCCAAAGTCCCCACCAAACCCAAACCCCAAAATTCCAAAAAGGCTACTCAAGGAGATGAGTCCCCTAAGGATGCCCCTATACCACCAGTACAGGAAACACATACTGGTTCTAACCCCCCAGTCATGTCAGAGACTCAACCAGCTGAAACCGCACAGGTATCCTCTCCACAGGATCCTGTTGCAACCAAATTTGGGGATACCACATTACTGGAACCTATCTCAGTTGAGAAGGTTACCATTGAAGAGCATCTCTCACCCCGGGTGCAATCTGCTTCTGACCAATCTCCAAATGCAACCGCCCCTCAAAGCCCAACCCTTATAGTTGCTAAAGTGCTGAGTCAGCTGCATTCCTCACCCCCTCCCCAGAAACCAATTAACACTGGGAATACCTCAACGATTGAGGGGGAGGACCAAAATGTTGCCGATAACCCACAGCACAGGGGTTATAATGTTCAATCTCCAAGTGTAGAAGAGGAGGTTAGAACATCTGGTCAGGTTGCCACTTCTACTCATTCAACAAATGAACAGGATGAAGTTGGTAACATATATAAGACCTCACCAGAGGCAACTGCCAATGAAGGACAAAGTCCAGAGGCAGGAAGTCCCCAGAACCAAGAACAAGGGGCACATGCATATACTGATCTACACTCAGGCATGTACATCCTAATTTAATCAGGAGGTCAGATGATTTAGCAAAGACGGATGATGACTTGGGCTTTTTCTTGATATCTTAGCCCATAACACAATCCTAGAGACTGAGGTGAGCAGACTCAAAGAACTGCTAGCCAAAATGTCTCAGGATAAAAGTCCATCTGCCCCAATAAACCCACAGATGGCACCTTTATTTGAAGGTTCACCAAACACACAGCCAATACACTTAACTAAGCCACCAGCCACTACTTTTGGCACCACCTCTCAGGGACAAAACCCCTCTGAGCAGATGGTTGCAACCTTTCAAAGCTCTTTACCTCTCATCACTCCCATCATGACTGAGATAGTATATAAAGCCATTGATGAGAGGATCTCCTCCAATCTCCAAACACTCCTTGATGATGCTGTTCACAAGTCACTTTCTGCCTTTCAAGCCCCTGATCCCAATGCACCCAAAAAGGGGGAGACTACTAAGTCTAAGGCAGTGAAAGAAGGGAAAAGGAAGAGAGTTGAAGATGAGAAAGAACTAGAAAAAGAAAAGGAGTTGGAGAAAGAACAAGAATTGATCTCAGAGAAACAGCTAATCACAGTGCAAGAGCTGAGCACAGACAAAGAGCAGAAAGATCAGTTGATCACTTACAAAAGGAAGAGAAGTGCTGAGTCAAAGTCTGATGGAGAAAAGTCCTTAGAAGATCTAGTCAAAGAAGCTGATGAAGCTCACAGCAGATCTATGGACAAAATAATAGATCAGCTCTTCAGACAGGGTCATGACACAGCCACCTTAGATGTTGAGATCAGAAGCCTGGAGATAAATGAAATTCAAGCAAGAAAGGCTAGTCATAGTGTGATGGATAGGGAAAGTTTGGAGATTATGATCATGTTTATTGCCAAATATCTAGGAAGATCATTGATAGAGATAGAGTCTTGGTCCAGAGACAGTATCTTGGAGATAACCAGGAAAATCTGTTCTGCTGGAAGCTACAACAAAGGGTTGATCATCGAAGCACTGAATGAAGCGGGTGCTGGGAAGAGAACTGATATGGCAAAGCTCTCAAAAGCCAAACTCACCACTAAATTGCTAGATCAGCCTTCTCATACTCCCACTCAAAAACAACCCTCAAAGAAATCATCTCTAAAATCTGCCAATTCTATCCCTAAACCAAAACCACCCACAACTCAACCCACAAAACCAATTCCACTACCCCAAAAACAATCTCAAACCACACCCAGTGATACACCCAGAAGGAGGAGAAGGGTGTTGAGGGTAGAAGAAGAAGAAGGGATGAGAATGAAGACAGTCTGCCAATCTCTGCTATTCTCAAACTTAAAACAACTGAGCCCAAAAGTCAACAGATGATCACACTTGACTTGCAAATGCAAATAGTGAAAGTGAAGATTGAAGAAGTAGAACAGCAGAAGCAGCATGTTGAGCAATTTCTCAAAATGGTTGAGAAGGACTTCCCTTAGTCCTCATCCATTCAAGCAATGAAGAAACAAGCTCTAAGGCTGTACACTCTTAGGCATACATTCCAACATGAAAGAGAAAGAGTGAGGATTTGGCCAGACCCCAGGTTAAGTTCCAGAATACACAAGAACATACCAAGTAGATATCATGGCCAAGTGGAAAAGACATTGAATTCTGCAATTATGTTGGCTATGGTAGTCTCACCCTCGGAGATTATAGAAGCATTCAAGAGAGCACACAACTCAAAGACAACCCATCAATCTCTACTTGAGAACAAAATGATCAAGAAGGGGTTGTTATACAAGAGACATGAAGATCTTCAAAAGAGTGAACTCCAGTTATTGCTAGAAGGCTCTCATCCTGATGAATTCGCATACAGAGAGATCACAACTGTTTAGTTGAAGAATGGGAGGACAGTAAGGTATCTATTTGAATATTATGGCCCTGAGTTCTTCTTTGAGGGAGAAGCAAAAGAACTCATCAAGGAGGAACAAGTTGTTCTCCTTGAGGCCTATGGAAGAAAGTCTTACAGACTCATCAATGGGAATTAGGTTTCATGGTTAGGACAAGACTCTGTGTCCAGTTTCCCCAAGACAGAGTTCCCTTCCACACTTAGCTAATCAAAAGATCAGAAACCTTTTCCCGGCCTGTGCTTACATGATTACCTCTGATGCTGATCAAGAGGGTGTTTCTGCCAAAGAATAAGTGGGATAATCAATAAACTTAGAGGTTTTGGCTGCATTGGTTTAGGGGGAGTTTGTTGGACCAAAAGAACCAATGAGCTTGATCAGAAAAACCTCCAAGTCCCACAGACATTACAACTGCTGAAGAAGATCACAACAGCTGAAGACATCAGCTGATTACAAGGTCTGAAGACAAAGTTTGAAGACAAGATCTGAAGATTTCTACTGAAGACAAAGTCTGAAGACAAGATCTGAAGATTTCTACTGAAGACAAAGACTGAAGACTAGAGTGATCAGTAGTTGTCACAACAGCTGAACTTATTAACTTCAGTAGTTATGATGGTTTTCCTTTTCAGTACTTGTAATTTACCTTTGAGTAGTTTATAGTTTCAGTAGTTTTAGTTCAGTAGTTTTATGTTCTTGTACTTAGCATTCTCTGAGATGTGATCAGTTGTTGAGAACATTCTTAGTAGTTTGCATAGTATCAGTTGTTTGTATAATTTTGTTAGATGTCACTATCAAGTGACATCAGCAGACGTCACATTCCTTATATAAGGAATGTTGACCTAATTGTAACGTGGACTTTCAGCCACATGAAAGCATTTGAATGAAATATCCTCTTTTGCAGAATTCTCTCTCTCTCTCTATAACCATGTACTATTCCATTGAATATCATTGAGTTCTTGCTAAATTGTCTGATTCATTGTTTGAATTCCGCTGCAATCTTCTCTAATTAATCAAACTTAAATCACTGATCCTAATAGAAGTTATATGCTAAGTTCTCCAAAGGTGCATTCTGTTACGTGAGGTTCAGTTCTTGGGTCTATAGTGGATCCCGAGGGGATTATGGTGGACCCAGTAAAGGTGGAGGTGGTGATGCAATGAAGTCTCTGAGACGCCATCCGAGATTTGTAGTTTTCTTAGGTTTGGCAGGCTATTACAAAAGATTCATCCAAGACTTCTCTAAGATAGCTTCTCCACTAACCAAGTTGACTCGCAAGGATGTGAAGTTTGTATGGGTCATGATCAAGAGAAGATGTTTGAGGAGTTAAAGACAAGGTTAACTCAAGCTCCTGTCTTGTCATTACCCGAAGGAAGCAGGATTTGGTGGTTTATTCAGATGCTTCCTACTCGGGGTTGGGATGTGTCTTAATGCAGTGAGGAAAGTTATAGCCTATGCATCCTGACACTTGAAAGTTCATAAGGTCATTTATCCTACTCATGACTTGGAGCTAGTAGCCGTGGTCTTTGGATTAAGATTTGGAGACACTACCTATATGGAATGACGTGCACCATATTCACTGACCATAAGATCTTGAAGTACTTTCTTCGAGCAGAAAGATCTGAACATGAGACAGAGGAGATTGTTGGAGCTTATAAAAGATTATGATTGCGAGATCCATTACCATCAGGCAAAGCCAACGTGGTGGCGGATACCCTAGCCGAAAGGAGAGTCCCGAACCAATTTGGGTGAAGGCTTACCAGTTGGTTATGACCTCTGATGTGATGAAGCAAGTCAAAGAGTTTCAAGATGAGGCATTGAAGGAAGACCATGTTAACTCTGAAAGAATGAGAGGTTTGGTCGCGGAGTTGGTGAAAATGCACTCGGTGTTAGAACCCGATTCGGAGGGATGTGGATTCCTTGTTTTGGGGATCAACGTGGAAGGATTATGGACGAAGCTCACAAGACACGATACTCTATTCATCCTGGTGCCACGAAGATGTACCAATACATAAAGAAGGATTATTGGTGTCCGGTTATGAAGCGCGTTGTAGAGGAGTATGTGAGTAAGTGCCATACTTGTTTACAAGTGAAAGCCGAGCATCAGAAGCCATACAAGAAGATCAACTGTTGGATATACCGCAGTGGAAGTGGGAGCATATCACCATAGATTTTATTATGAAGCTACCACGTACCTGTAAGGCCCCGTTCCCGGGAAACTTATAGCTAGCCAATCATTGCTTATAAAACATACAATTACATTTAACTTTCATAAAAACATCGCAGCAGAACATAAAATTAACTTTTCATTTCATAATAACTGCTTTTGCAAGTTAATACAATCATTCATTATACATTTTCATTTGTTCGCATTATAATGCAAAAACATTAACAAAAGAATGCCATCCAAAATGCCAAGTAGGCGCCCCATGCCATCCTTAGCGACTTTACCTGCCAACTGGAAACACATAAACGTCAGCGTTGCTGAGTGAGTTCTAGTTTTAAAATAAAACATACTTTTACTTTCATTAAACCGTTCTTTACTTTTGCATGTGATCACACATCGTACGTACACATAGATAATATCATTATTATCTTCATCATTCCTTCGTTAACTTTCTTTCATTCATCGTACATCATTGTCATCACATTCATTACTTTCATTCATACATTCATCAATACTTCATTTCATTCCATCAAACCATGAACCTTACCCTACCGTCATGCGTAAAGCTGTACTGAGCCGGGGTCCATCATAGACCCCCTGTCATGGAGCACAGAAGCCTGGCCACAGTACCTAGGGTAAGTTCCGGTGTACCATTGTCATGTGCTACACCCTCCGTCATGCATAAAGTTGATACTGGGCCGGAGTCCATCATTGACCCTCCGTCACGGCGCATCGCAGCCTGGCCACAGTATCTAGGGTAAGCAGCAAAGGATCTATACATATGGTCAATCACAAAGAAAGACCCTGTTGTGCATCCTTCTAGTAGCTAAACCACACAACATTGGGCTAACACCCTATAATGGGGCGTGTCCCGACATACAAGGTTTGCAAGACTTTCTTTACTTTCCATCGTTCATTGATGCATGCATTGATTCATCATGTTCCTCTTTCATTGTCTTCCACTTTACGTTACATAATAATTCATTTCATTAATTAACATTCAACGTAAAGCCACATGAAAATAATCATACATAATAAGGAACATCAACATCAACAGTCACATCATCATACAGAGCATCAAACATACACAACATACATCGTACATACCATCATGCATAAGCATCAAACATACATCATAACATGGCTATCATAACATCTATGACCTCAAAAGTCAAACTTACATAGCCACCAGGAACCTTCATAGTCAATGCCTAAATCTAAGTGTTTAGGCGTACCAACACTATTTTGGCGCATGAGTCCTGTTTGGGCGTTCCATCCCAATGCAGGTGCATCCGCCAATACTTTATCGTTTCAACACTTAGGCGCATGAGCTATTTCAGACGCATGGACACTATTCGGGTGTATTGTCCATTCGAACGCATGGACACTTAGACGCATGGGCTATTCGGGCGTACGGAAACTTAGGCGAATTGGCCGTTCTGGCATAAGGGTACTATTTGGGCGCATGGCCCTACACTTAGTCGTCCGATTACAAATTCTAGGCGCATGGAGCACTGTTCATTCGCATGAACTACACTTAACATTTCTAAGGGATTTCCAGGCACAAGGGCCTTACCTACGCACATGAACCTTCTGCTCAACATGGTCCTAGGATATTTTGGAACCCAAACATCAAGCCTATTTGTTCTAGGCTTACCAAGGCTATTCTAAACATGAAAAACATAATAACACCTAAGGAACATCATCAAACATGCATAATACATATGGGTATACATACATAAACATTGCAAAATTGTTTTAATACATTTTCAGCCCCAAGAAGAGTTCAAAACAAGTAAAACTGGGGTCTAGTAACTCACCTGGTGCAAATTTGGGTATATCTTCCTTTTAACCCATATGAAAATGAATTCAAGCACGTAGAACCCACCAAACACACACACACGAACACACACACACGAACACACACACACAAGCACATAAGCATATACCTGAGACAAAACCCAACACAAACACTTAAAAACTTTGAAATCTTACCTTAAATTCAGCCTCTTTTTCTTCTTCTTCTTCTTCTTCTTCTTCTTCAAAAACCGAGAGTGTTTCTGCTCTCTTCCTTTCTCTCTCTAAAATGACCAATGATTTGGGTGTAGAAAAGGTGATGGGCGGCCATGCCACCTTTACACCAACTTTTTGTACTTTTGTCCCATTTTACATTTTTGACCCCTCAACTTGGGTTAAATTGCATTTCCTACTTTTATTCTTCATTTCTTATTCTTCTTTTAAAAGAATAATCGTTAACTTTCTATCATTCATCGTACATCATTGTCATCACATTCATTACTTTCATTCATCCATTCATCAATACTTCATTTCATCCCATCAAACCATGAACCTTACCCTACCGTCATGCATAAAGCTGGTATTGAGCTAGGGTCCATCATGGCCCCCTGTCATGGCACACAAACCTGGCCATAGTACCTAGGGTAAGTTTATGTATACAATTGTCATGTGCTACACCCTCGGTCATGCATAAATCTGATATTGGGTCAGAGTCCATCATTGACCCCCTATCATGGCGCACAACAGCTTGGCCACAGTATCTAGGGTAAGCGACAAAGGTTATATACATATGGTCAATCACAAAGAAAGACCCCGATGTGCATCCTTCTGGGATAGCTAACCCACACACTATTGGCTAACACATTACAATGGGGCGTGTCCCGACATACAAGGTTTGCAAGACTTTCTTTACTATCCATCATTCATTGATGCATGCATTGATTCATCATGTTCCTCTTTCATTATCTTCCACTTTACGTTACATAATACTTCATTTCACTAATTAACATTCAACGTAAAGCCACGAGAAAATAATCATACATAATAATGAACATCAACATCAACAGTCAATATCATCATACAGAGCATCATACATAGATAACATACATCATACATACCATCATCCATAAGCATCAAACATACATCATAACATGGCTATCATAACATCTATGACCTCAAAAGTCAAACTTACATAGCCACCAGGAACCTTCATAGTCAATGCCTAAATTCTAAGTGTTTAGGCGTACCAACACTATTTTGGCGCATGAGTCCTGTTTGGGCGTTCCATCCCAATGCAGGTGCATCCGCCAATACTTTATCGTTTCAACACTTAGGCGCATGAGCTATTTCAGACGCATGGACACTATTCGGGTGTATTGTCCATTCGAACGCATGGACACTTAGACGCATGGCTATTCGGGCGTACGGAAACTTAGGCGAATTGGCCATTCTGGCATAAGGTACTATTTGGGCGCATGGCCCTACACTTAGTCGTCCGATTACAAATTCTAGGCGCATGGAGCACTGTTCATTCGCATGAACTACACTTAACATTTCTAAGGGATTTCCAGGCACAAGGGCCTTACCTACGCACATGAACCTTCTGCTCAACATGGTCCTAGGATATTTTGGAACCCAAACATCAAGCCTATTTGTTCTAGGCTTACCAAGGCTATTCTAAACATGAAAAACATAATAACACCTAAGGAACATCATCAAACATGCATAATACATATGGGTATACATACATAACATTGCAAAATGTTTTAATACATTTTCAGCCCCAAGAAGAGTTCAAAACAAGTAAAACTGGGGTCTAGTAACTCACCTGGTGCAAATTTGGGTATATCTTCCTTTTAACCCATATGCAAATGAATTCAAGCACGTAGAACCCACCAAACACACACACACGAACACACACACACAAGCACATAAGCATATACCTGAGACAAAACCCAACACAAACACTTAAAAACTTTGAAATCTTACCTTAAATTCAGCCTCTTTTTCTTCTTCTTCTTCTTCTTCTTCTTCAAAAACCGAGAGTGTTTCTGCTCTCTTCCTTTCTCTCTCTAAAATGACCAATGATTTGGGTGTAGAAAAGGTGATGGGCGGCCATGCCACCTTTACACCAACTTTTTGTACTTTTGTCCCATTTTACATTTTTGACCCCTCAACTTGGGTTAAATTGCATTCCTACTTTTATTCTTCATTTCTTATTCTTCTTTTAAAAATAATCGTTAACTTTCTTTCATTCATCGTACATCATTGTCATCACATTCATTACTTTCATTCATCCATTCATCAATACTTCATTTCATCCCATCAAACCATGAACCTTACCCTACCGTCATGCATAAAGCTGGTATTGAGCTAGGGTCCATCATGGCCCCCTGTCATGGCACACAAACCTGGCCATAGTACCTAGGGTAAGTTTATGTATACAATTGTCATGTGCTACACCCTCGGTCATGCATAAATCTGATATTGGGTTGGAGTCCATCATTGACCCCCTATCATGGCGCACAACAGCTTGGCCACAGTATCTAGGGTAAGCGACAAAGGTTATATACATATGGTCAATCACAAAGAAAGACCCCGATGTGCATCCTTCTGGGATAGCTAACCCACACACGATTGGGCTAACACATTACAATGGGGCGTGTCCCGACATACAAGGTTTGCAAGACTTTCTTTACTATCCATCATTCATTGATGCATGCATTGATTCATCATGTTCCTCTTCTTTCATTATCTTCCACTTTACGTTACATAATACTTCATTTCACTAATTAACATTCAACGTAAAGCCACGAGAAAATAATCATACATAATAATGAACATCAACATCAACAGTCAATCATCATACAGAGCATCATACATAGATAACATACATCATACATACCATCATCCATAAGCATCAAACATACATCATAACATGGCTATCATAACATCTATGACCTCAAAAGTCAAACTTACATAGCCACCAGGACCTTCATAGTCAATGCCTAAATTCTAAGTGTTTAGGCGTACCAACACTATTTTGGCGCATGAGTCCTGTTTGGGCGTTCCATCCCAATGCAGGTGCATCCGCCAATACTTTATCGTTTCAACACTTAGGCGCATGAGCTATTTCAGACGCATGGACACTATTCGGGTGTATTGTCCATTCGAACGCATGGACACTTAGACGCATGGGCTATTCGGGCGTACGGAAACTTAGGCGAATTGGCCATTCTGGCATAAGGGTACTATTTGGGCGCATGGCCCTACACTTAGTCGTCCGATTACAAATTCTAGGCGCATGGAGCACTGTTCTTCGCATGAACTACACTTAACATTTCTAAGGGATTTCCAGGCACAAGGCCTTACCTACGCACATGAACCTTCTGCTCAACATGGTCCTAGGATATTTTGGAACCCAAACATCAAGCCTATTTGTTCTAGGCTTACCAAGGCTATTCTACACATGAAAAACATAATAACACCTAAGGAACATCATCAAACATGCATAATACATATGGGTATACATACATAAACATTGCAAAATTGTTTTAATACATTTTCAGCCCCAAGAAGAGTTCAAAACAAGTAAAACTGGGGTCTAGTAACTCACCTGGTGCAAATTTGGGTATATCTTCCTTTTAACCCATATGCAAATGAATTCAAGCACGTAGAACCCACCAAACACACACACACGAACACACACACACAAGCACATAAGCATATACCTGAGACAAAACCCAACACAAACACTTAAAAACTTTGAAATCTTACCTTAAATTCAGCCTTTTTTTCTTCTTCTTCTTCTTCTTCTTCAAAAACCGAGAGTGTTTCTGCTCTCTTCCTTTCTCTCTCTAAAATGACCAATGATTGGGGTGTAGAAAAGGTGATGGGCGGCCATGCCACCTTTACACCAACTTTTTGTACTTTTGTCCCATTTTACATTTTTGACCCCTCAACTTGGGTTAATTGCATTTCCTACTTTTATTCTTCATTCTTATTCTTCTTTTAAAAGAATAATCGTTAACTTTCTTTCATTCATCGTACATCATTGTCATCACATTCATTACTTTCATTCATCCATTCATCAATACTTCATTTCATCCCATCAAACCATGAACCTTACCCTACCGTCATGCATAAAGCTGGTATTGAGCTAGGGTCCATCATGGCCCCCTGTCATGGCACACAAACCTGGCCATAGTACCTAGGTAAGTTTATGTATACAATTGTCATGTGCTACACCCTCGGTCATGCATAATCTGATATTGGGTTGGAGTCCATCATTGACCCCCTATCATGGCGCACAACAGCTTGGCCACAGTATCTAGGGTAAGCGACAAGGTTATTACATATGGTCAATCACAAAGAAAGACCCCGATGTGCATCCTTCTGGGATAGCTAACCCACACACGATTGGGCTAACACATTACAATGGGGCGTGTCCCGACATACAAGGTTTGCAAGACTTTCTTTACTATCCATCATTCATTGATGCATGCATTGATTCATCATGTTCCTCTTTCATTATCTTCCACTTTACGTTACATAATACTTCATTTCACTAATTAACATTCAACGTAAAGCCACAGGAAAATAATCATACATAATAATGAACATCAACATCAACAGTCAATATCATCATACAGAGCATCATACATAGATAACATACATCATACATACCATCATCCATAAGCATCAAACATACATCATAACATGGCTATCATAACATCTATGACCTCAAAAGTCAACTTACATAGCCACCGGGAACCTTCATAGTCAATGCCTAAATTCTAAGTGTTTAGGCGTACCAACACTATTTTGGCGCATGAGTCCTGTTTGGGCGTTCCATCCCAATGCAGGCGCATGCGCCAATACTTAATCGTTTTAACACTTAGGCACATGAGCTATTTCAGACGCATGGACACTATTCGGGTGTATTGTCCATTCGAACGCATGGACACTTAGACGCATTGGCTATTCGGGCGTATGGAAACTTAGGCGAATTGGCCATTCGGGCGTATGGGTACTATTTGGGCGCATGGCCCTACACTTAGTCGTCCGATTACAAATTCTAGGCGTATGGAGCACTGTTCAGGCGCATGAACTACACTTAACATTTCTAAGGCATTTCCAGGTGCATGGGCCTTACCTAGGCACATGAACCTTCTGCTCAACATGGTTCTAGGATATTTTGGAACCCAACATCAATGCTATTTGTTCTAAGCTTACCAAGGCCATTCTAAACATGAACAAGTTAATAACACCTACGGAATATCATCAAAAATGCATAATACAAATGGGTATATATACATAAACATTGCAAAATCATTTTAATACATTTTCAGCCCCAAGAAGAGTTTAAAACAAGTAAAACTGGGGTCTAGTAACTCACCTGGTGCAACATTCGGTGTATCTTCCTTGTAACCCGTATGCAAATGAATTCAAGCACATAGAACCCACCAAACACACACACACGAACACACACACAAGCACATAAGCATATACCCGAGACAAAACCCAACACAAACACTTAAAAACTTCGAATTCTTATCTTGACTTCACCCTCTTCTTCTTCTTCTTCTTCAAAACCGAGAGTGTTTCTGCTCTCTTCCTGTCTCTCTCTAAAATGACCAATGATTTGGGTGTAGAAAGGTGATGGGCGGCTAGGCCACCTTTACACCAACTTTTTGTACTTTTGTCCATTTTACATTTTTGACCCCTCAACTTGGGTTAAATTGCATTTCATACTTTTATTCTTCATTTCATATTCTCCTTTTAAAAGAATAATCGTTAACTTTCTTTCTTTCATTCATCGTACATCATTGTCATCACATTCATTACTTTTATTCATACATTCATCAATACTGCATTTCATTCCATCAAACCATGAACCTTACCCTACCGTCATGCATAACCCGGGTAGTGAGCTAGGGTCCATCATGGCCCCCTGTCATGGCGCACAGAAACCTGGCCATAGTACCTAGGGTAGTTCATGTATACAATTGTCATGTGCGACACCCTCCGTCATGCATAAATCTGATATTGGGTCGGAGTCCATCATTTACCCCCTATCATGGCGCACAACCTTGGTCACAGAATCTAGGGTAAGCGACAAAGCTTATATACATATGGTCAATCACAAAGAAAGACCCCGATGTGCATCCTTCAGGGGTAGCTAACCCACACACGATTAGGCTAACACACTACAATGGGGCGTGTCCCGACATACAAGGTTTGCAAGACTTTCTTTACTATCCATCGTTCATTGATGCATGCATTGATTCTTCATGTTCCTCTTTCATTATCCTCCACTTTACGTTACATAATACTTCATTTCATTAATTAACATTCAACGTAAAGCCACAGGAAAATAATCATACATAATAATGAACATCAACATCAACCGTCAACATCATCATACAGAGCATCATACATACAAAACATACATCATACATAACATCAGGCATAAGCATCAAACATACATCATAACAATGCTATCATAACATCTATGACCTCAAAAGTCAACTTACATAGCCACCGGGAACCTTCATAGTCATGCCTAAATTCTAAGTGTTTAGGCGTACCAACACTATTTTGGCGCATGAGTCTTGTTTGGGCGTTTCATCCCAATGCAAGCGCATGCGCCAATACTTAATCGTTTCAACACTTAGGCACATGAGCTATTTCAGACGCATGGACACTATTCGGGTGTATTGTCCATTCGAACGCATGGACACTTAGCCCATGGGCTATTCGGGCGTATGGAAACTTAGGTGAATTGGCCATTCGGGCGATGGGTACTATTTGGGCACATGCCCTACACTTAGTCGTCCAGTTACAAATTCTAGGCGCATGGAGCACTGTTCAGGCACATGAACTACACTTAACATTTCTAAGGCATTTCTAGGCGCATGGGCCTTACCTAGGCACATGAACCTTCTCCTCAACATGGTTCTAGGATATTTTGGATCCCAAACATCAAGCCTATTTGTTCAAAGCTTACCAAGGCCATTCTATACATGAACAACTTAATAAAACCTATGGAACATCATCAAACATGCATAATCCAAATGGGTATATATACATAAACATTGCAAAATCATTTTAATACATTTTCAGCCCAAAGAAGAGTTTAAAACAAGTAAAACTGGGGTCTAGTAACTCACCTGGTGCAACTTTGGTTGTATCTTCCTTCTAACCCGTATGCAAATGAATTCAAGCACGTAGACCCACCAAACACACACACACGAACACACACACACAAGCACATAAGCATATACCCCAGACAAAACCTAACACAAACACTTAAAAACTTCGAATTCTTACCTTGAATTCAGCTTTTTCTTCTTCTTCTTCTTCTTCTTCTTCTTCAAAAACCGAGAGTGTTTCTGCTCTCTTCCTTTCTCTCTCTAAAATGACCAAAGATTTGGGTGTAGAAAAGGTGATGGGCGGCCATGCCACCTTTACACCAACTTTTTGTACTTTTGTCCCATTTTACAGTTTTGATCCCACAACTTGGGGTAAATTGCATTTCCTACTTTTATTCTTCATTTATTTTCTTCTTTTAAAAGAAAAATCATTAACTTTCTTTCATTCATACCGTACATCATTGTCATCACATTCATTACTTTCATTCATACATTCGTCAATACTTCATTTCATTCCATCAACCATGAACCTTAGCCTATCGTCATGCATAAAGCTGGCAGTGAGCTTGGTTGCATCATGGCCCCCTGTCATGGCGCACAGAAACCAGGCCATAGTACCTAGGGTAAGTTCATGTGTACAATTGTCGTGTGCTACACCCTCCGTCATGCATAAATCTGATATTGGGTCGTAGTCCATCATTGACCCCCTACCATGGCGCACAACAGCTTGGCCACAGTATCTAGGTAAGCGACAAAGGTAATATACATATGGTCAATCACAAAGAAAGACCCCGATGTGCATCCTTCAGGGGTAGCTAACCCACACACGATTAGGCTAACACACTACAATGGAGCGTGTCCCGACATACAAGGTTTGCAAGACTTTCTTTACTATCCATCGTTCATTGATGCATGCATTGATTCATCATGTTCCTCTTTCATTATCTTCCACTTTACATTACATAATACTTCATTTCATTAATTAACATTCGACGTAAAGCCACGGGAAAATAATCGTACATAATAATGAACATCAACATCAACTGTCAACATCATCATACAGAGCATCATACATACACAACATACATCATACATACCATCATGCATAAGCATCAAACATACATCATAACATGGCTATCATAACATCTATGACCTCAAAAGTCAACTTACATAGCCACCGGGAACCTTCATAGTCAATGCCTAAATTCTAAGTGTCTAGGCATACCAACACTATTTTGGCGCATGAGTCCTGTTTGGGAGTTTCATCCCAATACAGGCGCATGAGCCAATACTTAATCGTTTCAACACTTAGGCACATGAGCTATTTCAGACGCATGGACACTATTCGGGTGTATTGTCCATTCGAACGCATGGACACTTAGACGCATTGGCTATTCGGGCGTATGGATACTTAGGCGAATTGGCCATTCGGCGTATGGGTACTATTTGGGCGCATGGCCCTACACTTAGTCGTCCGATTACAAATTCTAGGCGCATGGAGCACTGTTCAGGCGCATGAACTACACTTAACATTTCTAAGGCATTTCCAGGCGCATGGGCCTTACCTAGGCACATGAACCTTCTGCTCACATGGTTCTAGGATATTTTGGAACCCAAACATCAAGCCTATTTGTTCTAAGCTTACCAAGGCCATTCTAAACAAGAACAACTTAATAACACCTACGGAACATCATCAACATTCATAATACAAATGGGTATATATACATAAACATTGCAAAATCATTTTAATACATTTTCAGCCCCAAGAAGAGTTTAAAACAAGTAAAACTAGGATCTAGTAACTCACCTGGTGCAACTTTGGGTGTATCTTCCTTCTAACCCGTATGCAAATGAATTCAAGCACGTAGAACCCACCAAACACACACACGAACACACACACACAAGCACATAAGCATATACCCGAGACAAAACCCAACACAAACACTTAAAAACTTCGAATTCTTACCTTGAATTCAGCCTCTTCTTCTTCTTCTTCTTCTTCTTCAAAAACCGAGAGTGTTTCTCTACTCTCTTCCTTTCTCTCTCTAAAATGACCAGAGATTTGGGTGTAGAAAAGGTCATGGGAGGCCATGCCACCTTTACACCAACTTTTTGTATTTTTGTCCCATTTTACATTTTTGACCCCTAACTTGGGTTAAATTGCATTTCCTACTTTTATTCTTCATTTCTTATTCTTCTTTTAAAAGAATAATCGTTAACTTTTTTCTTTCATTCATCGTACATCATTGTCATCACATTCATTACTTTCATTCATACATTCATCAATACTACTGCATTTTATTCCATCAACCATGAACCTTACCCTACCATCATGCATAAAGCTGGTAGTGAGCTAGGGTCCATCATGGCCCCCTGTCATGGCGCACAGAAACCTGGCCATAGTACCTAGGGTAAGTTCATGTGTATTATTGTCATGTGCTACACCCTCCGTCATGCATAAATCTGATATTGGGTCGGACTCCATCATTGACCCCCTATCATGGTGCATAACAGCTTGGCCACAGTATCTAGGGTAAGCGACAAAAGTTATATACATATGGTCAATCACAAAGAAAGAACCCGATGTGCATCCTTCTAGGGTAGCTAACCCACAAACGATTGGGCTAACACACTACAATGGGGCATGTCCCGACATACAAGGTTTGCAAGACTTTCTTTACTATCCATCATTCATTGATGCATGCATTGATTCATCATGTTCCTCTTTCATTATCTTCCACTTTACGTTACATAATAGTTCATTTCATTATTAACATTCAACGTAAAGCCACGGGAAAATAATCGTACATAATAATGAACATCAACATCAATAGTCAACATCATCATACAGAGCATCATACATACACAACATACATCATACATACCATCATGCATAAGCATCAAACATACATCATAACATGGCTATCATAACATCTATGACCTCAAAAGTCAACTTACATAGCCCCGGGAACCTTCATAGTCAATGCCTAAATTCTAAGTGTCTAGGCATACCAACACTATTTTGGCGCATGAGTCCTGTTTGGGAGTTTCATCCCAATGCAGGCGCATGCGCCAATACTTAATCGTTTCAACACTTAGGCACATGAGCTATTTCAGACGCATGGACACTATTCGGGTGTATTGTCCATTCGAACGCATGGACACTTAGACGCATTGGCTATTCGGGCGTATGGATACTTAGGCGAATTGGCCATTCGGGCGTATGGGTACTATTTGGGCGCATGGCCCTACACTTAGTCGTCCGATTACAAATTCTAGGCGCATGGAGCACTGTTCAGGCGCATGAACTACACTTAACATTTCTAAGGCATTTCCAGGCGCATGGGCCTTACCTAGGCACATGAACCTTCTGCTCAACATGGTTCTAGGATATTTTGGAACCCAAAATCAAGCCTATTTGTTCTAAGCTTACCAAGGCCATTCTAAACAAGAACAACTTAATAACACCTACGGAACATCATCAAACATTCATAATACAAATGGGTATATATACATAAACATTGCAAAATCATTTTAATACATTTTCAGCCCCAAGAAGAGTTTAAAACAAGTAAAACTAGGATCTAGTAACTCACCTGGTGCAACTTTGGGTGTATCTTCCTTCTAACCCGTATGCAAATGAATTCAAGCACGTAGAACCCACCAAACACACACACGAACACACACACACAAGCACATAAGCATATACCCGAGACAAAACCCAACACAAACACTTAAAAACTTCGAATTCTTACCTTGAATTCAGCCTCTTCTTCTTCTTCTTCTTCAAAAACCGAGAGTGTTTCTACTCTCTTCCTTTCTCTCTCTAAAATGACCAAAGATTTGGGTGTAGAAAAGGTCATGGGAGGCCATGCCACCTTTACACCAACTTTTTGTACTTTTGTCCCATTTTACATTTTTGACCCCTTAACTTGGGTTAAATTGCATTTCCTACTTTTATTCTTCATTTCTTATTCTTCTTTTGAAAGAATAATCGTTAACTTTCTTTCATTCATCGTACATCATTGTCATCACATTCATTAATCACATTCATTACTTTCATTCATACATCATCAATCAATACTGCATTTTATTCCATCAAACCATGAACCTTACCCTACCGTCATGCATAAAGCTGGTAGTGAGCTAGGGTCCATCATGGCCCCCAGTCATGGCGCACAGAAACCTGGCCATAGTACCTAGGGTAAGTTCATGTGTACTATTGTCATGTGCTACACCCTCTGTCATGCATAAATCTGATATTGGGTCGGAGTCCATCATTGCCCCCTATCATAGTGCACAACAGCTTGGCCACAATATCTAGGGTAAGCGACAAAAGTTATATACATATGGTCAATCACAGAAAGAACCCGATGTGCATCCTTCTAGGGTAGCTAACCCACAAACGATTGGGCTAACACACTACAATGGGGCATGTCCCGACATACAAGGTTTGCAAGACTTTCTTTACTATCCATCATTCATTGATGCATGCATTGATTCATCATGTTCCTCTTTCATTATCTTCCACTTTACGTTACATAATAGTTCATTTCATTAATTAACATTCAACGTAAAGCCACGGGAAAATAATCGTACATAATAATGAACATCAACATCAATAGTCAACATCATCATACAGAGCATCATACATACACAACATACATCATACATACCATCACGCATAAGCATCAAACATACATCATAACATGGCTATCATAACATCTATGACCTCAAAAGTCAACTTACATAGCCACCGGGAACCTTCATAGTCAATGCCTAAATTCTAAGTGTTTAGGCGTACCAACACTATTTTGGCGCATGAGTCCTGTTTGGGCGTTTCATCCCAATGTAGGCGCATGCGCCAATACTTAATCGTGTCAACACTTAGGCACATGAGCTATTTCAGACGCATGGACACTATTCGGTGTATTGTCCATTCGAACGCATGGACACTTAGACGCATGGGCTATTCGGGCGTATGGAAACTTAGGCGAATTGGCCATTCGGGCGTATGGGTACTATTTGGGCGCATGGCCCTATACTTAGTCATCTGATTACAAATTCTAGGCGCATGGAGCACTGTTCAGGCACATGAACTACACTTAACATTTCTAAGGCAATTCCAGGCGCATGGGCCTTACCTAGGCACATGAACCTTCTGCTCAACATGGTTCTAGGATATTTTGGAACCCAAACATCAAGCCTATTTGTTCAAAGCTTACCAGGCCATTTTATACATGAACAACTTAATAAAACCTATGCAACATCATCAACATGAATAATACAAATGGGTATATATACATAAACATTGCAAAATCATTTTAATACATTTTCAGCCCCAAGAAGAGTTAAAACAAGTAATACTGGGGTCTAGTAACGCACCTTGTGCAACATTGAGTGTATCTTCCTTCTAACCCGTATGAAAATGAATTCAAGCACGTAGAACCCACCAAACACACACACACGACACACACACACAAGCACATAAGCATATACCCGAGAACACAAACACTTAAAAACTTCGAATTCTTACCTTCAATTCAACCTCTTCTTCTTCTTCTTCTTCAAAAACCGAGAGTGTTTCTGTTCTCTTCCTTTCTCTCTCTAAAATGACCAAAGATTTGGGTGTAGAAAAGGTGATGGGAGGCCATGCCACCTTTACACCAACTTTTTGTACTTTTGTCCCATTTTACATTTTTGACCCCTCAACTTTGGTTAAGTTGCATTTCCTAGTTTTATTCTTCTTTTAAAAGGATAATCGTTAACTTTCTTTCATTCATCGTACATCATTGTCATCACATTCATTACTTTCATTCATACATTCATCAATAATACATTTCATTCCATCAAACCATGAACCTTACCCTACCGTCATGCATAAAGGTGGTAGTGAGCTAGGGTCCATCATGGCCCCGTGTCATGGCGCATAGAAACCTGGCCATAGTACCTATGGTAAGTTCATGTATACATTGTCATGTGCTACACCCTCCGTCATGCATAAATCTGATATTGGGTCGGAGTCCATCATTGACCCCCTATCATGGCGCACAACAGCTTGGCCACAGTATCTAGGGTAAGCGACAAAGGTTATATACATATGGTCAGTCACAAAGAAAGAACCCGATGTGCATCCTTCTAGGGTAGCTAACCCACAAACGATTGGGCTAACACACTACAATGGGGCATGTCCCGACATACAAGGTTTGCAAGACTTTCTTTACTATCCATCATTCATTGATGCATGCATTGATTCATCATGTTCCTCTTTCATTATCTTCCACTTTACGTTACATAATAGTTCATTTCATTAATTAACATTCAACGTAAAGCCACGGGAAAATAATCGTACATAATAATGAACATCAACATCAATAGTCAACATCATCATACAGAGCATCATACATACACACATACATCATACATACCATCACGCATAAGCATCAAACATACATCATAACATGGCTATCATAACATCTATGACCTCAAAAGTCAACTTACATAGCCACCGGGAACCTTCATAGTCAATGCCTAAATTCTAAGTGTTTAGGCGTACCAACACTATTTTGGCGCATGAGTCCTGTTTGGGCGTTTCATCCCAATGTAGGCGCATGCGCCAATACTTAATCGTGTCAACACTTAGGCACATGAGCTATTTCAGACGCATGGACACTATTCGGGTGTATTGTCCATTCGAACGCATGGACACTTAGACGCATGGGCTATTCGGGCGTATGGAAACTTAGGCGAATTGGCCATTCGGGCGTATGGGTACTATTTGGGCGCATGGCCCTATACTTAGTCATCTGATTACAAATTCTAGGCGCATGGAGCACTGTTCAGGCACATGAACTACACTTAACATTTCTAAGGCAATTCCAGGCGCATGGGCCTTACCTAGGCACATGAACCTTCTGCTCAACATGGTTCTAGGATATTTTGGAACCCAAACATCAAGCCTATTTGTTCAAAGCTTACCAAGGCCATTTTATACATGAACAACTTAATAAAACCTATTCAACATCATCAAACATGAATAATACAAATGGGTATATATACATAAACATTGCAAAATCATTTTAATACATTTTCAGCCCCAAGAAGAGTTTAAAACAAGTAATACTGGGGTCTAGTAACGCACCTTGTGCAACATTGAGTGTATCTTCCTTCTAACCCGTATGAAAATGAATTCAAGCACGTAGAACCCACCAAACACACACACACACGAACACACACACACAAGCACATAAGCATATACCCGAGAACACAAACACTTAAAAACTTCGAATTCTTACCTTCAATTCAACCTCTTCTTCTTCTTCTTCTTCAAAAACCGAGAGTGTTTCTGTTCTCTTCCTTTCTCTCTCTAAAATGACCAAAGATTTGGGTGTAGAAAAGGTGATGGGAGGCCATGCCACCTTTACACCAACTTTTTGTACTTTTGTCCCATTTTACATTTTTGACCCCTCAACTTTGGTTAAGTTGCATTTCCTAGTTTTATTCTTCTTTTAAAAGGATAATCGTTAACTTTCTTTCATTCATCGTACATCATTGTCATCACATTCATTACTTTCATTCATACATTCATCAATAATACATTTCATTCCATCAAACCATGAACCTTACCCTACCGTCATGCATAAAGGTGTAGTGAGCTAGGGTCCATCATGGCCCCGCGTCATGGCGCATAGAAACCTGGCCATAGTACCTAGGGTAAGTTCATGTATACAATTGTCATGTGCTACACCCTCCGTCATGCATAAATCTGATATTGGGTCGGAGTCCATCATTGACCCCCTATCATGGCGCACAACAGCTTGGCCACAGTATCTAGGGTAAGCGACAAAGGTTATATACATATGGTCAATCACAAAGAAAGACCCCGATGTGCATCCTTCTGGGGTAGCTAACCACAAACGATTGGGCTAACACACTACAATGGGGTGTGTCCCGACATACAAGGTTTTCAACTTTCTTTACTATCCATCATTCATTGATGCATGCATTGTTTCATCATGTTCCTCTTTCATTATCTTCCACTTTACATTACATAATACTTCATTTCATTAATTAACATTCAACATAAAGCCACGGGAAAATAATCATACATAATAATGAACATCAACATCAACAGTCAACATCATCATACAGAGCATCATACATACACAACATACATCATACATACCATCATGCATAAGCACCAAACATACATCATAACATGGCTATCATAACATCTATGACCTCAAAAGTCAACTTACATAGCCACCGGGAACCTTCATAGTCAATGCCTAAATTCTAAGTGTTTAGGCGTACCAACACTATTTTGGCGCATGAGTCCTGTTTGGGCTTTTCATCCCAATGCAGGCGCATGCGCCAATACTTAATCGTGTCAACACTTAGGCACATGAGCTATTTCAGACGCATGGACACTATTCGGGTGTATTTTTCATTCGAACGCATGGACACTTAGACGCTTGGGCTCTGCGGGCGTATGGAAACTTAGGCGAATTGGCCATTCGGGTGTATGGGTACTATTTGGGCGCATGGCCCTACACTTAGTCGTCCGATTACAAATTCTAGGCGCATGGAGCACTGTTCATGCGCATGAACTACATTTAACATTTCTAAGGCATTTCCAGGCGCATGGGCCTTACCTAGGCACATGAACCTTCTGCTCAACATGGTTCTATGATATTTTGGAACCCAAACATCAAGCCTATTTGTTCGAGGCTTACCAAGGCTATTCTAAACATGAAAAACTTAATAACACCTAAGAACATCATCAAACATGCATAATACATATGGGTATACATACATAAACATTGCAAAATTGTTTTAATACATTTTTAGCCCCAAGAAGAGTTCAAAACAAGTAAAATTGGGGTCTATAACTCACCTGGTGCAACTTTGGGTATATCTTCCTTTTAACCCATATGCAAATGAATTCAAGCACGTAGAACCCACCAAACACACACACGAACACACACACACAAGCACATAAGCATATACCCGAGACAAAACCCAACACAAACACTTAAAAACTTCGAAATCTTACCTTGATTTCAGCCTCTTCTTCTTCTTCTTCTTCTTCTTCAAAACCGAGAGTGTTTCTGCTCTCTTCCTTTCTCTCTCTAAAATGACCAATGATTTGGGTGTAGAAAAGGTGATGGGCGGCCATGCCACCTTTACACCAACTTTTTGTACTTTTGTCCCATTTTACATTTTTGACCCCGCAACTTGGGTTAAATTGCATTTCCTTCTTTTATTCTTCATTTCTTATTCTTCTTTTAAAAGAATAATCGTTAACTTTCTTTCATTCATCGTACATCATTGTCATCACATTCATTACTTTCATTCATCCATTCATCAATACTTCATTTCATCCCATCAAACCATGAACCTTACCCTACCATCATGCATAAAGGTGGTATTGAGCTAGGTCCATCATGGCCCCCTGTCATGGCACACAACCCTGGCCATAGTACCTAGGGTAAGTTTATGTATACATATGTCATGTGCTACACCCTCCGTCATGCATAAATCTGATATTGGTCGGAGTCCATCATTGACCCCTATCATGGCGCACAACAGCTTGGCCACAATATCTAGGGTAAGCGACAAAGGTTATATACATATGGTCAATCACAAAGAAGACCCCCGATGTGCATCCTTCTGGGGTAGCTAACCCACACACGATTGGGCTAACACACTACAATGGGGCGTGTCCCGACATACAAGGTTTGCAAGACTTTCTTTACTATCCATCATTCATTGATGCATGCATTGATTCATCATGTTCCTCTTTCATTATCTTCCACTTTACGTTACATAATACTTCATTTCATTATTAACATTCAACATAAAGCCATGGGAAAATAATCATACATAATAATGAACATCAACATCAACAGTCAACATCATCATACAGAGCATCATACATACACACATACTTCATACATACCATCATGCATAACCATCAAACATACATCATAACATGGCTATCATAACATCTATGACCTCAAAAGTCAACTTACATACCCACCGGGAACCTTCATAGTCAATGCCTAAATTCTAAGTGTTTAGGCGTACCAACACAATTTTGGCGCATGAGTCCTGTTTGGGCGTTTCATCCCAATGCAGGTGCATGCGCCAATACTTAATACTTTCAACACTTAGGCACATGAGCTATTTCAGACGCATGGACACTATTCGGCTGTATTGTCCATTCGAACGCATGGACACTTAGACGCATGGGCTATTCGGGCGTATGGAAACTTAGGCGAATTAGCCATTCGGGCGTATGGGTACTATTTGGGCGCATGGCCCTACACTTAGTCGTCCGATTACAAATTCTAGGCGCATGGAGCACTGTTCAGGCACATGCACTACACTTAACATTTCTAAGGCATTTCCAGGCGCATGGGCGTTACCTAGGCACATGAACCTTCTACTCAACATGGTTCTAGGATATTTTGGAACCCAAACATGAAGCCTATTTGTTCTAAGCTTACCAAGGCCATTCTAAAAATGAACAACTTAATAACACCTAAGGAACATCATCAAACATGCATAATACAAATGGGTATATATACATAACCATTGCAAAATCATTTTAATACATTTTCAGCCCCAAGAAGAATTTAAAACAAGTAAAACTAGGGTCTAGTAACTCACCTGGTGCAACTTTGGGTGTATCTTCCTTCTAACCCGTATGCAAATGAATTCAAGCACGTAGAACCCACCAAATACACACACACGAACACACACACACAAGCACATAAGCATATACTCGAGACAAAACCCAACACAAACACTTAAAAACTTCGAATTCTTACCTTGAATTCAGCCTCTTCTTCTTTTTCTTCTTCTTCAAAAACCGAGAGTGTTTCTGCTCTCTTCCTTTCTCTCTCTAAAATGACCAAAGATTTGGGTGTTGGAAAGGTGATGGGCGGCCATGCCACCTTTACACCAAATATTTGTACTTTTGTCCCATTTTACATTTTTGACCCCTCAACTTGGGTTAAATTGCATTTCCTACTTTTATTCTTCTTTTAAAAGAATAATCGTTAACTTTCCTTCATTCATCGTACATCATTGTCATAACATTCATTACTTTCATTCATACATTCATCAATACTGCATTTCATTCCATCAAACCATGAACCTTACCCTACCGTCATGCATAAAGCTGGTAGTGAGCTAGGGTCCATCATGGCCCCTTGTCATGGCGCACAGAAACCTGGCCATAGTACCTAGGGTAAGTTCATGTATACAATTGTCATGTGCCACACCCTCCGTCATGCATAAATCTGAAATTGGGTCGGAGTCCATCATTGACCCCCTATCATGGCGTACAACAGCTTGGCCACAATATCTAGGGTAAGCGACAAAGGTTATATACATATGGTCAATCACAAAGAAAGACCCCGATGTGCATCCTTCTGGGGTAGCTAACCCACACACGATTGGGCTAACACACTACAATGAGGCGTGTCCCGACATACAAGGCTTGAATTTGAATTCTTCTTGTTCTTTCTTCAAAACCAAGAGGTTTCTACTCTCTTTTCTTCTCTCTCTAAAATGTCCGTGAATTGTGTGTAGAAAGGGTGATGGGCGGCCATGCCACCTTTATCACCAACTTTCAAAGACTTCGTCCTTTTTTGTCACTTTTAACTCCTAGACTTGGGTTTTATTTCTTTTCCTTGTTTTTACTTCACTTTATTCTTTCTTTCTTTGTCTTTAAAATAACCGGGCGTTACAAGTCCACCCCCTAAATAGGCTTCATCCCCGAAACTTGTTATTCCTCGAAGACATATGGGTAATGCTGTCTCATCTCTCCTTCAGTATCCTAGGTAGACTCGGATCCCTTCCTGTGCTTCCACTGTACACGCACAAGAGGAACTACTTTATTCCTCAGCCTCTTCTCTTTTTGATCAATGATCGCCACTGGTTTCTCCACATAATTGATCCGTTCATCTACCTCGATATCTTCCAGTGGTACAACCATATCTTCGTCTACCAATCATTTCCTCAGATGAGATACGTGGAATGTCGGATAAATTCCACTTAACTCATCTGGTAACTCCAATCTATAGGCCACCTCTCCTACTCTAGCAATGATCCGAAAAGGCCCTACGTACCTTGGGCTCAACTTGCCCCGCTTTCCAAACCGAATGATACCCTTCCAAGGTGAGACTTTCAACATAACCTTGTCACCCACCTGGAACTCAATCGGTCTACATCGTTTATCAGCATACGACTTTTGTCTATCTTTGGCTACCTTCATGAAGGCTTAATGCATTCAAGCTTCTAAGTCGTAGCCTCGATCACCTTGACGTTTCCTAACTCCTTCCGGCCAATATCACCCCAACACACGGGTGTTCGACATCTCGTACCGTATAGCATCTCATAAGGTGCATAATAATGTTGACATGATAGCTGTTGTTATATGAGAATTCAGCTAATGGTAAGTGATCATCCCAACTTCCTCTGAAATCAATGACACATGCCCGAAGTATACCTTCTAGCCTCTGAATCATCCGTTCTGACTGACCATCTATTTGAGGATGATAAGCCGTGCTAATATGTAACCTCGTCCCCATCGCATCGTGGAATTTCATCCAGAATTTAGATGTAAACCGGGTGTCACAATCAGACACAATAGATACCGGCACACCATGACGAGTTACGATCTCCCTAATGAAAAGATCCGTCAACCTCTCGGATGAGTATGTCTTGCGGATCGGTAGAAAGTGAGCACTCTTCTTCAGACCACTAACAATCACCCATATAGCATCATACTCTTTCGGGGTACGCGGCAACTTTGTAATGGAATCCATGGTGATATGCTCCCACTTCCATTCCGGTATATCCAAAGGTTGGATCTTCCCATACAGCTTTTGGTGTTCGGTCTTCACTTCTAAACAAGTAAGGCATTTACTCACATACTCCACCACATCACGCTTCATACCCGGCCACCAATAGTCTTTCTTCATGTCTTGGTACATCTTTGTAGCACCGGGATGAATAGAGTATAGAGTCTTGTGAGCTTCATCCATAATCTTTATACGTAGATCCCCATAACAAGGAATCCACATCTGCCAGAATCGGGTCTTAGCATCAAGTGTGTTTTCACCCAACTCCACGACCAAACCTCCATTCCTTCAGAGTTAAGATGATCTTCTTTTAAGGCTTCATCTTGAAACTCCTTGAACTACTTCATCACGTCAGAAGTCATGATGAATTGATAAGCTTTCATCCTAATCGGCTCGGGTCTCTCTTTTGTGCTAAGGGTGTCCGCCACCACATTGGCTTTGCCCGGATGTTCATGGATCTCGCAATCATAATCTTTTATGAGCTCCAACGATCATTTCTACCTCATGTTCAGGTCCTTCTGCTCGAAGAAGTACTTCAAGCTCTTGTGGTCAGTGAATATGGTGCACTTCATCCTGTAAAGATAGTGCCTCCAAATCTTTAACGCAAAGACCATGGCTGCTAGCTCCAAGTCATGAGTAGGATAATTGACCTCATGAACCTTGAACTGTCAGGATGCATAGGATATAACCTTTCCTCTCTGCAATAACATACACCCCAACCCCGAGTAGGAACCATTAGAATAACCACCAGATCTGCACTCCCATCGGGTAATGACAGAACATGAGCTTGAGTCAATCTGACCTCCAATTCTTTGAACGCCTTCTCTTGAACTTCATCCCATACAAACTTCACATCTTTCTGGGTCAACTTAGTTAGTGGAGAAGTGATCTTAGAAAAGTCTTGGATGAATCTTCTGTAGTATCCCACCAAACCCAAGAAACTACGAATCTCGTATGACGTCTTTAGAGACTTCCATTGCATCACCGCCTCCACCTTTGCCGGGTCCACCATAATTCCGTCAAGATTCACTACATGACCCAAGAATTGAACCTCACGTAACAAGAACGCGCACTTGGAGAACTTAGCATACAACTTCTCCTTTCTCAACGTCTTCAAAACCTCCCGAATGTGGCCGCATGCTCAATCTCGCTCTTTAAATAAATTAGGATATCATCAATAAACCAATCACTGATTTATCCAACATCGGCCGATACACTCAATTTATCAGGTCCATAAAAGAATCTGGTGCATTGGTCAAACCAAACGACATAACGAGGAACTCGTAGTGACCATAACGCCTGCGAAAAGTTGTTTTAGGGACATCCGGCTCTTTCCCCTATAACTAATGGTAGCCCGATCGAAGATCTATCCTAGAGAACCAACTGACACCTTGTAGCTGATCAAACAAATCATCAATTCTCAATAAGGGGTATCGGTTCTTTATTGTCAACTTATTCAGCTCATGGTAATCAATACACATCCTCATACTACCTTCTTTCTTCTTCACAAATAAGACCGGAGCACCCCAGGAGAGATACTCGATCTAATAAACCCCTTATCAAGTAGCTCTTGCAATTGCTCCATCCATTCTTTCATCTCAGTAGGAGCCAATCGATACGATGCCTTGGCAGCAGGTTGGGCACCCGGTATCAAATCAATCTGGAACTCAATCTCTCGGTCAGGTGGCACTCCTGGTATGTCTTCTGGGAACACATCTAGAAAGTCACACACAACCGGTACATTAGACAGTTTTGGTGTTGGTGTTTCCACATCCTTTATACAAGCTAAGTAGGCGCTACATCCATGCCTCATGCACTTTCCCACCACCGCCATTGAGATTACTTTCTGAATCATCGTGACCTGATCACCATAAACCGTTACTGAACTCCCGTCAGGTGCTGTCAAACGAATCATCTTCTTGCGACACACATTGTTCGCCTTGTATTCCGCCAACTAATCCATCCCAAGAACCATATCAAAACCACATAAGGTCATCACGAACGGTCTAACTGGAAACTTCTGACCTTCCAATTCCATATCACATCCGTCTATCACCTCAGAAATCATGGTAGACTTACCTATGGCAGTTTCTAAATCAAAGGGCGCATCTATATCCTTACTACTAACATGCAGTTTAGCATAGAAAGTAGCAGAAATGAAACTTTTACTAGCACCAGAATCGAATAACATAGAGGCTAAAGTTTGGTTTACTAGAAACGTACCTAACACGACATCAGGGTCCGTCCCAGCCTCCTCCTACGTCATCGTGAACGCTCTGGCGCTCGCCCTCAGTCCTTCACCTCCAATCTTCTTCACCCCGGAACCCTCAGCCCTCAGCTTCTTACAGTCTCTACTCATGTGGCCCTCTACGCCACAGTTAAAACATCGGACCATACGACAGTCCTTTGCTATATGCCCCGTCTTCCCGCATTTGAAGAATAAGTTTGATCCTAGCCTACATTCTACATTATGCTCTTTCCCACATCTACCACACATCTTTGACCTCGCACCAGATGTGACCACACGATGGTCATCCACCCGTGCCTTCTTGTGACTCGTCGGGGCACCACCCCGACCAAACCTCTTTCCATTCCAATTCCAATCACTACCACCTTTCTTGCTACCTTCGATCACCACCACAGTTCTCTCATCATACAACCTCCCTGCCAAATCCACCGCCGACCTAAACGTGCTTGGTCGGGCAGTGATCATGTGCCTGCGAATATCTG
Organism: Flaveria trinervia; assembly: GCA_025506515.1. Classification (NCBI taxonomy): domain Eukaryota; kingdom Viridiplantae; phylum Streptophyta; class Magnoliopsida; order Asterales; family Asteraceae; genus Flaveria; species Flaveria trinervia. The sequence goes on along the minus strand of CM046457.1, from coordinate 48,735,346 downwards.
CTGGCAAGCCCTGGATGTACCTATTGTTTTATCATGACAAATGTGTCACCTGGTCTGGCACCAGACGTGGCATCTCATTGAACTTGGTAGTGTATTGCTGATGTGTCATGCTTCCCGCCTCCAGCTGTAGGAACTCTCTTTCCACCTTATCGATTTCCCTGTGAGGACAGAACTCCTCAATTACCAACTTATTCAGTTCGGACCATCTCATTCTCCCAATAGCCTGACTACCCTCAGCTTGGACAATATTGTCCTACCAACATAAATCTGAGTCCACAAAATAATGGGTGGCAAACTTCACTTTCTGGTCTTCCCGGCACTCGCTGATATTTAGAACAACTTCCATTTCTCTCACCCACCATTGAGCAGCTGCAGTAGTGCCGTTACCATCAAAAGTAGGGGGCTTGCATCTTTGAAATGGCCCATAGTTAGAGCCTCGTGCCACCTCCGGTGTAGGCTCCTCTTCTTCGTCTTCTTCTTCATCATCAGGCAAAACCGTCTCAGTCTCGGGTTGTCTCCTTTCGCCCGTAGGTCTACTCCTTTTCCTTCTTTCCCCATCTCTAACAACCTTTATCACTTCGGTCACCACAGATGGTATGATCGTCTGCATGTCTTGATGTACTTCCTCCACAACCGCCTCTTTCAATGAGGCTCTGAGATTAGCACTCTCATCACCACCCTCCGGATAAGGGGTCTATTGTTCTTCATGAACCACCTTTTCGGCTCTAGTCCTTCCTCTCGTACCCGTGGTTCAACACCATGACCTCCACCATGTGAAGCTTTGGATGATCTACCACCGACCATCCTCACACACACACTGAAAGATTCAAACACCGACACGCTTATTCAAGGGAACAACTCAGTTTATGTCAGGAATAGTAAGTCCCTAATTACAGTGGCTAGTTATGATTAGTTACTTACTTTACTCTTCATACCCCAAGCATTACATGTCCTGACTACATCAGTATCTAAATCTACCAGCAACATATAATCACATATCATGCGCACATAATACCGGTTAATCATTAAGAAAATACCTGATGGCACGCAGCTACTCGGACTGGCATCCCTTCCTTTTCCGTCCCATTTTCAGTTTATGTTTAGCTTTATTTTGAATTAATTTTTCATTTCATAATAACTGCTTTTGCAAGTTAATACAATCATTCATTACACATTTTCATTTGTTCGCATTACAATGCAAAACAGTAACAAAGAATGCCATCCAAAATGCCAAGTAGTCACCCCGTCTTAGCAACTTTACCTACCAACTGGAAACACATAAAATTCAGTGTTGCAGAGTGAGTTCTAGTTTTACAATAAAACAAACTTTTTGTTAGGACCTGGTATTCGACCGAAATACCTAGAGATTAACGTGTAACCAGATCAAATAGTGCGGAATCCTATTTGATTGGCGATCCAATCAGTGAGAACACACGAAGAATCAATCAAGAATTGAAACTAACGTTAGAAATCGATTGGGAATCGATCTAATGTGTTCTATGAACTTGGAGAACGAATTGAGAGGTTTCTGGATGGCTAGGGTGCGTCTGGAATCGTAATTGATTGAGAGACCCACTTTTTCACGAATTGAGTTGTATTTATAGGTTGGTATTATTCAATCGTGCGACTGAACCATTAGTCTGGTTCAGTTGTGCGATTGAACCATGCGGTTGATTCATTCGTACGACTGAGTGTTCAGTCGTGCGACTGAGCCAATCTTATGTTACAATCGTACGACTGATCCAGTCTCCTGGTTCAGTCGTGCGACTGAGTCAATCGTGTGACGTTATTCATGCGTATGGTTCATTCGCATGAGCCATTCACATGAGAACTTCATTAAGTTAAGTTTGAATGTTTTAATTAATATAACATAATGTGCAACCATTCAAACAATCATAAACCCAATCAATTCAATCACGACTCATTAATGAATATTAAACATCACAAGTAACAAACAGTTTATGTCATTTCATTAATCAATACAAATTACATCATACTCAGACAGACAAGATTCATTACATTTCAAATCATGATCTAGGGACATACATGCATCAACACTTTTACTTTCATTAAACCATTCTTTACTTTTGTATGTAATCACACATCATACGTACACATAGATAATATCATTATTATTTTCATCATTCGTTCGTTAACTTTCTTTCATTCATCGTACATCATTATCATCACATTCATTACTTTCGTTCATATATTCATCATACTTCATTCATTCCATCAAACCATGAACCTTACCCTACCATCATGCGTAAAGTTGTACTGAGTCGGGGTCCATCATAGAACCCCTGTCATGGCGCACAGAAGCCCGGCCACAGTACCTAGGGTAAGTTTAGGTGTACCATTGTCATGTGCTACACCCTCCGTTATGCATAAAGCTGATACTGGGCCGGAGTCCATCATTGACCCTCCGTCATGGCGCATAGCAGCCTGGGCACAGTATCTAGGGTAAGCAGCAAAGGTTCTATACATATGGTGAATCACAAAGAAAGAACCCGATGTGCATCCTTCTGGGGTAGCTAACCCACACACCGTTGGGCTAACACCCTACAATGGGGCGTGTCCTGACATACAAGGGTTGCAAGACTTTCTTTACTTTCCATCATTCATTAATGCATGCATTCATTCATCATGTTCCTCTTTTATTTTCTTCTACTTTACGTTACATAATAATTCATTTCATTCATTAACATTCAACGTAAAGCCACTGAAAAATAATCATACATAATAAGGAACATGAACATCAACAGTCAACATCATCATACGGAGCATCATACATGTACAACATACATCATACATATCATCATGCATAAGCTTCAAACATACATCATAACAAGGCCATCATAACATCTATGACCTCAAAAGCCAACAAGCGTAGCCACCGGGAACCTCCCTAGTCAATGCCTACATTCATCCCTTTTTCCCAGAAAGTCAGAAAACACTCTAAGTGTTTATCCGCATTTGTCTTTTGTTCATCCGCATTTGCCATAGTTCATCCGCATTTGCTATAGTTTATCCTCATTTGTTTTACTTCATCCGCATTTGTTCACCCGCATTGACTTTACTCATCCGCATTTCCCATACTTAGTCAATGTTCATCCGCATTTCATCCAATACTCATCCGCATTGACTTACTTAGTGGCTAATGTTCACCTGCATTAACTGCTCATTCACATTGACTTCCATTACTCATCCGCATTTACTTTCTTAATAGTTAATGCTCATCTGCATTAACTATTCTTCCGCATTGAGTTCCTATTACTCATCCGCATTTACTTACTTAATAGTTAATGGTCATCAGCATTAACTATTAATCCGCATTGACTTCCATTACTCATCCGCATTGACTTCTGCATACTTATGCAGATTCTAAAACATAACATATGGGCCTTAAAAATCAGATTTCAGTTCCCATTCACCATCCATCATGTTCTAAGCTTAAGTCTTTTCTAAGCCTTAGAAACACAACCATATATAATCAATCATGAACGTAGCCAATCATTACATCATAACATCAACATACACATAATCATACATAGGGGTAAAAACCCAGTTTAATGAAAACATACATTCATGCATTTCTAGCCCTAAAATCAGTTAAAAACCAGTAAAAGAGGGGTTCTAGAACTCCCCTTTGCAGCTCTTGAGTATGGCTTTTTCCAAACTTGTTTGAAATTGAGTTCAACTGCCTAGAAACCCACTAAAAACATACCCGAACACATATAAACACACATAAGCAGAAACCCGAGGATAAAACTAGTCAAGAACAATAAACACATGAATTCTTATCTTGAATTCGAATTCTTCTTGTTCTTCCTTCAAACCTGAGAGTTTTCAACTCTCTTTTCTTCTCTCTCTAAAATGTCCGTGAATTGTGTGTAGAAAGGGTGATGGGCGGCCATGCCACCTTTATCACCAACTTTTCAAAAATTTTGTCCTTTTTGTCACTTTTAACCCCCAAGACTTGGGTTTTATTTCTTTTCCTTCTTTTTACTTCACTTTATTCTTTCTTTCTTTGTCTTTAAAAATAACTAGGACTTACAGTCCCCGCGCGAGAGTATGATGCTATATGGGTGATAGTTGATCATTTGAAGAATAATGCTCACTTCCTACCGATCCGCAAGACATATTCATCCGAGAGGTTGGCGGGTCTGTTCATTAAAGAGAATGTAACTCGTCATGTTGTGTCGGTGTCTATTGTGTCTAATCGTGACACCCGGTTTACATCTAAATTTTCTTCCATGATGCGATGGGGACGAGGTTACATATTAGCATGACTTATCATCCTCAGACGGATGGTCAATCAAAAAGGATGATTCAGACACTAGAAATTATGCTCGGGCATGCATCATTGATTTTGGAGGAAGTTGGGATGACCACTTACTGTTAACTGAGTTCTCATATAACAATAGTTATAATGCGAGCATTGGTATGCCCCCTTATGAGATGTTATACGATAGGAGATGTAGAACGCCCATGTGTTGGGGTGATATTGGTGAGAAGGAATTAGGAAGCATTGAGGTAATCAAGGGTACGAGTGAGACGGTAGAGAAGTTCAAAGCCTTTATGAAGGTAGCCAAAGAAAGGCAGAAGTCATATGCCGATAAGAGACGTAGACTGATTAAGTTCTAGGTGGGTGATAGAGTTATGATGAATGTCTCACCTTGGAAAGGTATCATTTGGTTCAGAAAGTGGGACTAGTTGAGCCCAAGGTACATAGGGCCTTTCCGAATCATTGCTCGAGTAGGAGAGGTAGCCTATAGATTGAAGTTACCGGATGAGTTAAGTGGAATTTACCTGACATTCCAAGTATCTTATTTACGAGGATATGGTTGTACCACTGGAAGTTATTCAAGTAGATGAATGGCTCAATTATGTGGAGCAACTAGTGGCGATCATTGATCGTAAGGAGAAACAATTAAGGAATAAAGTAGTTCCCCTTGTGCGTGTACAGTGGAAGTACAGGAAGGGATTTGAGTTTACGTGGAAGACTGAAGAAGAGATTAGGTAGCATTACCCATAATTTTTTTATTAATAACAGGTTTCAGGGACAAAACCTATGTAAGGGGGGTGGACTTGTAACACCCAGTTCTTTTTAAAGACATGAAAGAAAGAATAAAATTGATGAAAACAAAGAAAGAAAGGCTATAAAACCCAAGTTGAGGGGTAAAAGTGTCCAAAAGTACAAAACTTTGAAAAGTTGGTGGATAGACGTGGTATGGCCGCTCATTTGGTCTTGCACTCCACTTTTTCATTTGGTTTTTGTGAGAGAGAAATAAAAGAGCAGAAAACTTTTGGGTTTTGAAGAACAAGAAGAAGAATCTAAATTCAAGGTAAGAATTTGGTGTTTTGAGTGTTATTAACCGGCCTTTGCCTTGGTTGTATGCTTATATGTGTTGTGTGTTCGGTTGTGTGTGTTTTTGATACATTTTAGGTGTTTGAGCTTTAAGCAAATGGGTTTTGAAGGAAGGCATACCTAAGAGCTACAAAGCTAAGTTCTAGAACCCCCTTTTTACTTGTTTGAAACTGGTTTGGGGGATGGAAATGCATGTGTGTATGTTTTAAAAAATAGGTTTTTCACTCGTATGTTTATGTATGTGTGATGCTGGTGGGTTTTGATTTGGGCGATATATTATGTTATGATGTTGCCATGTTCTTGTTTTAATGCTTTGTATGTAAGATTAAGCTTAGAAAATGTTAGATGATGATTGGGGACTGAAATAAGTTGTTTAAGTATGAATTAGACTGCCCATGCGCCCCAATAGTGACCCATGTACCCAATGGTATAACGGTCTAAGTGTCCCCATGCGCCTAAAGTTCATGTGCCCAAATAGTTCCCATGCGCCTATGAATAGGCTAAATTTGACTAAGTGTCCACACGCATAGAAAGCCCATGCACCCAGGCACTCATACGCCTGCATAGTGCCCATGCGCCTAGAATTTGCCCAGAATCGACTAAGTGTTGCCCATGCGCCCCAATAGAGCCCATGTGCCTGAAAGTTCCCCATGCACCTGCATAGTGCCCATGTGCTTAAGACTTGGATTTATTTTCTGATTTTTAGTGAAAAAGTGAAATGTAGACTTTGACTTGGGATGTTCCCGAGGGTAAAGTAAGTTGACTTTTGTAGATGAATGAGGTATGTTATGCAGATATGATGATTGTTATGTCATGTATACTAGTGCCTTGTATGGTGACGTTTTGTATGTTCATGTTTATGTTCCTAGTCATGTACATTTATTTTCCATTGCTTTACGTTGAATGTTTATGAATGAAATGAGAAGTATTACGTAACTTAAAGTGGAAGATAATAAAAAGTGGAACGTAATGAAAAATGCATGCATTAATGAATGAAAGATACGTAAGAAAGTCTTGTAAGCAAAGTATGGAGGTTCACACCCAATGAAGGTGTTAGCTCAACTGTGTGCGGTTAGCTACACCGGAAGGATGCACACTGGGGTCTAATCTTCGTGATTGACCATACGTATGGGATACTTGCCTCTTGCCCTAGGTACTGGAGTCAGCTTTGTGCACAATGTTCAAGGTCTATTAAAGACCTCAGGCCCACTAACCAGCTTCGTCCACAATGTTCGAGACATATCTGATGGGTTTGATAGAACACAAAGTAAACAAGTTCAACCTTTTAAATCTTTCTGAAAAAATGAAGCGGAAGTAAAGCATTATAACATGTTTATAATCTGAAATTTTTGTGTTCTTAATGATGTTTTAAGATGAAAAAACAAACCCAAATCAAAAGGATCTTAAATATATGAATGAACAAGCTATGAACACAAGTTTAGCAACATAAAATAACAGCTTCATGAGCTGGTATTACTACCTTATTCAGCCAAAATTGTCGACCAAGAAAGGTTAAAATGCTTGTGAATCGGCCAAGACTCCAAGAAGAAGCCCTCAAGCTTGTATACCCCAAGCCCTTGAAGTAAACACCACTCTTGCTAGGGAGAGCACACCAAAACAACTCCAAAAACCCGAAATTGCTCCTACTTTCTGCTGCCTTTCAAGAGGTGTAGAGAGAGAAAAGGGCTGTGTGTTTTCTTGCATATGAGATTTATCAGATTTCTTGAAGAGTGAAAGACTAGTTGAGTGTGTCTTTAGTTTTCAAAGAAAAGGTCCAATGAAAATCCACATGGGGGGCGGCCGAAAATTCAACTTAAAAGGGGTTTTCCCTCTTTAATCAAACACACAAACACACTCACTATAATAGCCTTTTTGTCACACATTAAATAAGTCATCTACTAGACATATTTAAATGTGACATGTCTTCTCTAATTAAACAATTTAATTAAGTTACTCTCATGTTATTTGGGTTATGTAAACCCTTTAAATAACAAAATAATAATAAACCCATCAACAATTATCCTCATAATTTGTTCCATTTCATATGCAACTTATTTAGAAAACCCATTTTCTAAATTGGTGTAAATATTTAATTGCATGATCATATCATCAATTAAATATTAATTGGTGTTTGCTAAGCTTATTATTGGGTATAACCCGACTTGGATCATAACGTACTAACCGCATCAATATTCTATGTTCTTGGGCACATAGAATCCAACATCTCCCACTTGCCCAAGATTCATAGAAGATTGATGCAAGCAGTAAATACCGCCTAACAACGGTTTACTACCCTTAAAGCGCATGACTTATAGCCATTCAATAACATCATCCCTTTCAAGTACCCTACTTGAAATGATTTAGGTGAATCAATCATCTATCCTTTTGTTTCAGATGTCATTAAATCCAAGGACATAGAATGATCATTCTTGTTGATTTAACTTAATCAGGCCTTAGACATCTAACTCTCAACGAATAAGAGGAACAAATTCCATCTTGACCACATACGTTTCTCACAAACACCTCGTATAATACCTGACATACCCTTATGTACCGTCCATTATTTTAGGGCAGTGAAGAATCAGCTCAAGGCATAATACTTGGTGAATATCAAAACCCAATATGTATCTCAGGTCGGAGGATACCAAATGATATTTGCCTTTACTCAAAATTACTTATGATCAATCAATAAGATTCCATGCAGTAAAGTTTGAGTTGTGGGTTAGTCCATATTTGTATCCCACAAATATCTATGAACCTTGGTAGCAACCCATTACTCTATATTCATTCTTATGAATATCAACCAATCCAAGTTCATAATAATCTTACCCTCACACTTGTTCCCACAAGTATGAACGACTACGGACATTTAGAGTAAACAATTTACACATGGATTAAACATGCTAAATTGGAACATTAATTGAAACATTATAACCAAATAACTTTATTCAATTAATAAAGAGTTCCACATATCCAAATACAAAATTCACAGATCAAATCCAATCACTAGAATATCGAAGTCCCATGGCACAAGTATGACCTTCATGCTTTGCCTTTTCAAGGAGCTTCGTGAGAGGATCCGCAATGTTCTGATCCATATGAACTTTGCGAATACATATCTTTCCCTTTTCAACTTCATCTCGTATGTAGTTGAATCTCCACTCAATGTGCCTTGTCTTTTGATGAGCACGAGGTTCCTTGATTTGAGCAATCGCACCCTTGTTATCACAAAAGATCTCTAGGGGGTCCTGAATGGAAGGGACAACCCCCAGATCGGCAATGAATTTCTTCAACCATGCAGCTTCTTGAGCTGCCAATGAGGCAGCAACGTATTCTGATTCTGTAGTTGATAGAGCCACCACATCCTGTTTGGAGCTTTTCCAAGAGACCGCTCCTCCATTCAGAATGAAAATATATCCCGATTGTGACCGAGAATCATCACGATCAGTTTGGAAACTCGCATCCGTGTAACCTTTTACAACGAGTTCCTCATCACCAGATCCATAGATTAGGAACATATCTCTTGTCCTCCTTAGGTATTTAAGTATGTTCTTAACAGCCATCCAATGACTGTTTCCAGGATTTTGCTGGTAACGACTTGTCATGCTTAAGGCGCATGACACGTCCGGTCGAGTGCATATCATTGCATACATGGTGGATCCAATAGCAGATGCGTATGGGACTGCCTTTATTTTATCTTGCTCATCCTTTGAGTTAGGACAATGAGTCGTACTCAATATCGTTCCTCTTTGAATAGGTACGGTACCTTTCTTAGAGTTCTCCATCTTGAACCTTTTCAAGATTTTATCAATATACGCACTTTGATTTAAACCAATCAACAGCCTTGATCTATCGCTATAGATCTTTATTCCCAGAATATAGGCGGCTTCTCCAAGATCCTTAATGGAAAAATAACTTCCAAGCCAGGTTTTTACACCTTCCAAGGTTGGAATGTCATTTCCAAATAGTAGTATGTCATCAATATACAATACTAGGAAAGTTACTGTGCTCCCACTAGCCTTTTTATACACACAAGCCTCATCAGCGTTTATGATAAAGCCAAATTTCTTTACTTCCTCATCAAAACGGTGATTCCAGCTTCTCGATGCTTGTTTCAATCCATAGATTGATTTCTTTAACTTGCATACTTTATTAGGATGTTTTGGATCGACAAAACCTTCAGGCTGAACCATATAGACATCTTCCTCAAGATATCCATTTAGGAAAGCGGTTTTGACATCCATTTGCCAAATCACATAATCGTAATGAGCAGCTATGGCAAACAGTATCCTTATAGACTTTAGCATCGCAACAGGTGAGAAAGTTTCATCATAATCAACCCCTTGAGTTTGAGTGAAACCCTTTGCTACAAGTCTAGCTTTATAAGTATCCAAGTTTCCATGCATATTGGTTTTCTTCTTAAAAACCCACTTACTTCCAACTACCTTGGAATTAAGAGGTGGTACATCAAGTTCCCAAACTTGATTGTCATACATGGATTGCATCTCAACGTTCATGGCCTCAAGCCATTTGTCATAATCCAAATTGGACACTACATCATGGTATGTGGTTGGTTCATCTGAATCTACCACATAGCATCCATCCATGAAAAATCCGTATCTTTCAGGTGGATTACTAGTTCTACCACTTCTGCGAACGTTTTGTGTGTATTGATCAACCATTTGATCATCTTCAACATCCTCATGTTGAGTGTTAGTTTCAACCAAACGTGCATCGGGTTGTGGTTCTTGATCCTCCTCAAGATCCATTGTTCTACTACTAGTTCCTTCCATAAGGAACTTTGCTTCTAAGAACTCACCCTTTCTGGCAACAAACACCTTTTGTTCCAGTGGATCATAGAAATAATATCCCATAGAATCTCTAGGATATCCAATAAAGATACACTTGGTGGATCGAACTTCCAATTTGTTTGGGGTGGGAGTCTTAACATAAGCCTCACAACCCCAGACCCTTAAGTATGATAGGGATGGAATTCTACCATGCCATATCTCAAAAGGTGTCCTTTCCACCTTTTTGGTTGGGGCCATATTTAAAATACGGGCCGCGGAGAGCAAAGCGAAACCCCAAACTGATAGAGGTAATGTGCTTCTAGCCATCATAGATCGGACCATATCCAATAAGGTTCAATTCCTCCTCTCAGACACACCATTATGTTGTGGTGTTCCAGGTGGAGTAAGCTGTGAGACAATCCCACAACTCCTAAGATGATCTTGGAAAGCATCACTTAGGTATTCACCTCCTCTATCGGTGCGGAGAACTTTAATTGACTTGTTGAGTTGATTTTCCACCTCATTCTTGAAGATTTTGAACATTTCAAAAGCTTCATCTTTGTGCCTTAATAAGTACACATACCCATAGCGACTATAATCGTTGGTAAAGGTAATGAAGTATCTTTCACCATTCCTAGTCATTGGCTTAAAAGGACCACATACATCCGAATGTATGATTCCTAATAAATCTTTTGCCCTTTCATTAGTTCCACTAAAGGGCGACTTAGTCATTTTACCTTGTAAACAAGATTCACATACATCAAATGAATCATGTTCATCTGTTTTTAAAAGACCATTCTTTTGAAGTGTTTGTATACGTTTCTTGTTTATATGACCAAGACGACAATGCCAAAGATAGGTATCACTCAAATCTAACTTGAGTTTCTTGGTGTTAGTATGGTACAATGAACTATTTAAAGCATTTTCCTGAACCAATTCATAAATACCATTAATGGGTATAGCTTTAAAATAGAACATATCATTTAAAGAAACATGAATATCATTTTCAATAAAAGATAATACATAATCATAAAGTCTTAATTGGGATAGAGAAATAATGTTCCTAGTCAAACTAGGAGCATACAAAACATTCTTCAAAATAACATCCAAGCCACTTGGAAGTTTTAAGATGTAGTCCCCACAAGCTTCAACTTGGACTTTGGTTCCATTGCCCATGAAGAGGCTCACATCCCCTTGATTGAAGTCCCTACTTCTTTTGAACCCCTACTACAAATTGCAAATATGAGTTCCACATCCGGTATCTAATACCCATGTGGTTGAATATGTAACATTAAGATCAATATGAATCATGTATATTGTACCTGAGGTATGCCCGGCATCCCTCTTGGCTTTCAACTCTTGGAGATGGACAGGACAATTTCTTGCCCAATGTCCAATCTCCCCACACTTGAAGCATGGGTCATTGGTAGCAACCTTTTGCTTCTTCTCTTGTGGTTTGGGTGGCACCCTTGCCACCCCTTTCCCCTTTCCCCAAACGGGTCCCTTACCCTTGGCAACCTTTGCCTTGGGTGCGGGATGAGGCCTTTTCTTATTCCCACCTTCATTGATGGTGAGAACGGGTAAAACCCTTTTACCCATGGCCGCCTCGGCCGTTTTCAGCATTGAGTGAAGCTCACCAATGCTTTTGTCCCAAGCATTCATGTTGTAGTTCAACACGAATGTCTCGAACTTCTTGGTAAGGCCATTAAGGATCAAATCCGTGGCCAATTCCTTCGAGACAGGACAATTAAGCCTCTCGAGGCGGTCAATATGACTTTTCATCTTAAGTACATAAGATGAAATAGATTGGTTGTCGTCCATACGACATGCATGGAGTGCTCGAACCGTTTCGAAGCCCTCAACCCTTGCTTGCGTTTGGAACGTTTCCTTTAGCTGGGTTATCATGTCGTAAGCTCCGTGTTGTTCATACTCTTTTTGGAGATCCGGAGTCATGCTCGCTAGCATGAGACAAGACACTTGGACAGAGTCCTCAGTGTACTTGAGCCAATCGTTGTAGGCCTCATCATCCTCAGTAGGTTGATCGGGGATAGGGTCGTCTAAAACATATGTTCTTCTCTCTTTCTTGAGAACAATTCTTAAGTTTCGATACCAATCAATAAAGTTATTATGATTTAGACGTTCCTTTTGGAGGATCGCTCGTAATGATTGGTTGGACGCGGATGAGTTATCGTGATTTTCGTTATTGGTGGCCATCTACAAAATTTAACAAAGATCTATTTTAGTATTTTCGATATAGCTATTTTAATAATTAATCCCTTTTAAGGTCATTTTTATATTAAATTCTAGAACCCAACATTACATTTAAATTATGGTTAGGTGACCTTTATCCCATGATTTAAATTAATAAGGTGGTCAACGATTGATGGTTGCAACCATTTGCAACTTCTAGAAATACGGGATCGACTTGAAACATCATATGTGAAGTCGGCATGTTAATCCCATCAACACCATTTGGAAACCACACCGTAGGTGATCCATTTGACATGGTTTGCAAATCAAGATACCCTACTTGCACCCACGTGTGAGTTTGCCAAAATAAGTGGTTAGGTGACCTTTATTCCACAAATAAGGCATTCTCACCTCAAGTCGCAAGTTCCCTCAAATGGTTAGGTGACCTTTATCCCACTAAGAGTTCCCAAGTGACTCAAGTGTTGTGTAAGAGGACGGTGTTGATCTTGTTTAAAATTTTAAAGATTTCATAATACAAGTTTTAGAAAACACTATGTACTTGTATTTGCATGCTTTCAATTACAAAGTACCCTATGTCCTTTGATTAAAACCAATTTTTAATCTCTAAAATCATTAAATCAATTTAATAACCTTTTATTAATTTTTAGTGATAAAGAACCATTAATTTTCAGCTTTTTAAGTTTGTTAGTAAGTTTGTAATGCATGTCAAAATCTCAACCATACAATCAAATAACAAACATTCAAACAAGCATAAGCATACAAACAAGAGTGTATAACCATAGCCACTAAGTTGACAACACTTGTTTGCCATCACAAGTGTCATGATAAGGTCTTTCCTAAGGGTTGAAACTCAACACAAAATTGAGGTCATCTTAGACCCCCACTTGAACTTGCATCCATATGCTTCAAGTTCCATGTCTTTGATGTCCATCTTTGGGTCTTGATCTTGTGCATCTTCCTTTTACAAAATTGTATCCCAATTCATTTTTCTAGTAAAAGAAATGCATCTAATCTATTAATTACATAACCAAATGAACAAATAATTACAATCCAAATAATAAACATAAATATTACAACCCAATTGAATGAATAAAACCAACCATTCCAATCATCCAATCAAAGGGGCCAAGGCTAGGTTATGCACACTAACATCTAATGAACATAATAACCAAACATATAATGAAACCCCACTTAAAACCATCAAATTTCAGACAACATAAACTGAAATTTTTGGGTTTTAAACATTGTCCAAACAATCAACATTCATAATATATATATCTTTCAATATCTAATCGCTAGCATGTGTGATATGACCTTGAAAGTTGGGGAATCATTCAAACAAAATATAGCAGCCCAAAATCAGCCTATAATAAGTGATTATACATCTTTAAAACCAATTTTAAAGACTAAGAACAAGCAAGTTATCCACATAACTGGCTCTAGATGCCATTGATGGGTTTGATAGAACACAAAGTAAACAAGTTCAACCTTTTAGATATTTCTGAAAAAACGCAGCGGAAGTAAAGCGTTATAACATGTTTATAATCTGAAATTTTTGTGTTCTTAATGATGTTTTAAGATGAAAAAACAAACCCAAATCAAAAGGATCTTAAATATGTGAATGAACAAGCTATGAACACAAGTTAAGCAACATAAAATCACAACTTCAATGAGCTGTGATTACTACCTTATTCCAGCCAAAATTGTCGACCAAGAAAGGGTTAAAATGCTTGTGAATCGGCCAAGACTCCAAGGAAGAAGCCCTCAAGCTTGTATACCCCAAGCCCTTGAAGTAAACACCACTCTTGCTAGGGAGAGCACACCAAAACAACTCCAAAAACCCGAAATCGCTCCTACTTTCTGCTGCCTTTCAAGAGGTGTAGAGAGAGAGAGAGAGAAAAGGGCTGTGTATGTTTCTTGCATATGAGATTTATCAGATTTCTTGAAAAGTGAAAGACTAGTTGAGTGTGTCTTTAGTTTTCAAAGAAAAAGGTCCAATGAAAATCCACATGGGGGGCGGCCGAAAATTCAACTTAAAAGGTTTCCCTCTTTAATCAAACACACAAACACACTCACTATAATTAGCCTTTTTCCCACACATTAAATAAGTCATCTACTAGACATATTTAAATGTGACATGTCCTCTCTAATTAAACAATTTAATTAAAGTATATTCTCATGTTATTTGTGTTATTTAAACCCTTTAAAAAACAAAATAATAATAAACCCATCAACAAATTATCCTCATAATTTGTTTCATTTCATATGCAACTTATTTAGAAAACCCATTTTCTAAATTGGTGTAAATATTAATTGCATGATCATATCATCAATTAATATTAATTGCTTTTTGCTAAGCTTGTTATTGGGTATAACCCGACTTGGATCATAACGTACTAACCGTATCAATATTCTATGTGTCTTGGGCACATAGAATCCAACAATATCATATGGCACTGGTCTGGAATGAAAAAGAAAAGATAGTGATAAGTTTACTTGCCCTAGGTACTGGAGTCAGCTTCGTACGTAATGTTCGAGATCTTTGATAGACCTCAGGCCCTATAACCAACTTCGTGCACAATGTTCGGGGTACTGTACATGTCATCGGAAGTAACGAACTAACGAAAGACAAGTAAGGAAGATCATGAATTAAAGTGAATGATAATGATGTACGATGACTGAACGAAAGTTAATGAACGAATGATAAAGATAATACTGATATTATATATGTGTACATATGATGCTTGATCACGTAAGAATGTAAAGAATGATTTCAAATGAAAGAAAGTATATGTTATTTTAAAACTAAAACAACACACGTCTTTATTATTAAAAACGAAACAAAAGAACGCATTGGTTATTGTATTAACGCAAAACAACATAAAATGTGTTATATTTACGCAAAATAGTGAACATTAAAATAGAAGAGATGTGTTATTTCTATGTTGTTTGATATTTTGACATAATGCACCACAGAAATAACACAAAAAACATTATTTTTTTGACGTAAAACAACATAAAACATGTTACGTAAAACCCGCACAAACCTGTGCTATTTGACACAAAACATCACCAAACGGTGATGTTTAAAGCAAAACAACACAAAACTATAATGATTTTTGTGTTGTGTTAGATGGAATGCAGCACAAAACCGTGTTGTTTGACGCAAAACATCACAAAACTATGTTGTTTTTATGAAATACATCATAATTGTGTGATGTTTTATGAAATACAACACATTTTTGTGTTGTTTTATGAAATACAATACAAAAACACTAAAAATGTAACACAATTGCACATAATTTGATTTTTTTTGTAAAAAAAGTATCACAATATATACTCAATTTAAAAAGGAAAAAATGCTTGATTTTATGCTGTAATTTATTTAAGAGAAATAATGTCGTATGAAAATTTTATTAGCATTAAAAAAATGAGGGGAAATTTTTAAAAAGTCAACAATTATGGGTAACATTATAAAATACCCAAACTACCATTGCTTGTTTATTTTTCCTACACTTTGATCCTAGTTGTTAATTAGATAATTAGAATGCTAAGATTACTTCTTAGTATTCTTAGGGAAAAGTTATATTTTAGAGAACCTTCCTTTATACATATATACATATATATACATATATATAGATATACATATATACATATATATATATATACATATATATATACATATATTTACATAAAATATATATGTATATATATATATTATACACATATGTATCTAGGTAGAGATTCAAATAAATATAAGTTTTACCTATCGAGGCTAAGAAGGAATAAGGAGATTATATATGGCAGTCTTCAAATTACGGTTAGAGGATATTTTGGTCCTAAAACACCCCATTAATCCCTTTTGTGCTTTAGCAAAATGCATCAAAAATTCAAATGTAATGTATTAGATTTTTTGATATGCTAGATTATGTTATATTTTTTAATGTGCTAGGTTATGCTGAGTTGTTTTTGTTGAATTTTTTAAAGTGCTAGATTGTGTGGGAAACAAACGAATTCATGTTGTTTTGCCATAAAATGACACGTTTGAAAACAAAAATAGTTGAGTTAAAACACCACACAACGTCTTTTTTGTTAAAAACGAAACAAAACAACACATAGATTGTTGTATAACGCCCAAACAACACAAAACGTGTTATATTAACGCAAAATAGTGAACATTAAAATAGAAAAGATGTGTTGTTTTTATGTTGTTGATATTTTGACATAATGCATGATAAAAAATGCACGAGACCTTACTGTTTTGATGTAAAACCAATAGAACATGTTACACAAAATTGCACAAAACTATGTTGTTTGACAAAAACAACACAAAATTGTGTTGTTTAGTGGAAAGCAACGTACAAAACTATGATGCTTTTACTGAATATAACACAATTTTTTACTGTTTTGATGAAATACAACATAAAACTTTGTTGTTTGACGCAAAGAAACACAAAATTGAACTTTTTATAAAATATAGTATTGTTTGTGTTGTTTTATGAAATACAGTACAAAAACATTAAAAATGCAGCATAAGTTTACATAATTTGATTTTTTTTGTAAAAAGTATAGCAATACTATACTCAATTTAAAGAGGAAATAATGATTGATTTTATGATGTAATTTATCTAAAAAATAATATCATATGAAAAAGTTATCAGCATTAAAAATTGGAGGAAAATTTAAAAATCAACAATTGTAGGTAACTTTATAAAATACCAAAACTACCTTTGCTTGCTTTTTTTTAACTTTGACCGTATCCCTTAATTAGATAATTAGAAGGCTAAGATTACTTCTTGATATTTTTAGGGAAAATTTTATTTTTTTAGAGGAACCTCCCTCTATGTATCTATATATGTATATACCGATACACACACACACACATATATATATATATATATACCTATATATATAGGTATATATACCCTTTCTCTATATATATACCTATATATAGGGGATGGATCCCTTAAAAACCACATTATAAATTAAAAATATAAAAACTAGGGGTTACATATATGTAAATATGTATTACAATATGTATAACTAAGAGTTTACATATGTGTAAAGATTATGTATATGCAAGTACGAGTTACGAAGTGTACAACTAAGAGTTACGTATATTTAACTAATACAAGTTACGTATACGTAACTTGTTTCGTCTTCATCATCAACCTTGGAGTTTAAATTAAAAATAAAAAACTAGGGGTTACATATATGTAAATATGTATTACAATATGTATAACTAAGAGTTTACATATGTGTAAAGATTATGTATATGCAAGTACGAGTTACGAAGTGTACAACTAAGAGTTACGTATATTTAACTAATACAAGTTACGTATACGTAACTTGTTTCGTCTTCATCATCAACCTTGGAGTTTAAATTAAAAAATAAATAATGACTTAAAAATATGGTTGAAGATTACTTAAATATTATTTAAACAATTAAAAAGTTGAATAAATTATAAATTATGTGAATGGATAGCGGTGGTTTTCATGGTTTTTAATTATAAATATGATTTTTATTTGATCCCTCTTATATATATATATATATATATATAATATATATATATATATATTATAACCCTAAATAAGGTTACTAAGTTTGAAATATATTCATCTAAAACAATTTCAAATATGAAGACGTGACAAAAATGATTCTAAATATCATCAGAATACATAATAGAAAAACAAAGGAATTTACAATCTAGAATATATCATGTACATATAAATTATAAAGAATCATATTATGAGTAACTAACTAGAAGTTTGTAATAAGTATAACTAGAAATTAAGACCGCGCGATGCAGCGTGTGTGATAAGTTCGTTAAGTGTGTTCACGGTTAACTTTGTTACGTGTGTTATGACGGTGACATTAACATGATTAAATACTTAGAGAAATGTATGAAGTTACGACGGTTCGATGTTGATAGAGAAGCGTATTATACCTCACAATGTGGGACGTAAAGATGACCTAATATCGACATGAAAAATTGCTCTAGGGGAAAAATAAGGTTAGGCACATAAAAGGAACGTGTGAGGTTATGGTCATTCATTATAGATAGAAAAGAATATGTGTAGCATGTACAACATAAATAGTGCATAATATTGAAATAAAAAAACGCTCAAGAAAAAACATTTTATAAAGAATATGAGAAAGTGAAAGAATTAGAAAATAAAATGAAAAAGACAAAGAAACATAAAAAAGAATTGCCTGGGATTTGAACCCAGGGTGGTTGTTATAAACCCAATGGCTATAACCAAACAAACTACCATAGACCTTTAGACTTGTTAAAAAAATAACATATTTAACATTACAAAGATTGATGGCTTCCTATCGGCCTCCGACCTTTGTATTTCACGTATAGTAATGTCACCACACAACCCCGTAGCATTCCAATAAGGTTCATATATATAATCAAAAGTGACACGCTAACAATAAATAACTTAAAAGTCTAGCAGCTATAAAACTTACCACGTCTAGCATGTTCTAACAATAAATCAATGGATCATTATGCCCTCCCATATGAAGAATTCTCTTATATTCTTGGAAAGATTTAAAAGATATATGTGGATAACTCAAAGTCACGTTGATTCCTTTTACAAGTAAGAGGTAAATCTTTATATGGCCTCACGTGAGTATTTTTAACTAACCAAAAAGTATGCTCGGCCATTTGCCTAAATCATTGAAAATAATAATAGAATATGAATTCTTGAATAATTTACATGCGTAGTACTATAAAGACTTAAAGTGGAGAAATACCTAACCATTAAGAACTTCTAATGCGCTAAAGAACCTTAAAGACAAGGTGAGCACTAGAATTGGTACTTGCCATGAACTCATTATGAATTTACTCCACCTTCACTACTAAAATATAAAATGGTTAGTGATTATAACTTATTTTTATGCATTATCTTCGATTGAATTAACCAAAGAGAATATCACTAATGTTGACATGTTAGAACAACCGTGCCGGACCAGTTTAAGGATGGTGAATACAATCAGTCTCATAATGAGGAGAGTGTTAAAACACTTAACAGATCAAATAGGGGACCGTGTTTATATGAAACATACTAAGAATACAAGTAAGTAATGTGACAGAACAAAGAACAAGAAAAAGATAAGTATGCTCCTCAAGATTGTTGTATATTGCTCTCAAGTTCTATTACTAATTTTACAAAGCATAAGATAAATACAAGAACATGAGATACTTTATATTATATTCTATAGTCGACTGTACTTTGAAATCCAGTTGGAAACACGAATCTATCAATGTACAGTCAAAAGGCATATTGTCTTTTGACTTGTGACTATGACATGTCATAGCTCACATCCTAATATATTACAAAAATAATAAAAGGTACAATGTAGAAAGTTACAAACTCCAAACCATAATCTATAATTTGCAAAAGCATGGACCTTTTCACCAACTTATGCAAGTTAGTGAGTCTTCAGAATGGTAGCGTAAAGTTGTGAAACTTTATGCAAAAGTTGAGTAGAGAAAGCATGGCTTCTCTGTCTTTGGAAGCAATCAATCTTCAGTAACTTCACTTTGGAAGACTATGTCCTTGAAGCTTCGGAAGACTTCATCTTTGGCTTTTGAAGATTTGGTCTTTGGCTTTGGAAATTTGGTCTTTGGCTTTGGAAGATTTTACACTTACAAATTTTTTTTGATTTATGTAAAACTTCCGAAGTAACTTCTACTTTGTACATCATGCATCCAAGCTGTAAGTTCTTTGGTTGTTTTTGTTGCATCAGCCTATTAGCAGACTTCTTTTGGCTTTTTTGGATGATAACTCTTGACTTTGCAACTTCTTACCTCATCCTTCTCTTAGCATCTTTTTGTTCTTTTATAACTTGTTACTCAAGCTATTTAAGGTACTCGAATTCTAAGTTCTCATATGATAAGGGAAGAAGTGCAAATACCTAATAGAGGATTGTGGCACTCAAGTATCTAATCATGTTTTGTCTATCTACATCCTTGTCTACTTGAGACTATTCAGTTGGCACAACCTGTTAGGACCTGGTATTTGAACGAAATACCTAGTGATTAGCGTGTAAACCAGATCAAATAGTGCGGAATCCTATTTGATTGGTGATCCAGTCAGTGAGAACACACGAAGAATCAATCAAGAATTGAAACTAACGTTAGAAATCGATTGAGAATTGATCTAATGTGTTCTATGAACTTGGAGAACGAATTGTGAGGCTTCTGGACGGCTAGGGTACGTCTGGAGTCGTAATTAATCAAAAAGCTCTATTTTTTCACGAATTGGGTTGTATTTATAGGTTAGTATTATTCATTCGTGCGACTGAACCATTAGTATGGTTCAGTCGTGCGATTGAACCATGCGGTTGATTCATTCGCACGATTGAGTATTCAGTCGTGCGACTGAGTCAATCTCATGTTATAATCATACAACTGATCCAGTCTCCTGGTTCAGTCGTGCGACTGAGTCATTCGTATGAAGTTATTCATGCGTATGGTCCATTCGCATGGGCCACTCGCATGAGAACTTCATTCTGTTAAGTTTGAATGTATTAATTATTAATATAATATTATGTATAACACTTCAAACAACCACAAATCTAATTAACCAATTCAATGTCGACTCATTAATGAAATATTAAACATTATAAATATCAAACAAGCAATATCATTTCATTAATCATTTCAAGCATTACCTCAGAATCAGACAAACAAGATCTATTACATTCATATCATGATCTAGGGACATACATGTATCAACAAACTCCCCTTGGACCTAGATCTCTCTAATCTTTTGTTTTCTGCATAACCTCCTTATATTTCTTGTACTTCTCCTCTTTTATAACTCCCGTGTGAATCTCAAACGTGAAGCAGAGTCGTATAACATTCTGGAACTGGAGGGCTTGTACAATATCTTGCGTATAATAGAACTGTGGCCACTTGTATAGTGTATAGATATCATCTTCCGACAAGTTTGTAAGCCACATCGGGTCGAATACCCTGATCGTATCCATTTGTCCCTCTTTGCTTAGGACTATGACCGGTTCAGCTGTTCTCCAATCGTAGTACCACCACTTAACGTGTGGAGTGAAATCCTATGGCATTTCCCTGAGTGGGATTCTTGACATTGTGCGCGGAGGATTCCACTTCAACACTATCTTAGGCTTGCCAGTAATGGCATCAACCTCAGACCTTCTGATATACCTAGTAGGCTGTTGGGGTCTGAAGTTAACCCATCTGGTGTGATACTCCTTCTTTAGGGCAGCCTCAAACTAGCCTGACATCTTCCTCGGATCAGCATACAAAAGCTTTAATTTGGCCAGCTGGTTGAGCTCAAAACCTGGTACAGTCTTCAGATCATGTGGGAATCTGAAGTACTCTATGCCCTGTTCTCTCCTAACCGCATAAGCATTAAGATCCTCAAAATACGCCCATGCTATGATCCTTCCTGACACCTTGTGATGTTTCTTGACTCTATAGAGTTTGGTGTAGGAATCTTTCTTTGGTACAGTACGTTGGGCTCTAACTTCTTCAAAACATGCAGCCCACTCAGCCTTTCGAATGTCAACATCATCATTTGAGGCTTGGGCTATTCCTACTGCTTTCTTTGTTTCTTGCTCCATCTTGTTCAACACCTCAAAAGTATCGCTGACAAGGGATTCACCCAGATTGGGGACCATATTACCCTCATTCTCAGCGTACTGAGGGTAATCCTCGGCAGTGACATATTCGATCTCGACTTCATCAACATCATTGAGCTCTTCATCACTAGTCGAATCACATGTCGGAGCATCTTTCACTATCTCATCTGGATTTAGCTTGAAAAGCTCTGCCAATTGCTTGTTTGATAGGTCATGAATTATTTCCCCTTCTTCAGGGGTATAGTTCACTGACCTTCTGACAGTCCCTTGTAGATCAAGAATCATTGTTAGCTGAGTCTTGACCTGCTGAAGGGGAGCAACATCAAACTCATCTCTTTGGTAATTTGGATCTGTTTGATTTAAACATTCAACACATAAGTCATTAATAATTAATCAAATAGAAATTCATTCACTTAATATAAACATTCAATACATCGTTTTCAATACAGGATTCAAATACAAAAGTAAATAAATACATAAACATCTAGTCTTTACTTTTATCCTGTATCATAGTATCATCACTTGGAGGAGCAGAAGTAGAAGCTGATTGATCTTGTCTATTCTTCGACCTTTTCTCTTGACCTGTAGCAGAGGCCGATGCAGCTATATCCCCTCCTTCTGCTTCATCATCATCGTCTTTCTCCTCTGTCCTATCTCCTTCGGTTTCTTCATTCTCCTCAGTATCACTCTCAACATCCTCATCATCATCTTCATCATCATCATCTCTGTCCCCTTCATTGATCTTTAATGGCTCCTCCTTAGATCCTTTCAGTTTTAACAGGATAGTCTTCTTTGCCTTCTCCAACTCCTTTATTTTCTTGCTTGATGTGACACTATGTGATTTGAGTTGGGCTATCTCAGTGCTCTGAGCAGCCATCTGTTGGGCCTGCTCCTCTATAACTCGAGCTTGCTCTGCAATTTGGTGAGATTATGCAGCAGTCAGGTTAGTAAGCTGGCGGATCTGGGTTGCCTTTTCCTCATCTGCAGCAAGTAAGCGCATCACCATTCTGTTAAGCGCAGATAGCTGTTCCTCTAACCCGATTGGAGGTAGAGGTGATCCATAAGTATGTGAGGGATGGGCTTGGGGTATTACTTGGTGTGAATTGGTGGTGGTGGTGGTGGCTGTAGTAAAGATAGGTCTATGAAATGATGGAAGTGATGTAGGAGTAAAGGATATGGTGGTGGATGGAGTCTGTGCTGTTGTGGGAGGTATGGTGGTGATTGTGGTATCTGTGGTGGATGTGGTGGGTGTGGTGGCTGTGGTGGATGTGGTGGATGTGGTGGTGAGGAAGGTCACCCGACGCTTCTTCTTCTTCTGACCATGGGGTTTAGCCATCCTCTTCCTCCTCGTCCCCGTTGAGGTGGAAGCTCCCCCTACAACCCTGCCTACGGACCCTGGTGCATAGCTTGGGTTAGTATCAGTCTCTCCGGAGTCTCTCGGGTGTTCACCAGCCACCCTCAGCCCATGTTCTGTGGGAACAACTTTGCTTCCCACAGTTCGCGTTAGGGGCTCCTCATCCTCATCATCCTCCTCCTCCGCACCCTAAACAAAATCCTGATGAAATCCAGCTAACTCGGCTACTTCTCCAGCTGGGACGGACACTGGAGGAACAACATCAGACAGAGTGCCTCTAGGTGGAATAGGCATACTGTCTCCAGCATCCCCACTGTCATCATCATCTGAGTCATGAGTGGGTAGAGCAATATGCTCCACATCAGAGTCACTATCATCGTGGCGCCACTTTCTCTTTGCTGGCACCACGTAGTCATCCTGGGCAAGATGACCAAACAACCTCCTGACAGGAGGTTTCACTTGCTTCCCCCTTTCATCCTCCCCAGGGTAGTATCATCCATCACCTCGAGGACTACCGCATCCTCCTTCTCCTTCGACAGGGAGGGAAGCTTCTGATTTATGATCATCTGCATAAACCTCGGGTACATACAGAAGCCTTCCTTCCCTTTCCCCTAGATGTTCTCCACCAGATAGGTGAAGATCATCTTGGAGAAGCTGAACGGATGTTTCAGCACCAACGCAACATACGCGTTCTGCATTTGGTGAGACAGCTCATCAAAACCTCCCTTTCTGGAAGCTATGCACTGAAGCAGCACGTGCGCAAGATATTTAAACTGGGGACAGAGGTTACTTTTGTTGAGTACCCCAACATTTATGTCCCTAGAGTACTTGGCTCTAAGAAAGCATCCTCTGACTATGAGGGGGTGTAATCGAGTCGGAAAATCAGTGTTATCCCCCAACTGTAATACGATCTTCAGATCCTCCTCTGATATAGTAATAGCCTCTCCAAAGATGGTACTTCTGATGCAATGAGGCTCAGACGATCTATCGACTATAGCGCCTTCCCAGAAGGCTTGCTAAATGGATCGATAAGGAGTACAAGGAGTAGATATGGCATGTGCAATCCTCGATCTCAGTAGAAATGTGATGATGCGAGAGAAATCGGCAGCGTTTCTGGATGTCAAGTCCAGATGAGCACATATATTGTGCTTCGTGCTCATAATCCATCGGCTTGCCATATGTTACACAAAGATAGTAAACATTAGTACCATTGGCTAAGAAAGTCATGAAAGCCTCAAACTTGAAGAAAATATTTCTGTCATGCGATTGAGATTGTGCGACTGAGTTCAGTCGTGCGAACGAACAGTGCGATGGGGTTCAGTCGTGCGACTGATCCCATGCGTACCACTGAGTGTGCGACTAGGCTCATATGTATGTAACCTCATGTGGTTACACCAGTCGTGTGACTGAACTTCATACGCATGGTTCAGTCGTGCATTTAAGCAGTTTGAACCCTTCAGTCGTGCGACTGAAGTTCATCACTCTGTCCATTCGCATGATGTACTGACTGTTCAATTCAAAATCACTTTTTCACCATTTTTGAGTTTTAGACATCGTTATCTCGTTCATTTGACTCGCAATCCATTCTTATACCACCTAACATCTTTACTTTTGTTTGTTTGAGTCATTTAGGTAGGTTATTTAGTCACTTAAGTCTCGGTTCTTTTGCGAGTCTGAAAGTACCGATTTTTTCATCAAATTTAAAGTTATGGGAGTGCTTCTATACCGCAATTACCTGTAGAGTCGATATAGATGGTCAGTAATCAAGAAACGGGGGGTTTAGAGATCAAATGAAATTTTTGCAGAGTTGTGTTAAGTCGTGCGATTCAGGGTTATTTTGAAGGTGGTGAGTCTCTGTGACCGACTCCCCCTCTATTTATACTAACCCTAGATTCAATCGTGCGACTGAGCTCATACGCACCTTCTAGTCGTGCGAGTGGGACTCAGTCGTGCGATTGGTTCAGTCGTCCTTCTTCAGTCGTCCGACTGGATCTCAGTCGCACGACTGACTCACTCATCCACCCTTAAGCATCCGACTGGGCCAATCGTATGGGCCGTTCGGTTGGATGGTCCATATTCATGGTCCATTGGTACGAATGGCTTCCATTCGTATGATTGGTCCATACGTACGGTCCATTCGTGCGAATAGGTCATAGTCATTAAATTTTCTGCCAATTTGAATATTAACTTTTCAAATCCCTTTAAATTCAGAAATTAACGTTATGAGCATTTGATCATCTCAGACATGATCATTTTAAACTTAAAAAAACACATGTGGTCTTCTCAGACATGACCCTATTGTGAGTTGATCCCTTACAGATTTTCCTGATGTAGTCCGACAAACAAACAAACTAAAAACGACTAAACCGTAATCTCGCATTTGCTATTGATTCCAGATGATTTGTGAACAGCAACTTGCAGCTGCAACATATTTGGCTTCACAGGTTGACAATGCAACCGATGTCTACTTCTTACACTGCCAAGTAACTAGTCTTCTCCCAAAGAATTGACACCCTGCTGATGTAGACTTGTAGTTCATCTTGCAGCCTCCGTAATCTGAGTCACTATACGCAGTGAGCTCAAAGTCATCATCACGAGGGTACCACAATCCAAGTGTGGGTGTACCCTTCAAATAACGAAAAATCCTTTTGACCCCGATCAGATGGTTGACCTTAGGCTTAGCCTGATATCTAGAACATAAACATGTAGCATACATGATATCAGGTCTTGAGGCAGTGAGATACATGAGGGATCCAATCATTCCTCAGTACATCATGGCATGTACAAGATCTCCATTTTCATCAGATGCTATGTCATGATTCGTAGCCAGTGGAGTCCTAGCAGCAGATGCATTCTCCATGTCAAAACGACTGAGAATGTCTCCTACATACTTGGTCTGATGTAGAAAGATCCCATTTGGTGTTTGATCCACCTGTAACCCGAGAAAGAACTTCATCTCCCCCATAGCACTCATCTCAAACTCTTTCTTTATAACTGCTTCAAACTCTCTGCATAACTCTTCGTTCTTTGAACCGAAGATTATGTCATCAACATAGATCTGTACGAGCAGTAGGTCGCCATCTTTTTCTTTAATAAACAGCATGCAGTCAATGACTCCCCTGCGAAAGCCGTGTTTCACAAGATGAGTCGAGAGTTTCTCATACCAAGCTCGTTGAGCTTGATGAAGCCCGTATAAAGCCTTGTCGAGCTTGTAGACTCTATCCCGATGATAAGGATCTTCAAATCCCTCGGGTTGACTGACATAGACTATTTCTCTGATTTCCCCATGAAGGAATGCACTCTTCGCATCTAATTGATATACTTTAATCTTCATGTACGATGCATAGGTAAGGAAGATACGAATGGCTTCCTTCCTTGCCACGGGTGGAAACACCTCATTGTAGTCAATTCCCTTGACTTAGCGAAAACCTTGAACCACCAATCGAGCCTTGTTCCTGATAATTACCCCTTGGTCATCTTTCTTGCATTTTAAAACCCATTTGGTGCCAATGACCTTAGCACCTTTAGGTCTATCAACAAGAGTCCATACACCTAACTTCTTGAACTGAAGAAGTTCTTCTTGCATGACACTCACCCACGCCTCATCATTTAGTGCATCACTGACATATTTTGGCTCAAACTGTGAGACAAAACATCGATAAGCACCATCATGAATATATCCTTTTTCCATAACTGAGGCGTAATCAGCTGAGTATAGCTGATTTCGGGTTTGCACTCCTGATCTGACATCCACAATGACATTGTTTAGGGGATGATAAACGTTTAGTCGTGATCTTGGAGTAGTAGGAACTGCTACCTCAGAGCCAAGATTATGAACATTTGGTTCTGTAGCTGAGGTAGTTGGAGTTTGTGGCTCCGAAGTCGAAGGTACATCACTGGTAGATACTTGAGGACTTTCAGGAACTAGAACCTGTTCTTCCTGACTGTTACGGTTATCTTCTTCAGCTTCATCTTCAGAGGAGGAGTCACTATCGTTGACTACTCCCCCTGATTGAATAGATGATTCTCCCTGTAAGCTAGATGTTGGTGTATTCAAGATATCACACATCATCCGTGTAGCTAACTTATCATCCGAGGGAGAGAGAGGGAAGTTGAAGGACTTGAAGAATCCATCATAGTCGAAAAAGTAGGCGGGTCCTTTTCCAGTAGATGGTGTGGTATATCTCTGAACGTCAACATTACACCATACTTCTACTAGACCCGTTGAGTTGTTGTAAACTCGCTTGTTCGGTATGTTGTGTCCTAGAAAGATTCCTTCATCTTCCTTCTCGCTGAATTTACCCTCTTGTGTCTTCTTCAGAAGTGTGCACGGCGCGCCAAATGGTTCGAGATACTCCAGATTCGGTTTGCGTCATTGTAGTAGCTCATAACATGTCTTTCCGTGGCGCTTGACTATCAGGACTCGATTCAGTTATAATGTGCATTCGCCACTGCCTCATTCTAGAATTGAATAGGCAGTTTCGAGTCTACCAGCATAGTTCGTGCTGTCTCTATCAAGCTTCTGTTCTTTCTCTCAGCAACGCTATTCATCTGAGGCGTGTATGCAGAAGTGAATTGATGCACAATTCCCTTTTCCTTGCAGTATGCCTCCATCCACTGGTTCTTGAATTCTGTTACGTTGTCTGAGCGTACTTGTCTAACCTTCAGCTTGTAGAGAGATTCCAGTGTGGTTACGAACTCTTTGAATGATTCAAATGTTTCTGATTTGGATTTCATAAACATTACCCAAGTGAACCTTGAGTAGTCATCAGTGACCACAAATCAGTACAAGTCGCCTGGGCCAAACAGATCCATGTGAAGAAGCTCAAGAGGAAGTTCTATTGAATGAACTTTCTTTTCCGAATGAGACTTCTTTCTCTGTTTGCCTTTTTGCAAGATACACAAAAGTCAGGAAGCTGGAAGTTCTTGACATTAACTCCTCTCACCAGATCCTTCTGGATCAAGTGATTCATCTTCCTTTGACTAATGTGTCCCATTCTCCTATGCCAGGAGATGGAATCCTTTTCAGTAGCTTTAGATAGAAAACATTGAACCTCATGATCCGTTGTAGAAGCTGTTGACAGATCCAAGACATAGAGATCTTTATATCTTGAAGCAGTCATCAAAACTTGGTCCTCTGGGATCACGTAGTCTTTCTTTAGTACGTAACACTTCTTATTGTCGAAGATGACTTTAAATCCCTTATCACATATTTGGGAGACAGAAAGTAAGTTATTTTATAGTTGTTAAACATAGTTCACCTTATCAAACTTAACTTTCTGATTCCCCACTTCTCCCTGGGCTGTGATATAGCCACCCTTGTTTCCAGCAAATGAAACATGCCCTCCTTTTATTTGCTTGACGTTTGATAAAAGAGCCCTGTTTCCTGTCATGTGCCTGAATGCTCCGTTGTCTACTATCCACGTGTTAGTTTCAGCACTGTATCGAACACCCTGCACATATACAGTAAAGGATTAGTTTGGGATAGGAACCCAAGCCTTTACTGGCTTGGGTTTCCCAGAGGCATCACACATCATAAATTCTACCCATTGACTCTTAGAGGATGAGGGTAGCTCAGGTTCCTTCTTGTCATTATTATCAGACACAGAGGATGTCTTCTCCTTCCATAATCTAGATTTGTGCAATGCCTGTTTGTGATAAACAGTCGACTGACTTACAGGTTGAATTTTAGGTTCACTAGTTCTTCTAGGTAGAGTCAGTGAAATCCTCGTAGAATACCTAGGCTTTGAAACTTGAAGTTTAATTTTCTTCCTAGGTGTCTGATAGAAGTGAAATAGGAAGCAACGTGTCCATATTCACCACAGTTGTAGCACGATCTGCTATCAACTTTATGATTAAACTTTCTTTGTGGAGAAGTGTGTGACACTCTAGTTACATTACTCACTCTAGGTTTTGACTCTGGTTCTTTGGTTGTTTTCTCTGGTTTAACAACGTTAACTCTTTTCACCTCTTTAACATCCTTTTCTTTTTGGTTAATAGGTTTTTGACTTGAAGTAAGTGAAAGATTAACCTTAGAAGTCCTTTTAGGTTCTGATTTGACTCTGTTTGATCCTGACTTTAAGTTAACCTTTTCAAATTCCTTTTCCAGATTAACACTAGACAATTTATCCTTTGCTTTTGAAGTGGCCTCCTTTTGTTTGTTTCCAGAGTCCATAGATGAACATAAGGAATCTGGATCACTAACAAGAGGAGTAGACACCACATGATCCTTGATGGGATTACTATTTATTGGTCTAGTCTTAGTGTTCATCAAAGTCTTAGGTGGTGGTGGAACCACTTTATAACCCAATCCCTCCCTGTTGTTCCTTTCTCTCACTAAGTGTTGGACTATGTGTGAAGAACTAGTCCAACTGTGCAGTTTCTGTTTTAATGAATTTACTTCTACTTCTAGAACTACCTTTTGCTTCTTAGTGTCTTCTAGGGAGTTTAGATAATACCTAATGTCATTAGCTTGGTTAAAGGAAACTACTTCGGTTTCGCTAAGCTGTTTAGTCAAAAGGTCTATCTTTTCTTTATAACTATGCTCATTTTGTTTTAATACCCTATTAGCCTCAGTGCACAGGTGCAAATCTTTTACTAAGTTATCTTTATGATCTAATAACCTAGCAAATTTTTCATCTATGCTATTCCTAAAAATATCACAATCAGAACAAGCATGATTATCAAACATTTGGTCAGTAG
This sequence comes from Flaveria trinervia, assembly GCA_025506515.1. Classification (NCBI taxonomy): domain Eukaryota; kingdom Viridiplantae; phylum Streptophyta; class Magnoliopsida; order Asterales; family Asteraceae; genus Flaveria; species Flaveria trinervia. The sequence goes on along the minus strand of CM046457.1, from coordinate 48,705,287 downwards.
TACTTACCTGAGTTGATTCAAAAGAGTTAGCCATCAACGCAGCAACAGATGTCTCTGGTTCTGATGATTCTGTCTTTTCTGTCTCTTTAGGCTTGTAACTGACCTTGGTTGCAGTTGCTTCTTTACTATGCCACGTCGCTATCTCAACTGCTAGATCTCCTTCACTAGCGGAATCACTGTCAATGTCTTCTACACTTGCAATGTTTTATTCCCCTGGCGAGACAAACCTAAAGCTCCAATCCTGTCCTTCATCATCATGAGCAGTCAAGGCCTTTGGATCCTTGCTTGATGAAGTAGAACTGGTAGCTTGCTTGTCTTGACGAGTGGAGGACGAGAACGGGTTCCCATTACCCCTCTTCTTAGGCTTGACACATTCTCTTTTGAAGTGCCCCTTCTCTCCACAGTTGAAGTAGGTCGCTTTTCTCTTGTCAAAGCCAAATGTGGTATCCTTAGTAGCTACTATGTTCTGTCCGGTTTGTTTTACAAACTTCTTTGCCCTCCGGACAGCACTAGCTAAGGCCCATATTATGTCCATCCTCTCAAGCTCCATTTTGTCCACCTCCTCGTAGTCCTCGTCGGCCAGATGGCAGTTTCCAATCTTCCCAGCAACAAGTTCATCATAAGAATGGACCATTGCAGCCAAAAGATCCATGTGTTCTCGAGCTACTTCCAAAGTCACATTTCCGAGATTCTCGGTCTTCAGTTTAGTAGCACTTGTTTCGGATCCAATATAGTGGGTGCAAGAGAGTCCCGACGTGTCTGATCCTGAAGGAGATGCATGTGAAGGACCCGATGAGCTAGACACAAATGCAGTCTGGAGAGGTGCTCCAGATGTCTTAGCTTGAGGCGTGGCGTTGTACAAGGCTGGATTTTGATTGGAAGAAGACTTCTAAGCTCTGTACTTCATCCTAAGTGACTCTTCTCGCAACTTAAGAATGAAGTCATTAATATCCAGTTTTGCCAGTATTCCATTCTGTCTAAGGTTAGACACGAATGAGGTCCACTTTTCAGGCAATCCGTCTGCAAAGTTAGTAACTTTCTCTTCCATGGTAGTTGCCACCCCATGTGTATGCAGTTCACTCATCAGATGGTAAAATCTATCTATAATGTTGTTTAAACTCTCGTTTCCCATTGATGAGCAGTTATCGAATTCCTTCTCTAACTCCTTAGCTTTGATTGCCTTCAATGAAGCATTCCCGTCATACCTCTTTTCTAGCTCATCCCAAAGTTTCTTGGACTGCTTATTCTCTGAGTATCGGTGGAATATGTCTTTAGGAATAGACTGTGTAATCAATGCATAAACTCTTTTCTCTGCATTGTATTTAACTTTTTGCACATCTGTCATCCCTCCTAACGTTAGCTTAACTCCATCAGCTCCAACCGGTGTACTATATCCAATCTCGATGGCTTCCCATAGATTCGGATCCACTCCATTGAGGTAGATCTCAAAACATTGTTTCCGGTGGGGAAACTCATCTAACGTCAAAAACTTTGGTGGTTTATTAAGATTACCCACTTCACTCTCAAGCAACAGCAGGTTCTGTATCCTAAAGTCCTTTCCAGCAGTAAAGGCTGACATTTGATCTTCCATGGCGAATAACTTTAAGTCTAATAAACCAAACTGTCACTGGTGCGACTGAAGGATGCGAATGGCCTAGTCGTGCGTATGAACTCTGCGATTGGTTCAATCGTGCGGCTGAACTAAGCGATTAGCTCAGTCGTGCGAATGAATCTGATGCGTATGAGCAATGCGAACAAACGGTTTATTCGTACGAAAGGAGATACGACTAGGTCCAATCATGCGTCTGGACTATGCGAATGAAGTCCAGTCGTGCAATGGCACACTCGTGTGACTGTGGCTGCTGTTTTGCAAAAATTTCTAGGTTAAACGTGTTTTAGCCGTAAAAATTTGAAATTTCGCAAGGTCTAATCGCCTAAGTCCATAGAAATCAAACTTTGATGAGCAGGGAACGTCCAAGATCACTTTTGACGCAAAAGATTGCGTTTTTAGTGCAAAAACACAAACTTTTTATCAATCTTGATTGAATCACACGTAATCAAGAGCCAAAGCTCTGATACCACTTGTTAGGACCTGGTATTTGAACGAAATACCTAGTGATTAGCGTGTAAACCAGATCAAATAGTGCGGAATCCTATTTGATTGGTGATCCAATCAGCGAGAACACACGAAGAATCAATCAAGAATTGAAACTAACGTTAGAAATCGATTGAGAATCGATCTAATGTGTTCTATGAACTTGGAGAACGAATTGTGAGGCTTCTGGATGGCTAGGGTACGTCTGGAGTCGTAATTAATCAAAAAGCTCTATTTTTTTCATGAATTGGGTTGTATTTATAGGTTAGTATTATTCATTCGTGCGACTGAACCATTAGTATGGTTCAGTCGTGCGATTGAACCATGCGGTTGATTCATTCGCACGATTGAGTATTCAGTCATGCGACTGAGTCAATCTCATGGTATAATCATACAACTGATCCAGTCTCCTGGTTCAGTCGTGTGACTGAGTCATTCGTATGAAGTTATTCAGCGTATGGTCCATTCGCATGGGCCACTCGCATGAGAACTTCATTCTGTTAAGTTTGAATGTATTAATTAATTAATATAACATTATGTATAACACTTCAAACAACCACAAATCTAATTAACCAATTCAATGTCGACTCATTAATGAAATATTAAACATTATAAATATCAAACAAGCAATATCATTTCATTAATCATTTGAAGCATTACCTCAGAATCAGACAAACAAGATCTATTACATTCATATCATGATCTAGGGACATACATGTATCAACACAACCTTTATCTTAGAGCTTTTTTAAACTAGGGAGAGGGTAAAAGCATGCTTATAGAGCCTTCCCAACCTCTTGTCTTCTTTGATCTTCAGAAGCAATTCTACATCCTCTCCCTCCTTCCTCTTTTTTGACAACTTTATGTCAGCCAATTCATTAAGCTTTTCTAAGGGAAGAGAGATGAGTTCATATATGTTATAGTTCCTGGTCCCTAACTAGCTTAATCTAGCTACCCTTAACTAATCATCTTGAGTATTTGGCATAGGGGACACCTGATTGCAACTTTTATAAAGTTTGAGGATCCACTTAAACTATCTCCCGTTAGCTTCCCCTTCCTCTCTTTCTCATCCTTCTCAATCTCCTAGTAGTCAGTTTCCTTTTCCTTTTGTCACTCATAGGGCTTGGTGACTCAGGGTGGAAAGAACTTTGGCCTTTTTGCTTAGTTTAGCAGTCAAGCTCATGCAAAAGAGAAGTTGTGAAGCACCTCCACTAGGTGTCTTACTGAGGATAGAGGATGTTTAAGTAGTTCTAGTAACAAGTTCACAGGGTCCATCACTAGGCCTTCGGTCAAGGTTTTCTATTCGAAGATAATCATAGGGTCCACCTCAATATCCAGTTGACCAATCACATTCCATGTTACCCTTTGTCTTCTTCTTTGTTTGAACTCTTCAACAATCTAGTCTTGAATCCTCTCAGCCATTCTATCAGCTTGCTTGTTTTAAAAATTGATAGCAAGTGACATGTGGACTACAAGAAGACTATCATAGTACTGTTAGGTTTGAAAATTCATGTCCTCTTATTTCCCCTGAAGTCTATACAATATCAAAGGTCTCCTATTAGCATCATACATCCACCCTAGTATTCATTCTTAGTATCAAAGGGTGGGGTAGGCATAGCCCTTGGTATACCCTCCTCAAACAAGCTTTGTATGATTGAGTCCACATCAAAGTGGACTTGAGGAGGTTGCTAAGTATGGATAATTGCAAGTGACGGTAGTGAATACTCATTGTCCATACTCTAAGAAGAACTCCTAGTTTTGTGATTGCTTGGACTTTCTCCCCCTTTTTGGTAGCATCATCCTCTTGCATAGTTGAGTTGGAGGTTACGTCCACCACTTCCAAAGGTTCTTGTAGACCTGGTTGAATTCTTCTGAGAGGTCTCCAAGCTAGTTTTTCTTTGAGATCATAAATCTCAAGTTGCTGATCATGGACCCTCCTTTGCAAGGTAGTCACCTAAGATTCTAGGTGAATAACATTATAAATTAAATAGTTATAGGTTTAAAATATTTTTTGCACCTTTAGTTTCATATTCCCCTCATCTTTATAAGAAGAATCATGGAGGGATGAAAAAATAGGATCAAGTTTTCTTCCTCATCACCAACACTTTGTTCTTCGCTACTAGATTTCCCTTACACCATGATAGCTTTAGGTGATGTGTCAAGAGGATGGGTTTCCATTGCTAAGGTCTTAATAATGTAATCATTTATAGAATTTAGTGCCTCTTCCATATGGATCTCCTGAACATGTTCAAGAAGATTCACCCTAGTAATGGGTTGATAATATGGGCTAGACATAGGAGAAATATTACTACTCATCTCTCCTTGAGTAGGGGTGGAGAAGAAACACTCATGGTACTTACTCAAGCCTATGTGTTCGTCATCATAGAACTCTAGATTGGGAATGGGTTTTTTTAGATCTAGAGGCTAGGGATGGTAACTTTCCCCTGAACGTTGTTCACTAGAGTTTTGAGAATCTGAGTGAAGAAGGGTTAAGGCTATTGGGGTTGTGAGCTCATCAGGCTAAGCATGAGGAACGTTAGCACTAATCATTGGTGGGATGGGAGTCGTTTGCTCCTAAGGGAAAATGAGAGCTCTAGTGTCCACTTCATCCTGCATGGGTGGTGACATGGGGGCCTTCACAAGTTTAATAACTTGTGTAGGGGTTCATTTAGTTTTTTTAGTGTAGGTGATAGTTATTTGAGGCTATGTGGATTGTTAAGAAGTAGAAGGTCTGGGTTTAGCACTAACTGGTGCTGCTAGGTTGTCACCGTGAGCAATGAGCTCTAACATTTTTAAGACAAGGGTGGTTTCTACCCTTGAGAAGCGCACAGTAGGCTTTCTCATAATCTTGAAGATGTTAGGCTTCATCTGACCCAAATTTTAGAACATTACTTGTTCCCCTTAACTATGAGCCCAGTTCATAGTTAAGAATGTGCTAGACATATCTAGAGAACATGTAATATTCTAAGAATTCTAAATTACAAGTAAATTAGTATACACAAATTGTGAATACCTAAACTTGACCCCCTGAAACATCCCATGGACTACAAAGGAAAGGTCTTTAGTAAGTGGTTGATAATTGACTTGGGGAAGGACAAATCACCTTCTATATCATGCATCCTAAGATGTGTGTTTATGGAGGCTAGAGTGATGAAGATTTTCCTCCCCAGTACTTGACAGAAAATGCCTTCTCCCCATCCATGGTGACCTCTTGGCAGGTCTGCTAGAACTCCAATAGTTGATCCATATAATATGGAGGATCTATGGAGAACAATGTAACGTATTTCGATAGAGTTAAGAAGCGAAAAACCATTGAGGAACCAGGATCTCTCTCATAGTTCAAAAGAACAACTTAATTATATTGCATGTGTAAGTGCATGGAATAATCGGGTTGATTTCTGCAATCAAGTTTAGCCATTTTGTGGTAGCTTTGAGTTGTAGGAAGATAGGAACAAAAGACGGTTTGTGGGTAAATTTGGGTTAAAGAATTTGCAGATGAAGAAGATAGTGAAAGAGAGGGAACCATTGAGTGTATATATAAAATAAATTGAGACAAAGTTAATGCAAAAGGATAAACTTTGAAATCCGAATGTCGGTCTCACATCCGAAAAAGGTGCCCGAAAAGGTAGTTTTCTTGGAAGTCAAAAATCTTCTAAAGGTATTTTGCTTCGGAAGTTTTATAAAAATGCCAAAGCCAATAATGACTTTGGAAGATATTTCTAAGTTTTATGGAAATTTGCTTCTGAAGAAAAATACTTAGAGTATGTTCTCTTCCGAGACATATTTGGTTTCAGAAGAGATTAAAACTAGGAAGTTTTATTATTAAGAGAATAAATCTTTCAAGAAATAAATGCTTTCGGGAGAAAATTGTCCTTAAAAGCATATAAGTACTTAGAAGCATGTTTTTGCTTTGGAAAATATATTAATATTTAGTCTGAAGGTAAATTTCTTGTAAGTAGTGATCTGATTTGAAGACTTAATATTCTTCTGAGGACAACGTTAATGTATTTTGAAAGAAAATATGTTTAAAGATTCCAAATTCTAAGGAATATCATCTGAAAAAGTTTCTTCCAAAGTAAATTGGGCTTATGTAGGTGATAGTTTAGACTACTGAGGACACATATGATTTAGGAATAGTCTTGAAGTAAGTTTTAAGAAAATCTACTCAAAATTAATCATCCAATAGCTGATACAAGATATTTAAATCTCTTTTCATCAAAAGCCTTAGGGAATAGATTAGCATATTGTTTATTTGTGTTAATTTTGAATAGTTTTATCAATCCTTTTTGTAACGCCCCGAATAAAGTCGAAACGAGCTAATTATATTAATGGGCTTAGCGGAGATTATTAAAGAAAATAAGCGGGTAATGGAGTATGGACCGAGTAGACCTCACAGGATATGTATTTGACGAGTTTAAAGTCCCGGGAACACCCGATATATATAAACGGATCAGCTTGAGCAACTCTCATTTGCAACTCAACACCCAATTTCTAGAGAGAAAGAGTAAAGAGAGAAAGTTAAAAGAATTGAAGATTCAAGGCTTGGTTGATCACGAGAATGAAGATCGATGTTTGTGGGTATCCAAACAACAAGAAAACACTAAGAATCCACGTAAGAAACATCATTTAATCTTTCATTTTGATATAAAACCAGATTCTAGGGTTTGAGTTTTAAAAGTAGCAAAGATTCGCCCAAAACTCATTTTTTATGTAAGAAGCTTAGATATAGCTTATTGAGGGATAAACCAAGGTTTTTGGATGTAAAAGATTGAAGTTTTGGGTCAAAAATGGGGTGATTCGTAATTTTCAGCTCGTTCTGCGAAACTAGGTGTTCATCCAGTGAAATTATGTATTCTTCCAACGAAACTATGGGTCTTCCTGTGAAACTATAGTTTCACAGACGTGGTTATCCAACGAAAGTTGGGTAAAACTGGTAGCGAAGATGCCAACGATACTGCCAGCGAAGATGCCAGCAAAACTAGCAGCAAAACTGCCGGTGACACTAGCAGCGAAACTGCTGATTTGGCAACAAAATTAGCAGCTAAATTAGGCAGAAATTAACTCCGTTGAGTGTTAATTTATCTGCAGGCTGTGTAGTCCGACCCTTGTTTTGAAAGCTTGATTGAGAAGCTACTCATCGAGTCCAAGTGACTTCTAGATCCCGTATTTAAAGGTTTTGAACTAGTTTGGGGCTGGAAATGCATAGTAACTATACGATTTATATGACCAAAATTTAAGAGGTTTTAAAAGGAAGATCGATTTAAAGACCAATAGTTTAAGAGGTTTTAACAAGATTTTAAGAGGTTTTAACAGTGCGACCCTAGCCTGGGACGTTGCCCCTTGGACCCCACTAGGGACTACTGCCCCTACGACCCCGCTGTCAGGGGCCACCACCCCCGAACCCCCGCTGTCCCGCGGAGGATCAGTTATGTTTTATGATGATTATGCTTGTGGTGCATATGTATATGTGTGTGAATGTATAATGCATGATGTTTATGATGATGTGTGATGGTATATGTTATGTATGATGATGTGTGGCGACGTTATGCTTATGTAGGATATTTTTATTTATGTTCCTTCTTATGTATTATGATATGACTTTACATGGTGTGATTATCATAATTAGTGTAAAGTATTATCTTAACGAAGTGAAAGATTTAAGATAGTGAAAGTGGAACATAATGAATGAATGAATTAAAAGTCTTGCAAGCAAATGAAAGCAGATTCACAACTCATTAAGAATTGTCAGCTCAATTACGTGTTTACAGCATGCAATTTTGGCTAACTCATAAGGGTCATACACACAGTAGTATTTAGTCTTGGTGACTGCTCCAATATGTGCGATTTGGTAATTACTCTGTGTTATGTAGCGTGCGATTTTAGCTAACCCATAAGAGTTCACACACACATGGGAATTAGTCTTAGTGACTACTCTATACGTGCGATATGGGGACCTTGTCGCTTAACCCTAGATGACATAACTTTGTGATCAAGAGGGGGGTTAAGCATATGATAGGAGAAGTGAAACATAATAAATATATGAAAAGTACGATAAGTACAAAATGTGTGAAACGTGCGAATAGTACAAAACGAACGATGATGAATATAACAATTATTACCTTGATGTACGTACGATGCGTGATCATGTGCGATAGTAAAGAAAATGTTTTAATGAAGGAAAGGTAATATAATGTTATTGTAAAACTAGAACTCACTCAGCAAGGCTAACTTTTATGCATTTTCCTAATGGTTGCTAAAGATAGCACATGGCAGCTACTTGGCTCATTTTGGATGGCATTCTTTTGTAAAATGTTTTTTCATTGTAATGCGAATAACGATTTTTTGTAACGAATGTTGTATTAACTTGAAAAAGCATTTATATTGAAATGAAAATTTGTTTTAATGTTTCCACTAAAATGTTTTATTAAAGCTAATGTAATTATATGTTTTATATGTGATGATTGACCAGCTGTGAGTGTCTCGAGAACGGGGCCTTACAAGTTGGTATCAGAGCCAAAGTTTAAGTGAAATGGGTAAATATTCAAAAGAAAGCTAAACTTAAACTTAGAATGGGAGAAATGGGAAGGGATGCTAGTCTGAGTAGCTGCATGCCATCAATTATTTTCTTAATGTTAACCAGTATTACGTGCACATGTTATGTGGTTTATCTGCCTTTAGTAGATTTAGATACTGATGTAGTCAAGATAGAAAATGCTTGGGGTATGAAGAGTAAAATAAGTGGCTAATCACAACTAGCCATTGTAATTAGGGACTTACTATACTTGACATAAACTGAGCTATTACCTTGAATAACCGTGTTGGTGTTTAAATCTTATAGTGTGTTAGAGGATGGTTGGTGGTAGATCTTCTAAGGCTTCACATGGTGGAGGTCGAGGTGGACGTGGTGCTGGACCATGGATCACGAGTGGAAGGCCTAGAGCAGGCTTATGAAGAGCCCGAGACCCCTCATCCAGAAGGCAGAGATGAGAGTGCTAACTTAAGAGCCTCTGTGAAGGAGGCAGTTTTTGAAGAAGTGCATTAGGTCATGCAGACGATCCTACCATTTGTGGTGACCGAAGTGATAAAGGCTGTGCGGGAAGGAGAAAGAAAGGAGAGGAAAAGGTCCTTGGGAGGACGGGAGCAACCGGAAACTAAGACGGCTCTCTCCGATGATGAGGAGGAGGAAGTAGAGCCTGTGTAGGAGGTGGCACAAGGGTATAACAAGGGGCATTTCAAAGATGCAAGCCCCCTACCTTTGATGGTAATGCATTGCTACTGCCGCTCACTGATGGGTGAGAGAGATGGAGTTTTGTCGTCATAGAGAGATGGACAAGGTCAAGAGGGAGTTCCTGCAGCTGGATGCAGGAACAATAACCATCAACAATACACCACCAAGTTTAATGAGATGGCACGGCTGGTGCTGGATCAAGTGACACCCCTATCGCAAAAGATCAAGAGGTATATTCAAGGCTTTCCGGCTGAGTTCGTTTAGATCAACAGTGGATTTGGCAGGAAGGTTGTATGATGAGTGTGAGGTGGTGGTGGCTAAGGTGAGCAAGAAGAGTGGTGGTGACCAGAATTGGAATGGAAAACGGTTTGGATGGGGCGAAGCCGCTCTAAACAATAAGGTGGCGAAGGTGGGTGACCGACGTGTGGTCACATGTGGTGCAGGGTCGAAGAGATGTGGTAAATGTGGGAAGGAGCATTCGGGAGAATGCAAATAGGGGTCAAACATCTGCTTCAAGTGTGGAAAGCCTAGTCATATGGCGAGAGATTGTGGGGCTATAACGTGTTACAACTGTGGAGAAAATGACCACCTGAGCAGGGATTGCAAGAAGCCGAAGGCGGAGGGTTTCGGGGCAGGGAAGAAGACCAGAACTGAAGGTCCGAAGGCAAGCGTCCGAGCTTTCATGATGACTCAGAAGAGGCTAGGATGGACCTCAATATGGTGTCAGGTATGTTTTTAGTAAACCAAACTCTAGCATCTGTGTTAGTTGATTTTGGTGCTAGTAGGAGTTTCATTTCTGTTGTCTTTTGTGCTAAGTTGCCGATTAAGAGTAGAAGTATTAATGAGCCCTTCCATGTAGAAACTGTCATAGGTAAGTCTACCAAGATTTTTGAGATGATATAAGTCTGTGACATTGAATTAAAAGGTCACAAGTTTCGTGTTAGACCGTTCATGATGACCATAGGCGGTTTCGATGTGGTCCTAGGAATGGATTGGTTGGCGGACTATGAGGCTAATATCATATGTTGCAAAAAGATGGTTAGACTGACAGCGCTTGACAGGAGTTGGTGACAATTTATGGTGATCGAGTTACGACTATCCTGAAGGTGATTTCACTAGTGGTGGCGGGAAAGTGCATGAGGCATGGATGTAGTGCCTACTTCGCCTATGTGAAGGATGTGGATACGCCAACACCACAACTGTCTGATGTACCAGTTGTGTGTGACTTCCTAGACGTGTACCCAGAAGATTTACCAGGTGTGCCATCAGACTGTGAGATCGAGTTCAGATCACCTTGATACCTGGTCCCTAGCCTGTAGCTAAGGCATCGTATCGGTTGGCGCTGACCGAGATGAAGGAACTGATGGAGAAACTACAGGAGTTTCTTGGTAAGGGGTTCATTCGGCCGAGTAACTCTCCTTGGGGTGCTCCAGTGTTATTCGTGAAGAAGAAGGACGGTAGTATGAGGATATGTATTGACTAGTGGTAGCTGAACAAGTTAAGGTGAAGAATCGGTATCCATTGTCGGGGATCGATGACCTGTTTGATCAGCTCCAAGGTGCGAGTTGGTTCTCGAGGATAGATTTTCGATCTGGTTACCATCAGCTGAAGGTTAAGGGCAAGATATTCCTAAAACAGCTTTTCGCATGCATTAAGGACACTACGAGTTTCTCGTTAAGTCTTTTGGTTTGACCAATGCGCCAGCTGCTTTTATGGACTTGATGAATCGAGTGTGTCGGCCGATGTTGGAAAAATCAGTGATTGTGTTTATCGATGATATCTTGATTTATTTGAAGAGTGAGGAGCAGCATGCTGGTCACATTCGAGAGGTCTTGGAGACGTTGAGAAGGGAGAAGTTGTACGTCAAGTTCTCCAAGTGCGCATTCTGGTTGCGCGAGGTTTTGTTCTTGGGTCATTTGGTGAATCCCGAGAGGATTATGGTGGACCCGGCAAAGGTGGAGGCGGTGATGCAATGGAAGTCACCAAAGACGCCATCCAAGATTCGTAGTTTCTTGGGTTTAGCGGGCTATTACAGAAGATTCATTCAAGACTTCTCTAAGATAGCTTCTCCATTGACTAAGTTGACCCGTAAGGATATAAAGTTTGTATGGGGTCAAGCTCAAGAGAAGGCGTTTGAGGAGTTAAAGGCGAGGTTGATTGAAGTTCTTGTCTTCTCTTTACCCGATGGAAGCAAAGATTTGGTGGTATATTCGGATGCTTCTTACTTAGGGTTGGGATGTGTCTTGATACAACAAGGAAAGGTTATAGCCTACGCATCCCGACAGTTGAAAGTTCATGAGGTTAATTATCCTACTCATGACTTGGAGCTAGTAGTCGTGGTCTCCGTGTTAAAGATTTGGAGGCACTACCTGTATGGGATGAAGTGCACCATATTCGCTGACCACAAGACCTTGAAGTACTTCTTCAAGTAGAAATATTTGAACATCAGGCAGAGGAGATGGTTGGAGCTCATAAAGGATTATGATTGCGAGAACCATTACCATCCGGGCAAGGCCAACGTGGTGGCAAATGCCTTAGCCGAAAGGAGACACCCGAGTCGATTCGGGTGAAGGCTTACCGATTACTTATGAACTCTGATGTGATGAACCAGGTCAAGGAGTTTTAAGATGAGGCATTGAAGGAAGATCATCTTAACTTCGAAAGGATGAGAGGTCTTGTCACGGAGCTGGGTAAAAACACTCTTGGTGTTAGGACCCGATTCAGACGAGTGTGGATTCCTTATTTTGGGGATCTATGTGGGAAGATTATGGATGAAGCTCATAAGACTCGGTACTACATTCATCCCGGTGCTACAAATATGTATCAAGACATGAAGAAAGATTATTAGTGGTCGAGTATGAAGTGCGACGTAATGGAGTACGTGAGTAAGTGCCTTATTTGCTTGCAGGTGAAGGGGGAGATCAGAAGCCATACGGGAAGATACAACCTTTGGACATACCCGAGTGGAAGTGGGATCCTATGACCATGGACTTTATTACAAAGTTTTCGCTTACCATGCAAGGGTATGATGCCATATGGGTGATAGTTGATCGTTTGACGAAGAGTGCTCACTTCCTACCGATCCGCGAGATGTATTCATTCGAAAGATAGAAAATCTATTCATCAAGGAGATTGTAAGTCGCCATGGTATACCGATGTCTATTGTGTCAGATCATGACACTCGGTTTACATCCAAGTTTTGGAAGAGATTTCACGATGCTATGGGGACGAGGTTACATATCAGCACGGGTTATCACCCCCACACGGATGGTCAGTCGGAGAGGACAATTCACACGCTAGAAGATATGCTTCGGGCATGCATCATTGATTTTGGAGGAAGTTGGATGACAACTTACCGTTAGCAGAGTTCTCATATAACAATAGTTATCATGCTAGCATTGGCATGCCTCCTAATGAGAGGCTATATGTTGGGAGATGTAGAATACCCGCTTGTTGGGGTATTATTGGCCATAAAGAGTTAGGGAGCATCGAGGTGGTCGAGGCTACGAGTGAGAAGCAGGAAATGATCAAATCCTTTATGAAGGCAGCTAATGATAGGCAAAAGTCGTACGCCGATAAACGACGTAGACCAATTGAGTTCCAGGTGGATGACAGGGTTATGTTAAAGGTCTCACTTTGGAAGAGGATCATTCGGTTTTGGAAGTGAGCCAAGTTGAGCCCAAGATACATAGGGCCTTTCTGAATCATTGCTCGAGTAGGAGAGGTGCCTATAGGTTGGAGTTGCCCCGCGAGTTAAGTGGAATTTGTTGATACATATGTACCTAGATTATGATCTGAATGTAATATGTCTTTATTGTCTTACACTTATGTAATCGTTGGGTACTTAATGAAATACATATGTTTATTTGTGTTTATAATGTTAATATTTCTTTAATGAGTTGTTTAAGGCATATTGATTTGATTATATAGGTTTGTGATTGTTTGAATTGTTATTCATAATGTTATAATATTGATACGTTCAAACTTGGTGAAGTGAAGTTTTCATGCGTCCGACTAGACCATGCGCCCCAACAGTGGTCATGAGTGCGACTAAGTGTCCATGTGCCTAAATAGTCCATACGCCTGAACAACTTCATGCGACTGACTCAGTCGCACGACTGAACACTCTGTCGTGCGAATGGATCAACCGCATGGCTCAATCGTACGAATGAACCATGCTAATGGTTCAGTCGCCCGACTGAGCAACCCTAACCTATAAATACCACCTAATTCATGGAAAAACAAATGCATTCAATCCACTTCGACTCCAGACGTACCCTAGCCGTCCAGAAGCCTCTCAGTTCATACTCCAAGTTCATAGAACGTTGTAGATCGATTCCTAATCGATTCTTGACGTTAGATTCAATACGTTATTCTTTCTACGTGCGTTTTCACTGATTAGATCTCCAATCAAATAGGATTCCGCATTATTTGGTTTGGTTTAACATGTTAATCAGTTGCTATTTCGTTCAAATACCAGGTCCTATCAAGTGGCATTAGAGCCTTGGCTCTTGATTACGTGTTGATTCAATAGTTTTGATACAAAAATTGTGGTTTTGCAACAAAAATGCAATCCTTTTGTGTCTAACGGAGTCTTAGACATTCCTGATCGAAAAGTTGAGTTTTTCTAGTATACGGTTATTAGGGTTTGATAAAATTCGAGTTTTTACGGACAAATCAAGCTATATCTACGAATTATAAAACTTCAGCAAGTTCAGTTGCACGATTAGACCAATCGCACGACTGAGATCATTTGCACTCTCTAACCGCATGATTGGACGCATTCGTACCTTCAATCGTACGACTGAGAACTTCATTCGGACTGTTCATTCGCATTTGTTCATTCGGGCGACTCACTCATCCGCATCTGTTCAGTCACACAATTGAACTACCTGCATTGTTCAATCGCATGAATAAGTTCAATCGCATACCTTCATTCGCATACATTAGTAGTTTGTTAAACAGTAAAGTTAAACCTAATGGAGGACCAGTTTTCAGCATACACAGCAAGTAGAGACACACGTATTCAAAATCTACTACTGTCGGAGAACGAAGTGGGGATTCACAATAAACCCACAAAACTTATTACGTTAGACGACTACCCACAATGGAAGCAACGTTTCGAAATCTACTTAAATGGTGTAGATACAAATTTGTGGGAGGCCATCAAGTCGGGTTATAGCATGCCAGTAGGAGCTGACAGAGTCAAACTTACTCCAAGTGGCATGTCGGATGCTCAAAAGGTAAAACGCAATGCTGAGAAGAAAGTCTATGCTTTGCTTACTTAGTCTATTCCAAAGGATATTTTCCATCAGTATTCGGAGTATACTCAAGCAAAGAAACTTAGGATGTGTTGGAAAAGAGGTATGACGGAAATGCCTCTCTAAAGGCCATCAAGGAAAAAGCCTTGAAGAAGGAGTTTGACAACTTCTCTTTTATAGGAAAAGAAGGCCTTGATGATGTGATTGATAGATTCTACCACTTGATGAGTGAGATGCACACTCATGGAGTGGTTTCATCAATGGAGGATCCGAAACGTCAGGGTCGTCTAGCACCCAATACATGATACCTGAAGCTAATGCAGCAAAGCTCAAAACCAACAACTTCGGGAATGTGACTGTGGAGGTGGCCAGAGAACATATGGACCTCTTAGCTGTGGTAGTTCAATCCTATGATGGATAGTTGTTGGAAAGATAGGAAACTGCCACCTGGCAGATGAAGATTATGAGCAGGTGGATAAGATGGAGTTGGAACGTATGGACATAATGTGGGCCCTGGCAAGAGCTGTCCAACGAGCTAAAAAGTTTGTCAAAAAGACCGGACAGAACTTGGTTGCCACAAAAGACACTACCTTTGGGTTTGACAAGTCAAAGGTTACATGTTTCAACTGCGGTGAGAAGGGACACTTCAAGAGGGAGTGTGTAAAACCAAAGAAGATGGGTAATGGCAATCCCTTCTCATCCTTTAATTGTAAGGACAAGGCCACATCTACTATTTCTACCTCATCCAGTAAGGACCCCAAAGCCTTAACTGCTAACGAGGATGAAGGACAGGACAAGAGCTTTCGGTTCGTGTCACCAGGAGAGTCCAATATAGCTATTGTGGAGTATATTGATGACGATTCTGCAAGTGAGGGAGAAAAATCTGCATCATCATCTGAATCACCAGAACCAGAGACAACTGAGTCTGCACTCATGGCTGATTCCTCCTCAACATCTCAGATAAGTACTACTAACCAACTGTTTAATAATCATGCTTGCTTAGAATGTAATAAATTCAGATAAAGTATGGATTCGAAATTTGCTAGGTTATTAGATCATAATGATAGCTTAGTAAAGGACCTGGAACTGTGCACGGAGGCAAATAGAGTGTTAAAACAAAACGAGCATAGTTACAAGGAAAAGATAGACCTATTGAATAAACAGCTTAGGGAAACAGAGGTAATTTCTTTTAACCAAGCAAATGAAATTAGGTACTATTTGAACTCCCTAGAGGACACTAAGAAGTAAAAAGCAGTTTTAGAAGTAGAAGTCAACTCATTAAAACAAAACTGCATAGTTGGACAAGCTCATCACATATTGTCCAACACTTAGTAAGAGAGAGAAATAATGGGGAGGGACTGGGATACAAAGTGGTTCCATCACCACCTGAGACCTTAATGAACACCAAAAGTAAACCAATTAACAATAACCCCATCAAGGATCATATGGTGTCCACTCCTCTTGTTAATGATCCAGATTCCATAAGTAAATCAAGTGAATCCGACTCTAAACAGAAGGAGGCCACTTCAAAGGCAATAGGAAAGATGCTTATGTTAACCTGGAAAAAAATTTGAAAAGGTGAGTTTAAAGTTAGGGTCAAACAAAGTCAAACAAGAACCTAAAAAGACTATAAAACCTAATCAATCACGTGCATCATGTCACAGTCCAGGTAAACAAGAGATCAAAGATGTAAAATCAGGTAAATCAATTAAATTTGTAAACCCAATTTATACATCTAACAAAGAAGTGTCTCAATCCAAACATAATACGGTCAACTGTGTGACATCTGAATCTCCACCAAAAAATATAAACCATCAAGTTAAAAGCAGATCCTGCTATAACTGTGGAAAGTATGGTCACATAGTATCTCATTGTCCTTATTCCCAGACACCGAGGAGGAAGGTTGACCTTTCTGCAACTACAACTAGCTCTTCTAAGAGGAACTCAGTGACGCCTCCAAAAAGGGCTAGTGAACCCAAAGTTCAATCCATCAGCCAGTCATCTGTTTATCACAAACAGGCCTTACACAAATCTGGATTATGGAAAGAAAAAACCTCCTCAGTGCCTGAAAATGAGAACAAACAGAAATCTGAGCAACCCTTAACCTCAAAGGGTCAATGGGTTGAGTTTATGATATATGATGCCTCAGGGAAACCCAAGCCAGTTAAGGCTTGGGTTCCTAACATGAACTAATGTTTTCACTGATTGTGTAGGGTGTTCGCTATAGTGCTGAGACTAACACGTGGATTTTAGATAGCGGAGCATCCAGGCACATGACAGGGAATAGAGCTCTTTTATCAAATGTTAGACAAATTAAAGGAGGGCATGTTTCATTTGCTGGAAACAAAGGTGGGTACATCACAGCCCAATGAGAAGTGGGAAATGAGAAGGTTAAGTTTGATAAGGTAAACTATATCCAACAACTAGAAAATAACTTGCTTTCAGTCTCTTAAATCTGTGATAAAGGACTCAAGGTAGTTTTTGACAACAAGAAGTGTTACATTCTAAAGAAGGACTACGTGATCTCGTAGGACCAAATCCTAATGTCAGCTTCAAGATATAATGATCTTTATGTCTTGGATCTCTCAAAGGCATCCACAACGGATCGTGAAGTCCAATTCTTCTTGTCCAAAGCTATTGAGAAGGACTCCATCTCCTGGCATAGGAGAATGGGACACATAAATTCGAGAAAAATGAATCACTGATCCAGAATGATCTTGTGAGTGGAGTAAATGTCAAAAACTTTCAACTCCGGATTTCTGTGTTGCATGAAAAAATGGCAAACAGATGAAGAAATCTCATAAGGAAAAGAAGGTTCATTCTATAGAACTTCCTCTTAAGCTTCTTCATATAGATTTGTTTGGTCCAGTCAGTACAAGAAGCATCGCTGGCGACTTGTATTGCTATGTAGTTACCGATGAATACTCAAGGTTCTCTTGGGTAATGTTTCTAAAATCCAAATAAGAAAGATTTGAATCCTTCAAGGAATTGGTAACTACACTAGAATCCCTATACAAGCTGAAGGTACAACAGGTGCGCTCAGACAACGGAACCGAGTTTACGAATCAGAGGATGGAGGCCTATTGCAAGGAAAAGAGAATTGTGCATCAATTTACCTCGACTTATACCCCTCAGATGAATGGCGTTGCTGAACGGAAGAACCGTTGCTTGATAGAGACGACACGGACTATGCTGGCAGACTCGAAACTGCCTATCCAATTTTGGAATGAAGCAGTGGCAAATGCATGTTATACCCTTAATCGAGTTTTGGTAGTAAAATGGCATGGAAAAATGTGCTACGAGTTATTACAGCGACGTAAACCTAACTTGGAATATATCGAGCCATTTAGCGCTCCGTGCACCCTGCTGAAGAAGACTCAGGAGGGAAAATTCAGTGAGAAAATTGATGATGGTATCTTTCTAGGATACAACATACCGAACAAGAGAGTTTACAACAACTCAACAGGCCAAGTAGAGGTGTGGTGTAATGTTGATGTTCAGAGATATATCACACTGCCTGCTGGAAAAGGGCCTGCCTACTTCTTCGACTATGATGGATTCTTCAAGTTCTTCAACATATCTCTTTCCTCATCAGAAGACGAGTTGGCAAACAAGATGATGTACGATGTCTTGAACACAACGTCTCAAGATTCAACAAGTCATGACACTACCAACTCAGGGGGAGCAGTTGATGTGAGCGATTCTTCCTCTAATGAAGAAAATGAAGAAAATGATCAGATCAACCAGGATGTACAGGTTTCGACTACCACAAGTTCATAAGCATCGGCTAGTGATGCTTCTGAACCATCAGAACCTCAGACTCCGACTGCCTCAAATCCATAACCAAATGTTCATAATCTTAACTCTGAGGTGGTTGTTCCGACAACTCCTGGCTCACGTCTAAACATCTATCATCCATTGGATAATATTATAGGAGATGTGAGATCAGGGGTTCGGACTAGAAATCAGCTATACTCAGCTGATTATGCCTCCGTGATGGAAAAAGGATACCTTCATGACGGTGCATACCATTGCTTTGTGTATTAGTTTGACCAAAGTATGTTAGTGAAGCACTAAATGATGAGGCTTGGGTTAGTGCCATGCAAGAAGAACTCCTTCAGTTTAAGAAGTTAGGTGTATGGACACTAGTTGATAGACCTAAAGGTGCTAAAGTCATTGGCACCAAATAGGTCTTGAAATGCAAGAAAGATGATCAGGGAGCGATCATCAGAAACAAGGCTCAGCTTGTTATTCAGGGTTTTCGATAAGTTGAAGGTATCGACTACAATAAAGTATTTGCACCAGTGGCAAGGATGGAAGCCATCCGCATTTTCCTTGCCTATGCATCTTATATGAAAATCAAAGTTTATTAGCTAGATGTTAAGAGTGCATTCCTTCATGGTGAGATTAGAGAAACAGTGTATGTCAGTCAACCCGAGGGATTTGAGGATCCATATCATCGGGATAGAGTTTACAAACTCGACAAGGCTCTATACGGGCTTCATCAAGCTCCACGGGCTTGGTATGAGAAACTCTCGACTCATCTTGTCAAACACGGATTTCGCAGGGGAGTCATTGACTGCACACTATTTATGAAATAAAAAGATGGAGACTTACTACTAGTACAGATCTATGTAGATGACATAATCTTCGGTTCAAAGAACGAAGAATTATGCAAAGAATTCGAAGCAGTAATGAAGGCGGAGTTTGAGATGAGTGCTATGGGGGAGATGAAGTTCTTTCTCGGGTTACAGGTGGATCAGACACCAAATGGAATATTCTTACATCAAACCAAGTATGTAGGGGATATTCTCAGTCGGTTTGACATGGAGAATGCTTCCATAGCTGGCACTCCACTGGCTACAAACCATGATGTAGCACCCGATGAGAATGGTGATTTGGTAGATGCCACAATGTACCGAGGGATGATTGGATCTCTCATGTATCTCACTACCTGAAGACCTGATATCATGTATCCTACATGTTTATGCTCACGATATCAGACAAAGCCTAAGGTGAATCATCTAATTGGGGTCAAAAGGATATTTCATTATCTGAAGGGCACACCCACACTTGGGTTGTGGTATCTTGATGATGATGACTTTGAACTTACAGCGTATAGTGACTCGGATTACGACGGCTGCAAGATGAACTACAAGTCTACATCAGCAGGGTGTCGGTTCTTTGGGAGAAGATTAGTAACTTGGCAGTGTAAGAAGCAGACCTCGATTGCTCTGTCAACCATTGAAGCCGAATACGTTGCTGTTGCAAGCTGTTATTCTCAAATCATATGGATTCAATAGCAAATGTGGGATTATGGTTTGCATTTCACTTCCACTCCTATCTTTGTTGATAACTCTACTGTGATTGCAGTCACTAAAAACCCGGTCCAACATCCTAAGTCCAAGCACATCGGAATCAAATATCACTTCATACGTGATTGTTTTGAAAAGAATTTAATCGATGGGATAAAAATAAACACTGATTTTCAACGCTCTGACCTCTATATAAAGGCTTTTGACAAATCACGTTTTCTATAGCTGTTAGAGGTCAATGGCGTTAAAAAGAAAAGTGAGGTCATTCCTGAAGATGACCAGGTATAGTCCGATGCGTCGCGTCTAATTTCTTTTAATTTTTAAATTTTAGTGTTATTTTAGTTTGTTCTTTTGTGTTTGTTTAACTATTTTAATTACAATTAGTGCCTTTCCTTGCCCATTAAAATCCTAAAACGCAAATCCCTAGAAGTTTTAGTATTTTAGGGGGAGAATAGGTATTAAAAAAACAAGGAAAAGGAGAGGCAAGCTGTAAATAAATAAGATTGTATGTGTGATACGGATTCAATGTTTGGAATATGATAATGCACAGGTACAAACCATTTGGGACTTTAAAATTCAAAATTGAAAAAGATGCAAACTTCAAGTATAAATCTGTGTAGTCTGAGCAATATAAAAGAAAATATGATAGATAAGCTAGCTACTACTAAGGTAACACAAAGAAAGTAGACCTAGAGGTTCTAGACCACAGATGATATGTCGGTTGATTCAACACAATAGATGACTAGACCTGTTGGTGATCTCAAGATTAAACTAAAATGTTTGACTAGCTGTGCGTAACGCCTTATCCCTGGTTAACATAATCAACAAGATTCCAATAAGGGGTGACAAGCAAAATAACGCCACAAAAGTGTGCGTAAGACCAAAGCATGAGCATAAGGATAGAAAGAAATGTAAATACAATCAAACTGATAACCTAGGTTGTTGGTGAGATCTGTGCAAAAAGAAGAAAAATTGCTCAAACAATAATAGAGGTTATGTGCCTCTCTGTTGTGCGGTGGCACTGACCTGAGGATAAGCATAACCTATATATTCTAGAACTCATTGTTGTTTGCCGCCTCTCTGCTATGCGATGGCACTGACCAGAGGATTGGCTTCTCTTTGAAAGTTCTAACAATAGTTTCTCTTGAATACTATCCTAAGTCTGCTCAAAATCTCCTGAGGAATGTTGATTACCATATAAGTGTGGGATACACAAATGCTTGTTGAAATAAACAAACCTTAAAATGATCACCCAACTGTGTTGAAAGTCTATGTATGGATTTAAGAGGACAAGTATACTGACAATCACTGTGGCTACAATTCTTGAAAGTTCAAATCAATGTGGGGACCTAATAGTACTAGTATGATTTCCAAAATTTGCTAAATGACTCTAGATGAAAAACAAGAATAGAGCATCAAAGGTTTTAGCTAACTTGTCTCAAATGATTTGAATATCCTGTATGATTCGAGCTTGATTGGTCCATGTATGGTTTAAAAGATTGAGGCTGCCCTCTGAGAAGAATTATTCCTTAGAGTTACATCTTAGGAATTAACCCTCACAAAACACAAAAACATGTCTTAGTGTAATGTTCGGTGTTGATCTTTTTATGTAAGTACAACATTAGTCTATTTCAGTTTTGTGTAGTATCAGACTATGTCATGAAAGTTGATAATGGACCTTATCATCTAAAAGGTCACGTCTAAGGTGACCAAATGTACTTTCAAGTAAAAATTAGGTGACATTAGAGGTGGCAAAATGTCTTAAAAAATCACGTCTGAGGTGATCACAAGTTTTTAAGTTAAAATGATCATGTCTGAGATGATCAAGTTTCATAATGTTAAATCAAGAGTTTAAAAGGGTTTAAAAGTCAAATTATCATAAAGTCAGAAAAATTTCAAGAGTATGACCCATTCGCACGACTAGACCATGAGTATGGACTAATCATGCGAATGGACCATACTCATGCATTAAACAGCCGAATGGACATGAGTATGAACTATTCACCTGAATGGCTTATCAAAATGAGCCATTTGACTGAATGGGAGTGTGCGAATGAGTCAGTCGACCGACTGAGCTTCAGTCGGCCGGCTGAAGGTGATCGACTGAGTCAATCGCCCGACTGAGTTTCATTCGCCCGAATGAACTGAGCGAATGAGTCGAGTCGGCCGATTGAACTCAGATTCAATATATAAAGGGCCACAGTCGATCGCATTCTTCTCACCACTCCCAATCGCTCTTAAATCGCACATCATACCGTTACGCTACCCAATTTCTTTAGACCTTGATTATACATCTCTATTGATCTTCTTACGTGTGCTTGCATTTATATAGGTATAATAAGATGATATCTCACAGAAATCAGGAGAAATGGTGCCCTAATTTGGGATGTTCGATTGAAACAAGAACCAAATCTTTAAATGACCTAAAAATCTACTAAAACTAAGTAAAATGTTAAAACTATGTTTAATAGGTCATTAGTTAAGAGATTGTGAGTCTAAAGAACCATTAAACCACATTTAAATTCATGAATTGGTCAAGATTCGAACTTCAGTCGATCGAACAGTGGGTCATGTGACTGGTCGTCTGGATGAACTCTAATCGCATGATTGAGCTGGCCGAATGGGTCAATCTGCCGAATGTATCATGCAAATGAGCTCAGTCGGCCGACTGAACCAATCGCAGGCTCAACCAACCGATTGAACTCAATCGCGTGTTCATTCACCCGAATGAGTCCAGTCGTATGATAGGATAACCGACTGACCATAGTCGCATGATTCATTTGCATGAATGAATCAGAATGAATTCAAACAAGATACTTAGAATTGAATTGTGATATGCGATTATCTAATGTTTGTGTGTCTTGTGTTTCAGATAGATGGCCGATAGATGGTCTATAAACCCTAAGCACAATATATGTGCTCATCTAGACCATACTACTCGGAATGGTGCAGAGTTTGCAGAGATCATCGCTTTTCTCAGGCGTTCAAGGATCCACAAGGCCATCTCTACTCCATGCACTCCCTACAGGTCTTTACACCAGGACTTCTGGGAAAATGCTTCTGTTGATCGATCATGTGAGCCGTATAGCATAAGGAGTTCTATCTGTGGTATGGATATTGAGATTACTACTGCTGATATTCAGAGATAACTTGAGCTGGGGAACAATAATGATCACCCCACTAGACTTCACCCACATACGGTGAGAGGATGTTTTCTGAGGCTCAAGTACGCCGGGGACATCAACTCAGGTGTGCTCAACAAGAGCAACCTGTGTCCCCAGTACAAGTACTTGGCACGTGTCATTCTGAAGTGCATTGCTTCCACAAGGGGTGGGTTTGATGATCTTTCAGACCAGATTCAGAATGCCTATGTGGCACTGGTGTTGAACTACCCCTTCGGCTTCTCGAGCATGATCTTCTTTTACCTCGTGGAGAATATGGAGGCAAAGGGAAAGGAGGGATTTTGTATGTACCCTAGATTCTTGCAGCTGATCTTCAATGAGAAGCTGCCATCACTTCCAAAGGAGCGCCACGATGTTGTGGCTCTAGAGAACATGGACGATACAACCCTGGGTCGTATGAGAGTTTACCGGGGTAAGCAGGTAAAGCCCCAGGTAAAGAGACTGATAGGCAATCTGGCCAATGAGAGTTATGTGGCGCTAGGCAGACGTAAGTGGCGTCACGCAGATAGCGACTCTGATGATGAGCAACTACAGCTCCCAGAGCATGACTCTAATGATGATGATAGCGGGGATGCAGGAGATACATTGCCCACTCGACCAAGGGGCCCCACTACTGACAGCGCATCTCCTGTATCTACCCCCGCTGGAGATATAGTAGAGTCCGCTGGCTTCCACCGGGAATTTGTACCTGGTGAGGAGGAAGAGGAGTCAGATGAGGAGCCACTAACCTGGACTGTGGGAAGTAAAGTTGTTCCCACAGACCAGGGGCTCCGGGTGGTTGGTGGATGCCCTGATGGATCGGGAGAGACTACTGCTGAACCTACATATACTCCCGATCTGCCAGGTCGTGTTCTAGGGGGAGCATCCTCCTCGACAGGATCGAGGAAGAAGAGGATGGCTCAGCCCCACGGCTTGAAAACAAATCACCTTCATCACCACCACAGCCACCACCACAGCCACCACCACAACTACCACCACAGCCACCACCACAGCCACCACCACTACTCCACCTACCACCTCTACAACCACACCATCTGTCACCACATCTTCCACATCCACACCGCCAGCACCTTCACCTATATTACCCCCAATCTTCACCATAGTCACCACCACCACTAGCCATTCTGCAGCACCATCTTCTTCCACCCCATATTCATCAGGATCACCTCTGCCTCCCAGTAGGGTAGAGGAACAGCTCTCCGCACTCAAACGTATGGTGCTGAGGCTGTTAGCTGCAGATGAGGAGAAGAGCACTCAGATACGACAGCTTATAGACCTGACCACTACCCAATCTCAGCAGCTGTCGCATCAGGCTCGATTGATCGATGAGCAGGCTCATCAGATATCTCAGCTCCAAGAGCAACACAACAAGAAGATTGAAGAGCTGGAGGCTGCAATCAGGTCCATCCTCTTAAAGCTCAAAGGATCCAGAGATGAGCCCTTAAAGATCAGAGAAGGGGATGGAGAAGAAGATACTGATGATGATGAGAGTGATGATGATGATGATCGTGACGATCACCTTGGTGATACAGATGCTCATGACGATGATGATGACTCTTCAGCTGTAGGTGCTACATCAGCAAGCTAAAGGAGGACCAAACGGACTCAAGATCCGAGTGCCTCCACATCCAACCCGGCAATAGAAGAGCCGATGATCCAGGACAAGAGTAATGCTTAGATGTTTTACTGTTATTTAAAATCTTTTCTATTTGGATAATGTATAAAATTAATGACATGCATTTTTATATAACTTAAATAGTTATGAAATGATTATTATGGTTAAGTCTTGATTGTTACTAATGATTCATATATTACATGTTTAAATCGAGCAGATCCAAATTATCAAAGGGATGAACACGATATTGCTCCCCTCCAACAGATCAAGAATCAACTAACCATGATTATTGATCTGCAAGGGATTGTTAGAAGATCAGCGAGTTACACCCCTGAAGAAGGGGAAATAATTCATGATCTTACTGATGAGCAACTGGCAGAAATGTTCAAGCTCAAATCTGATGAGATTGTAAAAGACGCTCCAACTGTTGAAGGAGACAGTGATGACGACCTGAAAGACATCGATGAGATAGAGATCGAGGATGTCACGGCAGCTCACTATCCAGAGTATGCTGACAAAGAGGGAAATGTGGTCCCCAATCTGGGTGATTCCCTACTTAGTGATAAATTCGATATATTGGATCAGATGGAGCAAGAGACTGAGAAGGTTGAAGAACAAGCCCAAGCCTCAAACGCCATTGCTGATATCAGAAAGGCTGAATGGGCTGCATGTTTTGAGGAGATCCAAGCACAACGCTCTGCTCCTAAACCGAATGTCTACACCAAGCTCTACAAAGTGAAGAAACATCACAAGGTGTCGAGCAAGATTATCGCGTGGGCTCATTTTGATGATCTTAATGTATACGCGGTAAAGAGAAAGATGGGTATCGAGTACTTTAGATTCCTGCATGATCTAAAGTCTCTACTTGCTTTTGTGCTCAACCAGCTGGCTAAACTGAAGCTACTATATGCTGACACGAGGAAGATGTCAGGCTGGTTTGAGGCTACCCTGAAGAAAGAGTACCACACCAGGTGGGTCAACTTCAAACCTCAACAACCTACGAGATATATCAGACGTTTTGAAGTTGATCCCATAACTGGAAAGCCCATGATAGTTCTGAAGTGGAGTCCCCCAAGAACAATGTCAAGAATCCCTCTCAGGGAAATGCCACAGGACTTCACTCCACACTTTAAATGGTGGTACTATGATTGGAGAACAGGGGAGGCGATCATAGTTCTGAACAAAGAGGGAAAGATGGATACTATCAGGGTATTTAACCCAATGTGGCTTACAAACTTGTCTGTTGATGATGTATACACATTATACAAGTGGCCACTGTTCTATGACACGCAAGATATTATACAAGCCCTCAAATTCCAAAATGTGATACGACTCTACTTTGCATTTGAAATACGTGAAGGAGTCATAAGAAAGGAGAAGTATCAGAAGTGCGAAGAGGTTATGAAGAAGGTAAGACAATAGATGAATCTAGGTCCAAGGGAGAGTTTGTTGATACATATGTACCTAGATTCTGATATGAATGTAATATGTCTTTATTGTCTTACACTTATGTAATCATTGGGTACTTAATGAAATACATATGTTTGTTTATGTTTATAATGTTTAATATTTCTTTAATGAGTTGTTTAACGCATATTGATTTGATTATATAGGTTTGTGATTGTTTGATTGTTATGCATAATGTTATAATATTGAATACATTCAAACTTGGTGAAGTGAAGTTTTCATGCGTCTGACTAGACCATGCGCCCCAGCATGGCCATGTAACTGAGTGTCCATGCGCCTAAATAGTCCATACGCCTGAACAACTTCATGCGACTGACTTAGTCGCAGGACTGAACACTCAGTCGTGCGAATGGATCAACCGCATGGCTCAATCGTACGAATGAACGATGGTAAGGTTTAGTCGCCCGACAGAGCAAACCTAACCTATAAATACCACCTAATTTGTGGAAAAACAAATGCATTCAATCCATTTCGACTCTAGACGTACCCTAGCCGTCCAGA
Organism: Flaveria trinervia; assembly: GCA_025506515.1. Lineage (NCBI taxonomy): Eukaryota > Viridiplantae > Streptophyta > Magnoliopsida > Asterales > Asteraceae > Flaveria > Flaveria trinervia. The sequence goes on along the minus strand of CM046457.1, from coordinate 48,678,623 downwards.
AGCCTCTCAGTTCGTAGTCCAAGATCATAGAATGCTGTAGATCGATTCCTAATCGATTCTTGACGTTAGATTCAATACGTTATTGTTTCTACGTGCATTCTCACTGATTGGATCTCCAATCAAATAGGATTCCGCACCATTTGGTTTGGTTTAACACGTTAATCAGTTGGTATTTCGTTCAAATAACAGGTCCTATCAGAATTCATCTAACATTCCATGTATCTCACTTAAGAAAGTGCTTAACCAGGGAGGATATGGTGGTCCCACTGGAAGACATTTAAGTAGACAAAAGGCACAATTATGTGGAGCAACTAGCGGTGATCATCGATCGCAATGAGAAGAGGGTACGGAATAAGGTGGTTCCCTCGTGCATGTACGGTGGAAGCACAGGAAGGGATCAGAGTCCACTTCGGAATTTGAGGAGGAGATGAGGCAGCATTACCCTCAACTATTCAGCGACTAACAGGTTTCAAGGACGAAACCTATATAAGGGGTGAACTTGTAATGCCCCGAATAAATTCGAAATGAGCCAATTAATAATAATAGGCTTAGCTAGATTATTTAAAGAAAACAAGAGGGTAATGGAGTATGGACCGAGTAGACCTCGCGGTATATGTGCTTCGCGAGTTTAAGGTCCCGAGAACACCCGATATATATAAATCGATAAGCTTGAGCAGCTCTCATTTGCAACTCAACATCCAATTTCTAGAGAGAGAGAGTAGAGAGAGAGAGTAGAGAGAGAAAGTGGAGAGAATTGAAGATTTAAGGCTAAGTTGATCATGAGATTGAAGATCGGTGTTTGTGGGCATCCAAACAACAAGAAAACACCAAAAATCTTGGTAAGAAACATCATTTAATTTTTCATTTTGATGTAACCCCGGTTTCTATGGCTTGGTTTTTAAAAGTGGCAAAGATTCACCCAAAATTCACGTTTTTGGGTAAGAAAACATGTAAGAAGCTTAGATATAGTTATTGGGTGATAAACCAAGGTTTTGGATGTAAAAGATTGATATTTTGGGTCAAAAATGGGGTGATTCGTAATTTTCAGCCCGTTTTACGAAACTGTGTGTTCATCCAGTGAAATTATGTATTCGTCCAGCGAAACTATGGGTCTTCCTGCGAAACTATAGCTTCACAGGTAGTTTCACAGACATGGTTATCCAATAAAAGTTGGGCGAAACTGCCAGCGAAACTAGCAGCGAAGATGCTAGCAAAACTGCCAGCGAAGATGCTAGCGAAACTAGCAGCAAAACTGTTGGTGGAACTAGCAGCGAAACTGCTAATCTGGCAGTGAAATTAGCAACGAAATAAGGCAAAAATTAACTCCTTTGAGTGTTAACTTATCAGAAGGTTGTGTAGTGCGACCTTTGTTTTGAAATCTTGATTGAGAAGCTACTTATCGAGTCCATGTGAGTTCTAGATCCCCTATTTAAAGGTTTTGAACTAGTTTGGGGCTGGAAATACATACTAAATATACGACTTAAATGATCAAGATTTAAGAGGTTTTAACAGGAAGATCAATTTAAATGACCAAGATCTTAAGAGGTTTTAATAGCGTGACCCCTGCCAGGTGGCGTTGCTCCTTGGACCCCAGTAGTGGTTGTTTTCCCTAGGACCTCGCTGTCAGGGACTGCCACCCCCGAACCCCTGTCATCCCGTGAAGGTTCAGTTATGTTTTATGATGATTATGCTTGTGGTGTATATGTATATGTATGTGAATGTATGATGCATGATATTTATGATGATGTGTGATGGTATATGTTATGTATGATGATTTGTGGTGATGTTATGCTTATGTAAGATATTTTTATATATGTTCCTTCCTATGTGTTATGATGTGACTTTACGTGGTGTGATTATGATGATGAACGTAAAGTATTATCTAAACGAAGTGAAAGATTTAAGATATTGAAAGTGGAACATAATGAATGAACGAATGAAAAGTCTTGCAAGCAAATGAAACGAGGTTCACAACTCATTAAGAGTTGTCAGCTCAACTGTGTGTTTACAACGTGCGATTTTGGCTAACTCATAAGGTTTCATACACACATTAGTAGTTAGTTTTGGTGAGTGCTCCAATACGTGCGATTTGGTAATTATTGTGTGTTATGTTGCATGCGATTTTGGCTAACCCATAAGAGTTCACACACACATGGGAGTTTGTCTTAGTAACTACTCTAAACGTGCAATATGGGGTCCTTGTCGCTTAACCCTAGATGACATAGCTTTGTGCTCAAGAGGGGGGTTAAGCATACGACAAGACCTAGATAGAAGTGAAAGATAATAAATGTCCGAAAAGTGAGATAAGTACAAAATGTGCAAAACGTGCAAAAAGTACAAAACGAATGATGATGAAGATAATAATTATTACCTTGATGTACATATGATGCGTGATCATGTGCGATAGTAAAGAAAATGTTTTAATGAAGGTAAGTTAATATAATGTTTTTTTGTAAAACTAGTACTCACTCAGTAACGCTAACTTTTATGCATTTTCCAGCTGGCAAGTACTGGTTGCTGAGGATGGCACGGGGCGGCTACTTGGCTCATTTTGGATGGCATTCTTTTGTATAATGTTTTTGCATTGTAATGCGAACAAACGATGTTTTGTAACAAATGTTGTATTAACTTGCAAAAGCATTTATATTGAAATGAAAAGTTATTTTAAGTTTCCACTGAAACTTTTTATTAAAGCTAATGTAATTATATGTTTTATGTGCGATGATTGACTAGCTGTGAGGGTCCCAGGAACGGGGCCTTACACTTTTTCAAAATTATCTCTAATTAAATAATACTTGATGTTGATGTGTATTGTCCTTGGGTGTTACACATAATTTTCTATGATATAGATAGCACTATTATCATCTATATGGATTGGAGTCTCTTTGAAGTTAAATCCATAGTCTAGCATCTAATTCAGAAGCTAAAGTACTTAAGCACAATAGTTAGCAACAACAAAGTATTCAGCTTCAACAAATAATGCAAACACACATGATTGTTTCTTGCATTGTCATGAGACTATCCTTCCACCACGGAATTGACATCCTTAGATGTATACTTTATAGTCATATTACAACCATCATAGTCACTATCTGTATCGGCATATCAGATTTCTTTGGATACCAAAGGACTAATTTAGGAGCACCTTTGAGATATCTAAGAATCCTCTTGACAACAACTAGGTGTGACATCTTGGCGTTTGCTTGATGTGTTGCACATATACATGTAGCAAACGTCAGGACTGTTGGCTGTGAGGTACATAAGAGACCCAATCATAGCTCTATAAATATGTTTATCTACACACTCCCCCTCAAGATGAGGACCAGTAGACTGGCTTTTAGCTATGGGTGTCTTTGCCACCTTACATTAAGTCGTGTTGAATCTTGTAAGTATGTCTTGCATATACTTTGATTGACTTATGAAGATGTCATTATCAACTTGCTTCACTTGAATTCCTATAAATAAACTGAGTTCCTCCATGTAACTTATTTCAAATCTATTTTTTATCATCTTCTGGAAATTTTTGTAGGACTTTAGATTAGTTAACTAAAAGATAATGTCATCTAAGTATGACAAGTCCCCTATCATCCTTCATATTCCTGAAAACCCATTTGGTTCCTATATTAGAAGTTCCTTGAGGAAGAGGACATAGGTTCCAAACCATTTGCCCTTTGAATTGAAGCAGCTCCTCCTGCATTGCTTCAATCCAACTTCCATCCTTCAAAGCCTCATCAACCTTTTTTGGCTCTATCTGTGATAAGTAACAAAAGTAGAGACAAGCATTTTTATCATGGGTTTGTTTCCTTATTCACACCCCTATGTCAACATTTCTGATGATGTTCATGGTGGGGTATGACTTGTGAATCCTACGTTCCAGGATCACAAGAAGTTGATTGGATAGATCTAAATTTATGAAGTTTAGATCTGACAATGAAGAGTACCAACTACATCAACACACTTATCAAGAGAAGATTGATCCACTAAGTGTGTGGCATCATTGATGTTGTCTTGCATGGAGTGGTTATCAAAAATAAAATTCTTGATCATTATCACCACTCATATTTCCTCTTTCATTATAGCTTATTTATTTGAGTTTTGTGACTTTAAGCTGTAATTTGTAGGCAGCTCAAATGTATGGTCTGGAATTTTCATAGTTGTGTTGATACCAACTCCATCTATAGGGTTAGTTACCCCTAGGGCTAACATAGTGTTCTTGCTTGGTTTTCTCAGCTCAAATCTTGGGATAGGATCTCGTGTTGATATTTTAACTATAGATCCATTTGTGACCCCTGATTTCCTTCTTTAGAGCATTTGGGTGTCCCTATTATATTCTTAACACAAAGGATCCACTTCAGAAGTTTGAATCAAAGGTGGATGCAGGGTACTTTGTTGGGTATTCATCTACTTGCAAGGCATATAGAGTTTTTAATTGCAGAACAAAGATAATTGAAGAAACCTTGCATGTAAAGTTTAATGAATCTCGAAAGGAGAAAATACCTCAAAACCTACGGCAATATGTTCCTTATCAGCCTCTAGCTATTGCAGATTCTGTGAATCTATCATCTCCTGCAACTAGTCATTCATGTGATGATACAAATGCAAGGTTTAGTGATCACCTGCCTGAGTCTAATAACTTTGATGTTCCTGTAGCTTCCATGACTCTACTAGCTGAAACCGCTCAGGTATCCTCTCAACAGGATCCTGATGCAACCAAAAATGGGGAAACCACATTACTAGAATCTCTCTCACTTGAGAAGATTGCCATTGAAGAGCACCATTCACCCTAGGTGCAATCATCTTCATACCTATCTCCCACTGAAGCCACCACTACAAGCCCAACTATGGTTATTGCACAAGTGCTGACTCAACTACATTCCTCTAACCCTCCCCAGCAACCTATTACCACTGGGAAAACCTCAACAGTTGAGGGAGAGGATTATAATATGGCTGATAACCAACATCACAGGGATTACAGAGTTCAATCTCCCTGTGTAGAGGAGGAGATTCGAACATCTGGTGAGGCTGCCTTTTGTCCTGCTTCAGCACATGACCAGGATGAAGGTGATATCATTTCTAAGACCTCACCAGAGGCAACTGCCAATGAGGACATAATCCTCAGGCAGGAAGTCCCCAGTGTCCAAGAAATAGGGGCATATGTGAATACTGATCTACACTCAGCACATGTTCATCCTGATTTAATCAGGAGGTCAGATGATTCAGCAAAGAGTGATGATGACCTGGGCTTTTTCTTTGATGTTCTAGCCCATAACACCATTCTTGAGACTGAGGTATGCAGACTACAAGAACTGCTTGCCAAAATGTCACAAGAATCAAGTCCATCTGCTCCAATTCACCCACAGATGGCAGTTTCTTCTGAAGCTCTCCCAAACACTGAGCCACTCCCAACAAATTTGCCACCAGCCTCTGATTCAAGCACCATTTCTCAAGGACAGAACCCCTCTGAGCAAATGATTGCTGCCTTTCAATCCTCCTTACCTCTCACACTTCCATAATCACAAACATTATGCATGAAGCCATTGATGAGAGGCTTTCCTCAAATCTTCAAACCTTACTTGATGTTGTTGTTTCTAAGAGACTTTTTGATATTCAAACCCATCAACCCAATGCAACTAAAAAGGGGGAATCTAAGTCAGTGAAAGTAGACAAAAGAAAGAGAGTTGAAGAGGAAGAAGAAAAGGAGAAGAAAGAAAAGGAGATGATCACCTACAAGAGAAAGAAGAGCTCTGAACAGACTGAAGGTGAGAAAAGTTAGAAGAACTGATCAAAGAAGCTAATGAGCAACATAGCAGATTTATGGATAAGATCATTGATCAACTCTTCAAACAAGGTTTTGGCATAGCCAAACTTGACTCTGAAATCAGAAAGCTAGAGATTCAAGAGATTGAACATAGATGGGCATGTTGGAGTGAGAAAGAAAGGGAAAGGCTGTAAGCTATGACAAGATTCATATCAAAGCATCTGGGAAGATCAATCATTGAAGTGAAGTCATGGTCCAAAGACAGTATTTTGGAGATAACCACCAGAATCTGTTCTTCTGAAGTATTCAACAAAGGATTGATCATAGAAGCTCTTGATGAAGCTGGTGCTAGGAAAAGGTCTGATATGGCAAAGTTATCCAAAGCTTCACTCATAACCAAGATGCTAGAGCAGCCTGCACAATCTCCTACACCAAAACAACCAACTTCCCAACCCTCAAAACCAACTCCTTTACCGAAGAAACCTACTCAAACCACTACCTATGATGCACCCAAGAGGAAGAGAAGGGTATTGAGGATGGAAGAAGAAGAAGATGATGATGAGGATGATAGTCTGCCAATCTCTGTTGTTCTTAAAATAAAGATGCTTGAGCCCAGAAGTCAACCAATAACAATCACACCTAACATCCAAAGGAAAATGGTAAAAGTCATACTTGAAGAAGAAGAACAGCACAAACAACATGATGAGCAGTTGTTAAGGATGATTGATAAAGAGTTTCCTAAGTCTTCATCCATACAAGCTATGAAGAAACATGCTCAGAGGTTGTATGCTCTCAGATTCACATTTCAATATCAGAAAGAGAGAGTGAGAATTTGGCCTGACCCCAGAGTAAGTGACAGAATTCATAAAAAGAAGATTCCAAGTAGATACAATGGCCAAGTAAAGAAGATTGTAGATGCTGTGATAATGTTGGCCATTGTAGTGTCACCCTGGGAAATACTTGATGACTTCAAGAGAGCTTACAAGTCTAAGATGACTCCACAAACTTTACTAGAAAACAAAATGGTAAATAAGGGGTTGATCTACAAAAAGCTTGAAGAAATAAGAAGAAATGAGCTCCAGTTGTTGCTTGAAGGCACTCATCCTGATGAGTTTGCATACAGAGAAATAACTACTGTGGAGCTGAAGAATGGAAAGAATGTTAAGTACTTATCAGAGTACTATAGGCCTGAGTTCTTCTTTGAAAGTGAAGCTGAAGAACTCACAATGGAAGAACAAGTTGTATTCCTTGAGGCCTATGTCAGAGAGTCTTATAGACTTATCATTGGGAAGTAAGTCTCATGGATGGCATAACAGCTCTGTGTCCAATTCCCCAAGACAGAGTTCCCATTCATCCTTTGCCAATCAAACTTTCTGAAACCTCTTCCCTGGACTGAGCTTAATTTGAAGATTTCTGAGCTGATCCAGAAAATGTTTCTGCCAATAAGCGGGACTTCAATAATCTTAAAGGTTTTGGCTGCATTGGTTCAGGGGGAGTTTGTTGGACCAAAAAAACCAATGAGCCAGATCAGAAAAACCTTTAAGTCCCACAGACATCAAAACAACTGAAGTGGTCTACAACAGCTGAAGACAAAGTCTGAAGACAAAGTCTGAAGGCAAAGTCTGAAGGCAAAGTCTGAAGGCAAAGTCTGAAGGCAAAGTCTGAAGGCAAAGTCTGAAGGCAAAGTCTGAAGGCAACGTCTGAAGGCAAAGTCTGAAGGCAAAGTCTGAAGGCAAAGTCTGAAGGCAAAGTCTGAAGGCAAAGTCTGAAGGCAAAGTCTGAAGGCAAAGTCTGAAGGCAAAGTCTGAAGGCAAGTCTGAAGGCAAAGTCTGAAGGCAAAGTCTGAAGGCAAAGTCTGAAGACAAAGTCTGAAGACAAAGTCTGAAGACCAAGTTCTCAGAATTTGTCACAACAGCTGAAGTAGTTCTCTTCATTAGTTGTGATGGTTTACTTTTTAGTAGTTTCTAATAAGTAGTTTTATATTATGTAAAACATATGAAGTTCTTACACATCAGATGTTATAACTTCAGTAGTTGTAATGTTAGCTTGTACTTAGCTTTTTGTGAAGGTGTCCTCAGTTGTTGTGGACATCTTCAGTAGTTTTGTTTACTTTCAGCTATTTGTATAAATCAGTTAGCTGTCACTATCAAGTAACGTCAGCTGATGTCACATTCCTTTATAAAAGGAATGTTGACCTATTTTCCTTGTAACCGAAGCGTGTGCGTGAAAGAAAACATTCTCTTGGCAGAAAACTTTCTCTCTCTATAACCGTTACTGTTTGATTGAATATTCATATTATTCTTGCTTAAATTTCATCTAATTCTTGTGCTATTCCGCTGCAAATCTTAATCTAATTGATCAAACTAGATCCCGATCCTTTCATCTTGTCTCGAAGTTATAGGATGCATATGTGTTAACTTTAGTAATGCGTTCTGGTATACCAAGATGTTCCAAATTCTTGGTAGCTTCATGATTAGTCATCAGTGCTTTGTTTGGAGATACATCTTCAACCTAGAAACTCCAATCAAAGCCTCCTTTCTAAACAGCAACTACAACTTGTTGCTTGGACTTCTTAGTGTGTGGAGCTCCACCATTGAAGTTTGGCCTAGGTTGTGCTTGGCTACCATTTATCCTAGGTGACTTGCATTCTCTAGCAAAGTTCTCATTTGGTTACAGTTGTAACATTTTACTTTGCTTTTTTCCAGCCCAAACTTCCTACCAGATACATTGCTTAAAAGCTTCCTCTCTATCATCTTGTAGAACTTCTTGGCTCTTGGAGTGAGAAGAGCCGTCTGTTGAATTATCTTAATGTACTCTAGATCATCTGGATGGATGCAGTCCAAGTTTTCAAGAGTAAAATGGAAGTTGCCTATTCTTTCATCATTAGACACAAAGGGTTGTGATGAGCTTGTCTCTTGGAATGGGCTTCCATGGATGTAGCTATTCCTTGGTGTCTCCGGAAAAGTGATAAAAGGCCCTTTTATGAGTTGTCAGTGTAGCAAATGAGATGATGTTGTGGTTCTCTGGAATATCTTTCAACCACGTGAAGGACAGAACTCTATTGATTGTTGGAGTTACCAAATGGGTTTTACATGTTCATATTCATCTGGTATCTATTGAGTATACCATACAACTTAGTGAGAGTAAGGGTCTTGAGATTTTCAATCTTCTTAATGACCACACAATAATGTTCCATTGTCCGGGAAGAGAAGACGTGAACTTCCTCACAATGTCCCTATTCTCAAGAGTTACTTCAACATCCATTATAGTATCCATAATCAGAACATACCTAAAGTATTGTTAAGTCATGGTTTCATCTGTCTTGAAGGTGAATTTCTCAACATGCTGCTTCAAGAGATCTTTCTTGTTTTCCTTAGCTTCATTAGACCCCTCATGCATTAGCTTTAGTGCAACCCATAGCTGCTTAGTAGTTTTGCACTTCTTGAAGCCTCTATAGATAGAGTTTGGAAGAGCAGTTTGAAGGGTGGTCATGGCTTTCTAAATAATCTGCATCTATTTTCTTCAAGTCTTCTTCAGAGTAGTTAGCTATTTCCTTTGGTATCATGCCACCTCCAGCACAGCTGAAGAGGTGCATGGTAATTGTGATCTAGAGAGAACAAATCCCCACATCCTATTGTCTTGAGACTTGATGAACCTTACATTCTTGGGCACCAAGTATCATTGTCGTCAGGAGTGATCAGTGGTGACTTTGTCATAGTAATGGTCCCCATATCAGCATAGTAAGAGCTGTCATTTTAGATGTTAAGTGATTTGTGAAACTGAAAAGATTTAAGATGGTGAGATCTTACAATAAAGAGTCTGAAATGCTCTAATAACAATTGCAATATCGGTTAAGGGATGGTCAGTACAATCAGTCTCACAATGAGGAGAGTGTTAAAACACTTAACATATCAAATAGGGAACCAGGTTTATATGAAATATACTAAGAACACAAGTAAGTAATGAGATAGAAGAAAGAACAAGAACAAGATCAATATCAGTATGGTTTTCAAGAATGTTGTATATTGCTCTACAGTTCTATCCCAAGTGTTACAAAGCATAAGATAAATATGAGAACTTATGATACTTTATACTACATCCTACAGCTGGCTATATTTTGAAAGCTAGCTAAAAACACTAATCTAGATAACAAGATCAATGTACAATCAAAAGGCAGATTGCTTGTTGGCTTTTGAATGTGACACGCCATATCTCACATCCTAATCTATTAGAAAAAGTATAGAAGGTACAAACTAGAAAGTTATAGACTCCAAACCATAATCTAAAGATTACAAAAACATGAACCTTTTCACTAACTCATACAATTTGGTGAGTCTTTAGAGTGGCAATGGAAAGTTGGTATGCTTTATGCAAAAGTTGATAAGAGGAAGCATGTCTTTTATGTCTTTGGAAGAAATAAGTCTTTGGTATCTTGGCTTCAGAAAACTTTGGCCTTGAAGCTTTGGAAGACTTCACATTTGTCATAAGAAGATTTGGTCTTCGGCTTTGGATGATTTTACACTAGAATATTTTCTCTAAGGTGTGTAAAACTTCTAAAGTAACATATACTCTATACTTCATGCATGCATGCTGGAAGCTTTTTGGATGCTTTGATTCATCAGCCTTATAATTATAACCTTACAAGCTCCCCCTAGGCTTATGCTATCAAAATATGGTTTTCAAGAATGTTGTATATTCCAAGTTCTAACAAGTGTTACAAAGCTTACATAGAGAATACAAGAACTTAAGATACTTTATACTAAATCATACATCCAACCATACATTGAAGACTAGCTAGAAACACTAATCTAGACAACAAGATCAATATATAGTCAAAGGGCAGATTGCCTATTGATTAGTGACTATAACATGCCATAGCTCACATACACACATAATACAAAAATTATACATGTACAAAAGTAAAAAGTTACAAACATAAGAATTTAATCTAAATTTTGACGAATGTATGGAAGAAATCAATCTTTGCCTTCAAAAGACTTTGTTTTAAAAGCTTCAGAACACTTCATTTTTGGCTTTACAATATTTGGTCTTTTTGCTTTAGAAGATTTTATACTTAACATAATTAACTGATATGTATCAAATCTTCTGATATAACTTTCTTGTACTTCACATGTGCATGCAGAGAGTACTTTGAGTTGTTCATTGGTTGCATCAGCCTCTAAGTGTAATCCAAACTCCCCATAGGTTGATGCTACCAAAACAAAAGAGACCTTTGATTTGTTATCTTCATCTATTGATAGTCCTTATTAGAATCAAGACCATTCCCTCCATCATCATTTAGTCAGAATTCCTAAGACTCTCAGAGTATTTGCTTATGTCATAGAGATCATGTAGAGGAGATCAAGAATGTTTTGCCAAAAATACTCTCAAAGTATCTCCTTATGGTCAGCCATCAGTGCTTTGTTGGGAGAAACATCTTTTATGTGGAAGCTTCAGTCAAAGCCTCCCTCTTCGACAGTAACAAAAGCATGTTGTTTTGGTTGGCTTCGCTTCTTAAGTCTGGGAGCACCCTTAGTGTTTGGCCTGGGTTGTGCTTGGCCACAACTTTTCCTTGGTGCCATGCACTCCCTAGTCAAGTGTCCTATTTGCTAATACGTTTAACACTTCACTTTACATTTAGTCCAAACTTTCCACTTGATACTTTATTAGGAACATTTTTAATGTCCTCTTGTAGAAATTCTTGGCCCTGTGAGTAAGAAGAGCCATTTGCTGGACTATCTCTATGTACTCCAAATCATCTGGATGGACACAATCCCAACGTTCAAAAGTGAAGAGAAAAATTCCATAACTTTCATCAGCAAACACAAAGGCTTGAGTAGAGCTTGTTTCTTGGAATGGGCTTCCTTGGATGTAGCTCTCTCTTAGTGTCTTAGGGAAGATGATAAAAGGACCCTTTCATGAGTTTTCAGGGTAGCAGATGAGATGATGTTTTGGTTCTCTACTATCCCTTTCAACCACATGAAAGGTTGAACTCTTTTGATTTTGGAAGAGCTGCTTGATGGATTTTGCATGTCTATCTCTATCTGGTAGCCATTAAGGATGCCTTACAACTCTGTTTAGTAAGGGTGGTGATGTTTTCACTTCTCTTAATGGCTACACAATAGTTAGTCCATTATCTTGGAAGATGGAACATGAATTTCCTCACAATATCCGTATTTTCAAGTTTTACTCCAACATCCATCAGAGTATCCACAATCGTAAGATACCTGAAGTATTGTTGAGTAATGGTTTCACCTGTCTTATAGGGGAAGTTCTCAAACTGCTACTTCATAAGTTCTTTCTTGTTTTCTTTGGATTCATTAGACCCCAATTTCATAAGCTTCAGTGCATCCTAAGGCTGCTTGTAGTTTTGCATTTCTGAAAGCCTTTGTTGATAGAGTTTAAAAGAATAGTTTTGAAAGTGGTTTCCTTTAGTATCATTCCACCACCAGCATTGGCTGAAAAGGTGCTTGGGATATGAGGTCCTTCAATGACATATTTCCACATATTGTTATCTTGATAATGGATTAACCTTTTTATACGTTTGAACCAAGTATGAAAATCATCAAGGGTGATTATTGAAGATTTACAATCAAGATACTAAAAAGCTCTAATACCAATTACAAGACCGTTGAAGGGGGTCAATGCAAAAGTTTCACAAGGAGGAGAGACTTAGAACAATTAGCATATCAAATAGAGAACCGGTTAGAATGAAACAATGAACAAGTAACAAGAACAATAAACAACACTCAAATATGGTTTTCAAGAATGATGCACATTGTTGTCTAGTTCTTACAAGTGTCACGAAGCTTACATAGAGAATACAAGTACTTGAGATACTTTACACTACATTCTACATCCTGACATACTCTGAAGACCAGCTGCAAACACTTAACTAGACAACAAAATCAATGTAAAATCAAAAGACATATTACGTTTTGACTAGTGATTATGATATGCCATAGCTACATCCTTATCTAGTAAAAAAAGATAAAAGTACAAAAGTGGAAAGTTACAGATATAAGACCTTAATCTACAGTTTGACAAAAGTATGGACTTTTCACCAACTCATCTTAGTTGGTGAGTCTTTAGAGGTGGCAGCAAAAGGTGGTCAGCATTTTTCATAAGGTGATTTAGTGAAAGCATCTCTTCTTTTTCTTTGGAAGAAATCAGTCTTTGGCTTCGGAAAACTTTGTCTTTGAAGCTTCAGGAGACTTCATCTTTGGCTTCGGAAGATTTGGTGATTTGGCTTTAGAAGATTTGATACTTAGCATAATTCACTGAGTTGTATCAAATCTTCCAAATTACCTTCCTTGTAGTTCTCATGTGCACGTTGACAGTTCCTTGAGTTGTTCTTTGGTTTCATCAAACTCTATGTGTAATCCTTACAGGGACTAGTACTACAAAGGGTAAGACACTAGGAAATCAATGAGGCTGATAACGCTATAATGTTTTACATTCTTTATGGAGCTCATATCAATGTTAAAAATTTAGTAGCTTACTTTCATACACAAAATGGTTTGGTATTGGTAGACTGTTCCTAATAATATGTGAATTATACTCTTGTACATGAGTGCATGCCATTCTACTACGTGAGGGCATATCATTTAAACCACATACTGTTGCACTAATTAAAAACATATTTGATAACAAATACTCCTCCTATAACTAATACATAGAAGAAAAACCAAATATGTCCTATGTAAGAATATTTGATATTGTGATCCATGTAATAATATCGCCACCAAAATATATCAACATCGAATCTTAAGAGGGATGTGAATTTAATTTCTTGTTTTTAGATTGATTGAAGGAATATTGTTAGTACATTTGTATGCTAACATATAGTTATATGTAACAGTATTCCAAGTCTTAAGGGGGATGAGAACTAGACAAGCCTGGTCATATATGAAATAACATGAAATGTATCTCATATACTAAGTTTAGATTCATTAAGGTCAACATGAATTAAAAGTCAAATATGTCATATAGTTGTAGATAGAAACAAATGAGTTACCATGTAATATTCAACTTCCAATACCACCAAGATTATACGCTTTGTTTGTGGGGAGCTCACGGATTTGATTTTGGTTGGCCGAATTAAAACATATCCAAGAGACCTCCCATCCTTAAATTTATATCACCGAAGCATGTTTAACTATAAAGTTCTCTAATATCTATAGTCAATGTGCCTTAATGTGTTGATGTTGTTTTAGGTAGATTATTCCTTGTAAACCTCACACATTCATGTCTATCATTGATGTGGATTTTTGTAGTGTGTCATACTCACCCATGTTATGGACTCATCCTTAATAAGGTATGCCATATCGTCCCAGTCATTAATGTGTGATTTACCTAAAGTGTCCTTCTTAACACCCCTTAAGACCCATCATCCTTTATGAGGTTTGCCATTTTATTACGAAAGATATATGAGCGACTCAGATATTACCTATACATTTGGCCTCTTAGACCACCACATATTTTCGCTATGCCCCTAGGGAGCTCATGAAATGGATTTTGGTTGTTCAAGTGAATACTTACCATGATGTCACCCATATTTAGATTACTACCACTCAAGCATGCCTAGTTATGAATTTCTCTTCTCGTCCAAAACCAATATGTTTAAAATACATTGATGTTGTTTGAGGCGGATTTATTCTTCTAAACCTGCATCTCTTCATCACTAGCCGATATCGAATTTGCATAAACAAATACATTCTAGATAAAACCATATATATAAACACATTTGCAAAGTCACATAAATTTACATTGCATTCATTTGATCAAACTAAAATAACCATCTGATAAAAAAGAATTATAAATTGCATCTAATATTAAGCATCCAGGAACAATAAGTCATAATAATATTGTTGGTATAACCTTAAAAGAGTTAATGGACCCATAAGATGATACAATTTTTTAACAAAAATTTAAAGGGGTAAATTCCATAAAAGACTAACTTTCTCAATGATTAACAAAATTCAAGAAGAGGATAATGGTAAGGACCTATTGTAGGAAGTCCTCACAGTTGGCTCACATATTAATAACCAAAATTCTTACATTAAGAGTTCTATTATTATTGAAGTTGGAAACTTTTAGCATTTAACATTAAAACTAAATGCAAACATCATTTATTACATAAGTGTAGTCTTTGTCTAATATTCATAACACAAACTCAAAAATGGATGTGAGTTTCTGTAATACGAATAGTTTCATGTTCTAATCCATAGCTCAACCAACCTTTTATATACCTGGCATACATAATAAAAAGTCAATATTACCGAGAGTTCTAGTTTTTTAAAACATAAACATCTGTAATTTGAAAACTAATACATACCATGAATAATAATATCATTGTTATTATGTTTAAATGTGGCATATCATAATAATGATATAATTAAATTCACTGACATCATAAAAATACCATCACGTAACAAGATAAACTAACATTTAGACTACATACTTTAATAGCACAAGACTTCACTGACATGCTTACCCAAAGTAAAAAAAGTAGTGACCTTACTACACACTAAGCATAATCTAATAGTTGCATATAACAAGACTCCAATGTCTAATCGCATGCTTACACAAGGCAAGACTCTGGTGACCATAGTATGTTGAAGAAAACAAAGCATATGCTTGCATATAGCAAAACGCTCATGACTTTCTTACATAAGAATAGAGTCTAGTGACTATACTATACACAAAGCAAAAAATTGTATGCTTGTATATAAGAAGAATCTACTGAGATGTCTACATAAGGCCAGACTTCAAAGACTATATTATGCATAAAGCCAGGCAAATATATGCTTGTATATAGTTAGATTGTAAGGCCCCATTCTCGGGATGCTCACAGCTGGTTGATCATCGCACCTAAAACATATATTTACATTAACTTAAATAAAAATTACAGCGGAAACATTAAAAACAACATTTCATTTCATCATAAAAGCTTTTGCAAAATAATACATTGTTGTCAAATTACAAAATACATGTTGCATTACATCACAAAAGCATTATAGAAATGGATGCCATCCAAAAAGAGCCAAGCAGCCGCCCCGTGCCATCCTCAGCAATCATTACATGCTAAACGGAAACACATAAAAGTTAATTTGCTCACTAAGTTCTAGTTCTAAAATAAAATATTCTTTACTTTCGTTACGACCATTCTTTACTTTCTTTGAAAATCATATTATACTTTTGCACATGACCACGCATCATACATACACATAGATAATAACATTATTATCTTCATCATTCGTTTGTTAACTTTCTTTCATTCATCGTACGTCATTATCATTAACTTTTGTTACTTTCATTCTCATTCATTCATACTTTCTTACTTTCATTCGTACATTCAGTACTTTTGATGACATGTACAATACCCTGAACATTGTGCATGAAGCTGGTTACTGGGCCTGAGGTCTTTCATAGACCTCGAACATTGTGCATGAAGTTGACTTCAATACCTAGGGCAAGTACATTCACCAATTATCTTTACTCTTTCATTACGGACTAATGCTATATGTTATACCCCGAACATTATGCACGAAGCCGGTTAGTAGGCATGAGGTCTTTCATAGACCTCGAACATTATGCATGAAGCTGACTCCAGTACCTAGGGCAAGCAGCAAGGATCCCATACATATGGTCAATCATAAGGATTGGACCCCAGTGTGCATTCTTCTGGGGTAGCTAACCCGCACACAGTTGAGCTAACACCCTTCATTGGGTGTGAACCTCCATACATTTGCTTGCAAGCCTTTCTTACTTTCATTGATTCATTAATGCATGCATTCTTTCATTACGTTCCTCTTTTCATTATCTTCCACTTTACGTTACATAATACTTTTCATGTGATTCATTAACATTTAATGTAAAGCCATGGAAAATAATCATACATAATAAGGAACATGAACATAAAAGCATCACCATACAAGGCACCATCATACATGCATAATATACACCAAACATACCATCATGCATAAGTATCAAAGATACATCACCATACATCGCCCATCACATCATATTTGACTTCAAAAAGTCAACTTACTATGCCCCCGAGAACATCCCAAGTCAAAGCCTACATTTACATTTTCCCCAAAATCAGAAAATATTTCTAAATCTTTAGGCGCATGAACACTATGCAGGCACATGAGCACTATGCAGGCGCATGAGCACTATGCAGGCGCATGAGCACTATGCAGGCGCATGGCCTTCCAAACATATGAGGAACACTTCGGCGCATGGGGAACTTTCAAGTGCATCAGCACTATTGGGGTGCATGAGCAACACCTATTCTATTCTGGGCAATTCTAGGCGCATGAGCCCTATGCATGCGCATGAGTGCCTAAGCGCATGAACTATGTAGGCGTATGAACACTTAGTAAATTTCAGCCTATTTCTAGGCGCATGAGTACTATTCAGGCACACGAGGTTTAGGGCGCATGGGACACTTAGGCAATTATTTCTGTTGGGCGTATGGACTACTGTTTAGGCGCATGAGCAGCCTAAGTCACACTTAACATCATAATTTAGTCTCCAATCATCATCTATCATGTTCTAAGCTTAACTCATACATTCTAAGCCTTAGAAATATAGTCATAACAACATCAAACACATACATAGCCCAAAATCAACCCCACCCGCGACATACATACATACGGGTATAAAACCCAATTTTATAAAAATGTTTGTACATGCATTTCCAGCCCTAAAACAGTTAAAAACAAGTAAAAAAGGGGTCCTAGAACTCACCTTTGCAACCTTTGGTTATGAATTCTTCAAAAACTCATTTGCAACAGAGTTCAACCGCCTAGAAACCCACCAAAAACATACCCGCACACATACTAACATATATAAGCATACCTTAAATTCAAACTTCTTCTTCCTGTTCTTTAGAATACCCGAGAGTTTCTGCTCTCCTTCTTTCTCTGTCAAAAATGTCCGAAGATTTGTGTGTAGAGAGTGATGGGCGGCGATGCCACCTTTATTGCCAACTTTGAATGTTTTAGTCCTTTTTGATACATTAGGTCCCTCTACTTGGGCTTTATATTTTTTCTTTCTTTTCCTCCACTTTTATTATTGCTTCCATGACTACAAAACTAACTGGGTGTTACAATTCCACCCCCCTTATTTAGGTTTCGTCCCCGAAACCTGTTATTCCTCAAACAATTATGGATAATGTTGTCTCATCTCTTATTCAGTCTCCCACGTAGACTCATATCCCTTTCTGTGCTTCCACTGTACTTGCACAAAGGGAACCACTTTATTCCTTAACCTCTTTTCTTTTCGCTCAATGATCACCACTGGTTGATCCATGTAATTGAGCCTTTCATCTACCTCGATATCCTCCAATGGTACAATCGTATCCTCGTCTGCTAAGCACTTTCTCAGATGAGATACATGGAATGTCGGGTGAATTCCACTTAACTCATCTGGTAACTCTAGTCTATAAGCCACCTCTCCTACTCGAGCAATGATTTGGAAAGGCCCTATGTACCTTGGGCTCAACTTGCCCCTCTTTCTGAATCAAATGATACCTTTCCAAGGTGAGACCATCAACATAACTCTATCCCCCACCTGGAACTCAATCGGTCTATGTCTCTTATCAGCATACGACTTTTGCATATCTTTAGCTGCCATCATAAAGGCCATGAACCTTTCCAGCTTCTCAGTCGTAGCCTCAACCACTTCGACGCTCCCTAACTCTTTACGACTAATATTACCCCAACACACGAGAGTTCTACATCTCCTCCCGTATAACATCTCATAAGGGGGCATACCAATGCTGGCATGCCAACTATTGTTATTTGAGAACTCAGCTAACGGTAAGTGGTCATCCCAACTTCCTACAAAATCAATGACGCATTCCCCAAACATAACTTCTAGCATCTGAATCGTTCTTTCTGACTGACCATCTGTTTGAGGATGATAAGCCATGCTGATATGTAACCTCATCCCCATCGCATCATGAAATTTTTCCAAAACGTGGATGTAAATCGGGTGTCACGATCAACACAATAGACACCGGCACACCATGACAAGTTACGATCTCTTTAATGAATGATTCCGCCAACCTCTCGGATGAATATGTCTCGCAGATCAGTAAGAAGTGAGCACACTTCGTCAAACGGTCCACTATCACCCATATGGCATCATACCCTCGTGCGGTACGCGATAGCTTTGTAATAAAGTCCATGGTGATATGGTTCCACTTCCACTCCGGTATATCCAAAGGTTGGATCTTTCCATACGTCTTTTGATGCTCTGTCTTCACTTGCAAACAAGTAAGGCATTTACTCACATACTCCGCAACATCACGCTTCATACCGACCACCAATAATCTTTCTTCATGTCTTGGTACATCTTTGTAGCACCGGGATGAATTGAGTATCGAGTCTTATAAGCTTCATCCATAATCTTCACACATAGATCCCCAATACGAGGAATCAACATCCGCCTGAATCGGGTTCTAACACCGTGTGTGTATTCACCCAATTCCATAACCAGACCTCTCATTCTTTCCGAGTTAAAATGATATTCTTTTCATGCTTCATCTTGAAACTCTTTGACCTACTTCATGACGTCAGAGGTCATAACCAACTAATAAGCTTTTACCCGAATCAGCTCGGGTCTTTCTTTTGGACTAAGGGAATTCGCCACCATGTTGGCTTTCCCGGGATGGTAATGGATATCTCGTAATCATAATCTTTTATGAGCTCCAACCATCCCCTTTGCCTCATATTCAAGTCTTTCTGCTTGAAGAAATCATTCAAGCTCTTTTGGTCGGTGAATATGGTGCACTTTGTCCCATAGAGGTAGTGCCTCCAAATCTTTAACGCAAAGATCACGAATGCTAGCTCCAAGTCATGAGTAGGATAATTGACCTCATGAACTTTCAACTGTCGAGATGCGTAGGCTATAACCTTTTCACTTTGTATCACACATATCCCAACCCCGAGTAGGAAGCATCAGAATAACCACCAATTCTTTGCTTCCATCGGGCAATGACAAGATAGAAGCTTGAGTCAACCTCGACTTTAACTCCTCAAATGCCCTATTTTGAGCTTGACCCCATACGAACTTTACATCCTTTAGGGTCAACTTGGTTAGTGGAAAAGCGATCTTGGAGAAGTCTTGAATGTGTTGGGTTTGTTGTACCAAAACAATGTTGTTTAACAATTTTAAACAAGAAAACGCAGCGGAATAAGAACTTAATATTCTATTCAATAATCTGAAAATTAAGTTCATAATCTTATTTCAACAAACCCAAAGTCAAAGGATCATATATATGTGAATAAACTAGTTATCAAGAAGCAAACAAAACAACCAAAATCAACACAATAAACTACCTTTTAGAAGCTGTCAAAACGTTGATATAAGTGAAGATGGGGCTGCTATTTGATGACCAAAACATCAAGAATAGATATCCTCAAGTGTTCATACCCACAAGCCTTCAAGAAAACACCCATTTGCTAGGATTTGAGCACCAAATCGACACAAGAAGGCTGCTGGAAACTTGTTCAGCCGTGAACTTTCAAAGAGGATTCTAAATCCTTTGTTCCAGCCATGACATCCTTCTTCCAAAAGAAAGATTATGTTCTTGTGACTCTTTTGCATTAGAGAGAGAGAGATCTGAAGTAGAGTGTGTGTATGTGTGTATCTTGAGAGCCATATCTCCAAAACACACACAAAAGGGAAGAAAAAAGGGGCTGCCCCAGGGGGCGGCCGAAAACCCCTTCTTGTTTGGGTTATACCCTAAAACTCTCCTTTTAAAATATTTCAAGAGTTTTTAGATATTTACATAATTAACCTTTAATTATATAAAATATGCACACACACTTTTATATTTGATGTTGCTTAACTAATTTAAAAACATAACAAATAATATCTATGAACAAAATATCCTCATAATTTGTTCTTTCTCACATACAATTTATTTAGAAAACCCATTTTCTAAATTGTTGTAATATTTAATTCCATGATCATATCATCAATTAAATATTAATTGGTGTTTGCTAAGCTTGTTATTGGGTATGACCCGACTTGGATCACAACGTACTAACCACATCAATGTTCTATGTGTCTTGGGCATACAGAATCCAGCAATCTCCCACTTGCACAAGATACATAGAAGATTGATGTAAGCAGTAAATACCGCCTAACAACGGTTTACTACCCTTAATACGCGTGACTTAAAGCCATTCAATAACATCATCCCCTTCAAGTATCCAACTTGAAATGATTTAGGTGAATCAATCATCTATCCTTTTGTTACAGATGTCATGTTAAATCCAAGGACATAGAATGATCATTCCTTGTTGATTTAACTTAATCAGGCCTTAGACATCATGCTCTCAACGAATAAGAGGAACAAATTCCATCTTGACTACATACGTTTCTCACAATCACCTTATGTTGTACCTAAACATAGCCTTATGTACTGACCATTATTTCAGAGCAGCGAAGAACTAGCTCAAGGTATAACACTTGGTGAATATCAAAACCCAATATGTATCTCAGGTCAGAGGATACCAAATGATATTCGCCTTTACTCAAATTTACTTATGATCAATCTAGAAGATTCCATGTAGTAAAATTGAGATGCGGGTCAGTCCAATATTTGCATCCCAAATATCTATGAACCTTGGTAGCAACCAATTGCTCTATATTCATACCTATGAATATCTACCAATCCATGTTCATAATAGTCTTACATTCATATTTGTTCCCACAAATATGACCGACTACGGACATTTAGAATAATAAACATATTCATGGATGTAAACATGCTAAAAGGGAACACGACTCAAAATTAGTCAAATTACAATTGTTCCGTACTTCAAATACTAAACAGACCAATTTCAATTACTAGAATATCGAAGTCCTAAGGCACAAGTATGACCCTCATACCTTGCCCTCACAAGGAGCTTCGTGAGTGGATCCGTAATGTTTTGATCTTTTATGAACTTTATGAATACATATCTTTACCCTTTTCAACTCCATCCCTTATGATGTTGAATCTCCGCTCAAGGTGCTTAGTCTTTGATGAGTACGGGGTTCCTTGATTTGAGCAATCCCACCCACGTAATTACCAAAGATCTTTAGGGAGTCTTGAATGGTAGAGACCACCCCTAGATAAGCAATGGACAAGCTTATCCATGGCTTCCAAAGCTGCCAATGAAGCGGCTATGTATTCGGATTTTAGACGAATAATGCTACCGTGTCCTGCTTTGAACACTTCAAGGATACCACACCTCCATTCATAATGGAAGTACACCTGATTATGATCGAGAGTTGTTTCGATCTGTTTTGGAAGTCCTCATCTGTGCAACCCTTTACACAGATTTTCACTTCAAAATCCGTATATTAGAAACATATCCTTAGTCTTACTAAGGTGCATCAACATACTTTTAACAACCATTCAATGGTATTTCTATTGGTATCTACTTTGTCATACCTGATAAGCATGACTCGTCCGGTTTAGTGCATATCATGAGACAAATGACGGATCCTATAGCAGATGCGTATGGGATATCCTTCATTTGATTTTGCTCATCTTATGAGCTTGGACATTGAGACGTAGTCAACATGGTCTCTCTTTGAAAGGGTATCATACCTTTCTAAGAGATTTCCATCTTGAACCTTTTCAAGATTTATATATGCACTTTGGTTTGACCCTATCAACCACCTCGATCTATCCTTATAGATCCTTATTCCAAAATATGGGTGATTTCAAAGAGATCTTTTATGAAAAACATCTTCCAAGCAAGGGTTTTAACACCTTCCAAGGTTGGAATATATTTTTCAAATAGCAGTGTGTCATCAGCATACAACACTGAGAGTATAATTTGCTCCCACTAGCTTTCATATATACACACCCTTTTGATGCTTGTTTCAATCCATAGATCTATCACTTTAACTTGTATACTTTATTGGGATGTCGCGGATCGACAAAACCTTCATGCTGAACTATGTGGACAGTCTCTACGAGATGTCCATTAAGGAAAGCGGTTTTGACATCCATTAGCCAAAACTCATATTCAAAATATGCAGTTATGGCACTTAACATCCTAATCGACTTAGCATTGCCACGGGCGTAAGACTTTCATCATAATCAACCAATTGAGTTTGATGAAAACCTTATGCTATAAGTCTTGA
Source organism: Flaveria trinervia (assembly GCA_025506515.1). Taxonomy (NCBI): domain Eukaryota; kingdom Viridiplantae; phylum Streptophyta; class Magnoliopsida; order Asterales; family Asteraceae; genus Flaveria; species Flaveria trinervia. The sequence continues at coordinate 48,655,702 of CM046457.1, read as the reverse complement.
CTTATAAGTATTCAAGTCTCCATGTATATTTGTTTTCATCCAGAAAACCCACTTGTATCCAACCGATTTGGAGTTTAAGTGGAGGTTCAACCAATTGCCAAACTTGGTTGTTATACATGAATTGCATCCTTACGTTCATGGCTTCTAGCCATTTGTCCCAATCCAAATTGGACATAACATCTTGGTGTATGGTTAGCCTACAGGGTATAACCACATAGCATCCATTCATGAAATATCCTTATCTTTCAGATGGAATACTAACTCTACCAGATTTGTGAACGTTTTGTGTGTGTTGATCAACCTCTTGATCTTATCAACAACCTCCTGCTGATTGCTAGTGTCAATCAAATGTGTATCGCCTTGTGGATTTTGATCCTTATCAAGTTCCACAGTTCTATACGTCATTCCTTCCATAAAGGACTTGGTTTCAAGAACCATAGACTTTGGAGCAATAAATACTTCTGATTCGTTGAGTCAAAGAAACGGTATCTTATACAGTCTCTTTGGATTCTAAATGAATACACACTTTCTTGTCCGGGTCATATTCATAATATGAGCCTTAGAGAGCGATGCGAAAACCCAAAATGATAAAGGTGGTAAGTTCATAGCCATAATAAATTGAACCATATCCAAATAGGGTTCAGTTTCTCCTTTATCTGAATGAAGAGCATAGATAACTATACGGAGCTGATTTTCTACTTCATTATTGATGATTTTGAACATTTCAAAAGCTTCATACTTATGTGTCATCAAGTGCCCACAATAATAGCGACTGTAATCGTGGTAACAATAATGAAGTATCTTTCACCAGTCTTAGACATTGTCTTAAAAGGATCATATACATCCAAATGCATCATTCCTAATTAGTCTTTGGTTCATACTTATCAAATGAAACATTTTCATTTGTTTCCAAAAGACCATTCTTTTGAAGTGTTTGAATCAATTCTGGTTAATGTGACCAAGGCGACAATGTCAAAGATAGTAATAACTTAAACCCATTTTAAGTTTCTTTTATGCTAAAGATGTATGAACGAGTTATAATAGGATGATCTATCATGAACCAATTCATGGAAATCATTAAAAGGCATATCTTTAAAATGATATACATCATTCAAAACTCAATACCATTATTTACAAACTTTGAATCATGATCATATGTTTAATAGGAAACAATAATTATGTTCCTAGTCAAACTAGGTGCATACAAAAATGTTTTGAGAACAACTTCCAAACCATTTGAAGGTCTCAAAATAGAGTTTCCCTTCTTGAAGCGGACATTCTTTTGAACCCTTTTGCAACAATTGCAAGTATGAGTCTCACATCGGTATCCAATACCCATGTGATTGAAGAAATGGCTTTTAAAACAGCGTATGAATCATGGAATTGTATTTGAGGTTTGCCCAAAACCCTTCTTGTGTTTCAATCCTTGAGATAGAAGGGACAATACCCTTTTTATAGTCCTATCTCTCCATACTCAAAGCATGGATCGTTCTCCGTTACCTTAGGCTTCATAAGCTTAGGTTTTGAGGTTTCGCTTAACCTTGCTTTGATTTATTCCAATCCTTTAGCAATAATTGCTTTAGGATCGGGATGGCCACTTCTTATAGCCTCCCTTATTGATCGAGAGAATAGGTAGAACCTCTCTACTTATCCCCGCCTCGGTTGCTTTGAGCATTGCATGAGGTTCACCGATGCTCATGTCCCATCCGTTCATATTACAGTTTATTATGAATGTCTCAAACCTTTAGTTAGGCAATCAAGGATCAAATCCTTGGCCAACTACTTTGAGACAGGATAGTAAAGCATCTTGAGGCTATCAATATGGCTTTATCTTAAGAATATATAAGATGATATCGATTGGGTCTTTTCATGTGACATGCATAAAGTGCTTGAACCGTTTCAAAGCAATCTTACTAAAGTTTGCGGAAGGAACATTTCCTTTTAGATTAACATGTCATGTGCCTCATGAGGCTCCAAACCCTTTTGGAGTCTGGGAATCATATTCCCAACATGAGATCGGATGCTTGCACAGAATCCTTAGTGTGCTTAACTCAATCGTCAAAAGGCCATAACATCAACAGCGTGGGTTGGTGAGGTATGGGATCGTCAAGGACATAGACCTTTACTCATTCTTGAGAACGATTCTCAAGTTTCAAAATGAGTCCATAAGATAATTATGGTTAGGACTATCCCTCTCGAGAATAGGTCTCAGTGATAGGGAAGGGACGATCGGGGGGGTAGCATTATAGTTAGAGGTCATCATTACAAAATTGACAAAGTTCATATTAGTATTTCTCATAAATTATTTTAATCGTTAATACCTTAAATGTCTCATAGACAATTAACAATTAAAATCTAGAATCCAACGTTACATTTAAATGATGGTTAGGTGACCTTTATCCCATTATTTAAATTAACAAGGTAGTCAACAGTTGACAATTGCAACCTATTGCAACTTCTAGTCTTATGGGATCGGTTAAACATCATATGTTTAGTCGGCATGTTTAATCCCATCAACACCATTGTAAGCCATGCTTCGGTGACCCTAAGCACATGGTTTCCAATTCAAGTCGTCCTACTTACACACACGTGTGAGTTTTTACATATAAGCGGTTAGGTGACCTTTATCCCACAAGTATGTTAGACTCACCTCAAGGACACAAGTTCCCTACAAGTGGTTAGGTGACCTTTATCCCACAAGTAGTTCCCAAGTGATTGAGTGTCGTGTAAAAGGATGGTGTTAGACTTGTTACAAAAGGGTTTTAGGTTTCCATTAATTTTAGACTTGAAAAACCTATGTACCTTGTAATTGCATGCTTTCAAATACATGGTACCCTATGGTTCTCTTTTAATAAAACCTCTTTTATTTTGAAATCATTAATCCTCTTAATAACTTTTATTAATTACTTAATGATTTAGAACCATAAAATTCAGCTTGTTATCATAATTTATTTAGATTGTTAAGCATATTCATATATCAAACAATCAACATAAAACAAACAAGCATAATCATACAAAATATGTGCATAACCATAGCCACTAAGTTGACTACACTTGTTTGCCATCACAAGTGTTGTCATAAGGTCTTTTCCTAAGGGTTCAACACAACACAAATGATGAGATCTCCAAAGACCCCCACTTGAACTTGCATCCAAATGCTTCAAGTCCATCCTTTGTGTCTTCCTTTTGTGTTCCTTCCCGAGCATCTTCTTTTACAAAATATATACATCTAATACATATTTTCTAGTAAAGGAAAAATGCTCCTAATCTATTTATTACATTGCCAAATGAATAAATAAATTACAAACCAAAAGGAAACACAAAAGAAATTACTACAACCCATAAAGAAAGAATACAATCAACATGACAATTCCATAATCAACCAAACCAAAATAACCAAGGTCAAGGCTATGTTATGCACTAAAATTATGTATCATATACATCATACTAAGAACCAAAATGAACCCCATTGACCCTAAATTTTCAGCCAACATAAACCAAAAATCTAGGGTCTTTTGTCCAAACAAAACACAATCAACCAAATTGATATCTTTTCTTTCAAGGTTTAATCACTAGCATGTTTGATATAACCTTGAAAGATTGGGGTATCATCAAATCAATACAAACAGCCCTAAAATTGGTTGTTAAACCTTATATAACCAATTATACAAGAACACATGAAACTAATCATCCACATAACCGGCTCTTGATGCCAATGTTGGGGTTGTTGTACCAAAACAATGTTGTTTAACAATTTTAAACAGAAAAACGCAGCGGAATAAGAACTTAATATTCTATTCAATAATCTGAAAATTAAAGTTCATAATCTTATTTCAACAAACCCAAAGTCAAAGGATCATATATATGTGAATAAACTAGTTATCAAGAAGCAAACAAAACAACCAAAATCAACACAATAAACTACCTTTTAGAAGCTGTCAAAACGTGATATAAGTGAAGATGGGGCTGCTATTTGATGACCAAAACATCAAGAATAGATGTCCTCAAGTGTCATACCCACAAGCCTTCAAGAAAACAACCCATTTGCTAGGATTTGAGCACCAAATCGACACAAGAAGGCTGCTGGAAACTTGTTCCAGCCGTGAACTTTCAAAGAGGATTCTAAATCCTTTGTTCCAGCCATGACATCCTTCTTCCAAAAGAAAGATTATGTTCTTGTGATCTTTTGCATTAGAGAGAGAGAGATCTGAAGTAGAGTGTGTGTATGTGTGTATCTTGAGAGCCATATCTCCAAAACAAAACACACAAAAGGGAAGAACAAAGGGGCTGCCCCAAGGGGGCGGCCGAAAACCCCTTCTTGTTTTGGGTTATACCCTAAAACTCTCCTTTTAAAATATTTCAAGAGTTTTTAGATATTATATACATAATAAACCTTTAATTATATAAAATATGCACACACACTTTTATTATTTGATGTTGCTTAACTAATTTAAACAACATAACAAATAATATCTATGAACAAAATATCCTCATAATTTGTTCTTTCTCACATACAATTTATTTAGAAAACCCATTTTCTAAATTGGGTAATTATTTAATTCCATGATCATATCATCAATTAAATATTAATTGGTGTTTGCTAAGCTTGTTATTGGGTATGACCCGACTTGGATCACAACGTACTAACCACATCAATGTTCTATGTGTCTTGGGCATACAGAATCCAAGAAGACTCTCCTATAATTGCCCGCCAAACCAAGAAGATACGAATCTCGGATGGTGTTCGGAGGACTTCCATTGCCATAATCGCCTAATCTTTTCCGGACCACCATAATCCCTTTAGGATCACTACGTGACCCAAGAACTGACCCTATTAGCCAGAACGCGCATTGGAGAGCTTGGCATACGACTTCTCTCTTCTCAACGTCTCCAACACCTCTCAAATATGGCCGGCATGCTCTCCTCCCTCTTTGAATAAATCAAGAAATCATCAATAACACAATCACTGATTTATCCAAATCGGCCGACATACTCGATTCATCAAATCCATAAAAGCAAGCTGATGCGTTGGTTAAACCAAAAGGCATAACAATAAAACTCGCAGTGTCATAACACGTGCGAAAGCTATTTAGGAATGTTTTGCTCCTTAACCTTCAGCTGATGGTAACTAGATCAAAGGTCTATCCTTGAAAACCAACTGGCACCCTAGAGCTGATCAAAAAGATCATCAATTCTTGGTAATGGGTACCGATTCTTTACTGTCAGCTTATTCAGCTCTCGATAGTCAATACACATCCTCATACTATCATCTTTCTTGTTGACAAATAAGATCGGAGCACCCCTAAGAAGAGATACTCAATCGAATGAACCCCTTATCAAGAAACTCCAACAGTTGCTCCATCAGTTCCTTCATCTCAGTCGGAACCAACTGATACGACGCCTTAGCTACAGGTTGTGCACCGGTATCAAGTCAATCTGGAACTTAATTTAATAGTCAGGTGGCACTCCTGGTAAGTCTTCGGGAAACACGTCTGGGAAGACACACATCACCGGTACGTCGGTCAATTGTGGTGTTGGTGTATCCACATCCTTCACGTAGGCCAAGTACGCACTACATCCACACCTCATGCACCTTCCCGTCACAGCCATTGAAATCACTTTCGGGATTGTAGTGACTCGATCACCATAAACCATCACCGTACTCCCGTCAGGTGCTGTCAATTGGATCATCTTCTTGCGACACACAATATTCTGTTGTAGTGTGCCAACCAATCCATTCCTAGGACTACGTTGAATCCACCTAAGGTCATCACAAATGGTCTAACAAGAAACTTGTGACCTTCTAGTTCCATGTCACAACCCTCTATCATCTTAGAAATCCTGGTAGACTACCTATGGCAGTTTCTACATTGAAGGGTGTATCTATATTCTTACTACTAATAGGCAATTTAGCACAGAAAAGTATCAGAAATAAAACTTTTACTAGCACCATAATCAAATAACATAGAGGCAAAAGTTTGGTTTACTAGAAATGTACCTGACACAACATTGGGGTTCATCCTAGAATCCTCCTGCGTCATCGTGAATGCTCTAGCACTCACCCTCTATCCTTCTCCTCCAGCTTTCTTCACTCCCAATCGTTCAGCCCTTGGCTTCTTGCAATCCCTACTCATGTGGCCCTCCCCGCCACAGTTAAAACATCTCCCCGCTTTGCACTCTCGTGCCATGTGATATGGCTTCCCACACTTGAAGCACACGTTCAATCTCATATACACTCACCGGTGTGCTCCTTTCCACACTTGCCACACCTCTTCATCCCCGCACCAGATATGACCACATGTCGGTCATCCACCCATGCACCTTTATTGCTTGGAGTGGCCCCGCCATGTCCAATTTGCTTCCCATTCTAGTTTAGATCCCTACCACCTTTCTTGCTGCCTTCGGCCACCACCACAGTTCTTTTATCATACAACCTCCCTGCCAAGTCAACCGCCAACCTAAACGTGCTCGGTCGGGCAGCGATCATGTGCCAGCGAAAATCCGCTAGCAAGACCTGAATATACCTCTTGATCTTTCATGACAGAGGTGTCACCTGGTCAGGCACCAGCCGTGGCATTTCATTAAACTTCATGATGTATTGCTGATGTGTCATCGTTCCCGCTTCCAGCTGCAGGAACTCTTTCTCAACCTTATCCATCTCTCGGTGTGTACAAAACTCCTCAATCACTAACTTCTTCGGCTCTGCCCATTTCATCCTTCCAATCGCCTGACTACCCTAAACTTGGATGATATTGTCCTACCAGCACAAAGCCGGGTCCATAATGTGTGGGCAACAAACTTCACCTTTGGTCCTCTCGGCACTCACTGATATTCAGAACAACTTCCATCTCTCTCACCCACTGGTGAGCAGCAGCAGTAGTGCCGTTGCCATCAAAATTAGGGAGCTTGCGTCTTTGAAATGCCCCGTAGTTGCAGCCTCGTGCCACCTCCGGTGCAGGCTCTTCTTCCTCCTCCTCTTCTTCGTCATCCGAGAAAACTATCTCAGTCTCGGGTCGTCTCCTTTCGCCCGTAGGCCTACTTCTCTCTTTCCTTTCTCCTTCTCTTACAACCGTAATTACTTCAGTCACCACAAACGGTAAGATCGTCTGCATGACCTCATGCACTTTATCCACAACAGCCCCCTTCACTAAGGCTCTCAACTTAGCACTCTCATCTCTGCCTTCTGGATGAGGGGTCTCATGTTCTACATGAACCACCTTTTTGGCCCTAGGCCTTCCTCTTGTAGCCCGTGGTTTAGCACCACACCCACCACGACCTCCACTACATGAAGCATTCAATGATCTACCACTTGGCCATCCTCTAATACGCTATAAGATTCAAACACCAACATGGTCAGTCAACAAAACAACTCAGTTTATGTCAAGTATAGTAAGTCCCTAATACAGTGGTCAATTGTGATTAGCCACTTACTTTACTCTTCGTACCCCAAGCATTACCTATCCTAACTACATCAGAATCAAAATCTAGTAACAGCATATAGAACAAATCACATAACATGTGCACATAATGCCGGTTAATATTAAGAAAATACATGATGGGACGCTCACAACTGGTCGATCATCGCACATAAAACATATATTTACATTAACTTAAAAAACATTACAGCGGAAACATTAAAAAACCCATTTCATTTCATCATAAAAGCTTTTGCAAAATAATACATCGTTGTCAAATTACAAAATACATGTTTCATTACATCACAAAAGCATTATAAAAATGGATGCCATCCAAAAGAGCCAAGCAGCCGCCCTGTGCCATCCTCAGCATCATTACCTACAACTGGAAACACATAAAAGTGTTAGGATCAGTGATCTACATTTGATTGATTAGAGACTATTGCAGCGGAAATCAAAAAATGAATTAGACAATTCACAAGAATACAGTTGATATTCGAAGTAAGAGCAAACGATTATAGAAAGAATTCTGCAAATCAAATATTTCATTCAATACGCGCTTTCGTGGTGGCAAAATGTCACCCTTACAATCAGGTCAATCATCGCTTATATAAGATATGTCGTGGTGGAACATTCCTTATATATGAGATGTGATTTCGGCTAATGTCATTTGATAGTGACATCTAACAGAATTATTCAGACTACTGAAAGTTAAATAACTACTGAAGATGTCAAAATAGCTGACATCTTCTTACAAAAATACTAAGTGTTAACTATCACTACAACTACTGAAAAGAAACTACTGAAACTACAACGACTGAAGAACATGCTCTTCAGTCGTTTTACAAATACTGAAATATAAAAGAAAACTACTGAAGGAAACCATCACAACAACTGAAGAATGCTTCTTCAGCTGTTGTAACAAACTCTGAAGGCTTCAGTACTTGTACTTGAACTTCAGCTGTTGTCATCAGCTGATGTCTTTAGTCTTCGTACTTCAGCTGTTGATCTTCAGTACTTTAGTCTTCAGCTATTGATCTTCAGACTTTGGTCTTCAGCTGTTCAAGTCTTCAGTACTTTAGTCTTCAGCTGTTGAAGTTCAGTACTTTAGTCTTCAGCTGTTGAAGTCTTCAGACTTTGTCAAACAGCTGATCAAGTCTTCAGCAGTTGTTGTGATGTATGTGGGACTTAGAGGTTTTTCTGATCAGGCTCATTGGTTCTTTTGGTCCAACAAACTCCCCTGAAACCAATGCAGCCAAAACCTCTAAATTATTGAAGATGTTCCACTTATTATGGCAGAAAGATTTGGTCATTTGTCCTTCTAGATCAGCTCAGAAGTGACCCATGTAAGCACAGGCCTGGGAAGAAGTCTCAATGATCTGTTTGGCAACGGATGAATGGGAACTCTGTCTGGGGAACTGGACACAGAGCTGTTACCCCATCCATGAGATCTACTTCCCAACAATGAGTCTGTATGACTCCCTTGTATAGGCCTCAAGGAAGGTTATCTGTTCCTCCATGGTAAGCTCTTCAGCTTCCTCCTTCAAAAAGTGATTCTGGCCCATAATATTCAGATAGGTATTGACTGTTTCCCATTTTTGAGTTCCACAGTTGTTATTACTCTATAAGCAAATTCATCTGGTGATTACCCTCTAAGAACAACTGGAGCTCATTCTTTCTAACTTCCTCAAGCCTCTTATATACTAACCCTTTTCACCATTTTATTCCAGCATCTTTTGTGGGGTTCAGTTAGCTTTATAGGCTTTCTTGAAGTATCTAGGATTTCCAGGGTGATACTACAAAGACCAGTGAGATCACTTCATCTACAATCTTCTTCACTTGGCCAATGTATCTCTGTGGAATGTTTTTCTTTGAATCCTATGAGACACCCTGGATCAGGCCAAATCCTCACTCTCTCCTTTTGATATTGAAATGTATGTTTAAGAGTGTATAACCTGAGAGCGTGCTTCTTCATGTTGATGATTGAAGATGTGGCAGCATATGCTTTGTCAACACTTTCAACAATTCTCATCATGTTGTTTGTGAAGCTCTTCTTCTTCTAGCTTCACTTCACAATTTGTCTTTGAGTTTCAGGAGTAATGTTGGAGAGTGACGTTTGGCCTAGGCAACGTATAACAGCTGAGATTGGCAGCCTATCTTCATCTTCATCATATCTTCTTTCTCCTCTTCTAGCCTCAGTACCCTTTCTTCCTCTTCTGGGGTACATCATCGGCTATTGGTTTTGGGTAAGGGAATTGGTTTGGTGGGTTGTGGTTGTGGTGGTTTTTGGGGTAAAGGGATGTTTTAGTGGGTTTTGGTGTGGGAATTTTGACAGGCTGTTCTAGCATTTTGGATGTGAGTTGGCTTTAGATTGCTTGACTAGTTCAGTCCTGCTCCAGCACCAGCTTCATTTAAGGCTTCAATAACCAATCCTTTGGTGTATACTTCAGACGAACAGATCTGGTGGTTATTTCCAAGATGCTCCCTGGACCATGCCATGATTTCAATCAATGATCTACCAAGATATTTCGCTATGAACCTGATCATGATTTCTAGCCTTTCCCTTTCCAACACATCAAACTTGGCCATCTAGCTTGGATTTCTTCAATCTCCAGTCTTCTGATTCTGAGTCAAGTTTTTCAGTGTCGTGACCTTGCTAAACAACTGATTAATGATGTTATCCATGATCGGCTGTGTTCGGCATCAGCTCCTTCACCATTGTCTCCAAGTCAGTCTCCTTTTCATTTTCCTTTTCTTGTATGTGACATGAAAGTCTTTAGTACTTTCAGTCACTTTCTCCAATGTCAGCTTCCTTCACCTTCTCCTTCTCAGTTTCTTCCTATCTGCAATCCTTTTTCTTTTTGCTTTCACTGAATGAATCCCCCCTTTTTGGTTGCATTGTTGCAAGGGTTGATTGTCAGAAAGCCTTTTGCTACAGCATCCTCTATCAAGGGTTGTATAACTGAGGAAGCTCTCATCAAGGGTTTTAAGCACTATATCAGTGATAGTTGATGTGATGAGAGGTAAGGAATGTTGAAAGATAGCAGCATTTGCTCAGGGGGGTTCTGTCCCTGAGAAATAGTGCAGAAGTAAGAGGCAGGTGGTTGAGTGTGTTGGAGTGGCTCTGTGTATGGGACCCTTCAGAGGAAGGTGCCATCTGGGTTTTGAGGGGTAGATGGTCTTTGATCCTGAGAAATTTGGCAAGCAGCTCTTTGAGTCTGCTCACCTCATCCTCGAGGATGGTGTTTTGGGCTAAAACATCATAAAAGAAGCCAGGTCATCATCAGTGTTTACTGAATCACCTGACCTCCGATGAATCAGGATGAACATGCTCTGAGTGTAGATCAGTAGTAGCATGTGCCCTTGGTCATGGTACTGGGGACTTCCTGCCTCAGGACCATGTCCTCATCGGCAGTGCCTCTGGTGAGGTCTTATGGATAGTACAAATTCATCCTGATCATTTGCTGAAGCAGGAGAAGTGGCAGCCTCACCAGAAATTCGAATCTCCGTTTCTACACTGGAGATTGAATATGGTAACCCTTATGCTATGGGGGTGTCAGAAGCACTTTGGTCCTCCCCCTCAATGGTTGAGGCTATCCGAGTTTGATTGTATCTGGGGAGGAGTGAGGAATGCAACTGAGTCACACTTTGGCAATTATTATGGTAGGACTTTGGGGGGCGGTTGCAGTGGGGAGAGGGTGTGAAGGCAGTATGCACCCGGGAGAGTGGTGCGTTTCAATGGCAACCTCCTCAAGTGAGGAAGGTTCCAGATGTAAAGTGCCCCAGAGGTGGTTGCTACAGGCTCCTGTTGAGAGGAAACCTGAGCGGTTGAGGGTGAGTGAGTACATGTATCTACTGGGGGGTTATGACTAGTAGATATAACCTGCGTTTGTGTTGCAGGGGCATCCTCAGGGGACTCATTTCCTGAGTAGCCTTTTTGGCTTTCTGTGTTTGGGTTTGGTGGGGACATTAGATTTGGAGGTGGTGGCTGTGGGTTCCAGCTGCGTGGGTTTTCGCAGTTTGGCAGCCAGTTAATTGACTGGTCTGAGTTGTGCCTGGAGTATACTTCAGGCAATACAGCCATGGCAGGGACTCCAAGGCCAACAAGTCCCTCAGCTTTAGCTGTTTACTATAATGGCCATTATGAAACCGAGGATATAATATCCATCGATTAGCAATAGGCTTGGAGGCCATATCCTTGAGTTCAAGAAATAATATTTCAGAAAAATTAAGCTTTGTTGGTCAAGGATAGAGAATAATACTGCTGCCAGCTCGTCGACATTTGATCCCAAGAAGAAGTCTTAGGAGCTAAGCATACATTCACCATATGAAAAATTAGTCGTTCTGCATCATGGAAATGCTTCTTCAGGATGGTAGAGGCGCTGAGGTTACCCTGGTATCCATGGTTGGGCAAATGATAGATCAGTGGTGCCCTTTGAATACCCAGTGGGGAAAGTGGCATCATCCAATTGTAGGGTTTGGCGAAGGATTGCTGGAGTGATGACCACTGGACGGTGTTGACGAATGACTGGAAAGAGTCGGTGTCATTCTCCCCGGTGATAGGGGTGACGTTCGTCCAAAATTGGTGTAGGGATTCGGAATGAATGGTAGGATTTAGAAGGAAAGCCGTTTTGTATGGAGAGTTGATCATTAGATCAATGGCATTATCAAACTTTGTCCAGAAGGGTGATTTGGTAAGGTAAGCAACACAGTTGGGTGTGGTTTAAGCTTCATGTTCGCCATTGATGTGAGAGAAGGTTCTGAGTTTTTGAACGTTAGGTTTGAGATGATGAAGCTCTGTAAGATAAGGTATTTATAGGGTACGGGTTATAAAGCAACTAAAGGGTTTGGTGTGTATCATGAGTAGTTTTAATCAACTGATGACGTGGTATTAACCTTCAGAGGTTGTGAAACAATGAAGTCTTGGTTTTAGGCATCAGTAGTTATAAAACTACTGAAAACCATGGTTTTAGCTTCAGATGTTGGAAACACTGATAACTTGGTGTTAGTCATCAGTAGTTATGAAACTACTGAAGACATGGTTTTGTCATCAGTTTTGTAAACAGCTGACGACATGGTGTTAGTCATCAGTAGTTGTGAAACTACTGAAGACATGGTTTTGTCATCAGTTATTTAAGATGAAACAGCAGTTTAGAAACAACTGAAGAGAAAATTCTCATCAGTTGTTTTCGTCAATTCATAGCTTTTCAGTTGTTCATACTGTCCTCAACACTTACTCATCAGTCTTTTGGCTGTTTTTCAGTTGTTTCATAGGACTCAGTACTTGTCTGGTTTGTACTGATATCGTAGTTATAACGACATCAGTGTTGTGACTGTATCAGTTCTTGTAACAGAACAATCTTATTTGTGATATAATTACAAATGATCATCAGTACTTATTTACTGAGATCATCAGTATTTATCACTTATTCTAGCTGCGCATACCAAGCCTTAACACTAGGTTTTGGAAAGTCGAAACTCCGAAGGCTTAGTAAAAATGTCTGCAAGCTCATCAGCACTAGGCACAAACTTTGGATCAATCAGACCTTTTTCAAAACAGTCTCTAATAAAATGATGTCTGATCTCTATATGTTTGGTCCTAGAGTGCTGGACAGGATTCTTGACAATGCAAAGAGCTGAAGCACTGTCCATTAATATTGAAGTCTTAGTCTCTGTAATGCCATAATCCAAAAGTTGGTTCTGAAGCCAGAGTACCTGGGAAGTACAGCTTGCAGAAGCAATGTACTCTGCTTCAGCAGTGGATGTAGCAACAGATGTTTGTTTCTTACTCTGCCAAGAAATCAAACAGTTGCCTAGGAATTGACATCCACCAGAAGTTGACTTTCTGGTTAACTTACACCCTGCATAGTCACTATCAGAAAAAGCAACCAATTTGCAAGAGTGTCCAGTGGAATACCATAAACCTAGAGATTGTGTACCTTGCAGATATCTAAAGATCCTTTTGACTGCAATCAAGTGAGACTCTTAGGAGCAGCCTGAAATCTAGCACAAACACACGTTGCAAACATGATATATGGCCTAGAAGCTGTTAAGTACATCAAGGACCCAATCATACATCTGTAAAGTGTTTCATCAACAGCTTTACCTTTCTGATCTGCATCCAGTTGTGTGTGTTGCACATGGGAGTAGAACAGGGCTTACAATTTGTAAGTCAAACTTATTCAAAAGATCTTTTGTATATTTAGACTGATGAATGAAAGTCCCATCAGCCTTTTGTTTGATTTGCAATCCTAGAAAGAACTGTAATTCTCCATTGCACTCATTTCAAACTTCTTATGCATTAAATTGGTAAAGTCATCACACAACTGGGAGTCAGAGAATGCAAAAATAATATCATCAACATAAATTGAACAAGTAGCTTATGTTGATCCACCTTCTTAATGAATAAAGTTTTATCTATGGAGCCTCTAGTAAATTATTTTGAAGAAGAAAATTTGATAATGTGTCATACCAGGCTCTAGGAGCTTGTTTCAACCCATAAAGAGCCTTATCAAGTTTGTATACCCAATCTGGAGTTTATTATCCTCAAACCTGGTGGTTGACACACATAAACCTCTTCTTTATTTTACCATATAAAAATGCACTTTTAACATCCATTTGAAAAACTTTAAGATTGTGGAATGCAGCATAGGCTAAGAACAATCTAATTGCCTCCAGTCTGGCTACAGGGGCAAAGGTCTCATCATAATCAATACCTTCTTCTTGTGAAAACCCTGAACAACCAGTCTGGCCTTGTTCTTAACAATAAGCCCTTTTCATCTGTTTGTTCCAAAACACCCATTTAGTGCCTATTGCACACTTACCTGGGGGTAGAGGAACCAGTTCCCACACTTGCTGTTTCTTGAACTTAAGTAGCTCAAGCTGCATGGCTTCCACCCATCCATTGTCTCTGAAAGCAACATGATAGTTCTTTGGCTCTTGCTGACTGATGAAGAGAGCATAGAAGCACAAGTTAGACAATTGACTTTGGTTGAGATGCAGCATTGATACCACCAATGATTTGAGACATGGGGTGATTCTTCAGCTCTTGGTGCACAATAAGATAGTGCAAGTGTTTGTAGCCGGTTCAGCATCAGCAGATGTTGATTCAGATTCTTGAAACCAAGTATTAGATGGCAAATCAAACGATGTAGAGGAATCAAAAATCTCATCAGCATTGTTATAGATGGAGCTGCTGAAGGTACAGGAACATCAAGTTTAGCAGACTCAGGCAGTTGGTCACTAAACTTGAAAAGGTGAGTATGATATCATCATCATCTTCAGTACCACCAGGTGGAAGACTTGCTGCAGAAGATGATTTATCCACATGATCTGCAAAGCTGGAGTTTGATAAGGAGCATATTGCAGTATGTCCAGATCAAACAACTCCACAGGGTTTTGTGGAATTTTATCCTTAGGAGATTCATTGAATTTCACATGCAAGGTTTCTTCAACTATCTTTGTTCTGCAGTTGAAGACTCTGTAAGCCTTGCAAGTGGATGAATAACCTACAAAATACCCTGCATCCACCTTAGGATCAAATTTGTGGAGTTGACCCTTTGTGTTGAGAATGAAACAAGGACATCCAAAGGCTCTGAAGAATGAAATCAAAGGGGCCAAATGATGTAGAGCTTCATCAACCTCTAATTTACTAACACTCTATTCTGCACATAGCAAGCTGTATTGACAGCTTCAGCCCAGAAGGTCAAAGGCAAACCAGAGTCAGCCAACATGGACCTTGCAGCTTCAATTAAAGTCCTGTTTTTCTCTCCACTACTCCATTTTGTTTTGGAGTCCTTGGGATGCTAAACTGCCTTTTGATTCTTTTGAAATATAAAATCTTCAAGTGTATGGTTTCTGAATTCAGTACCATTATCACCTTATACACTTGACTGATAGGGAATACTGCTTCTCAACATACAGCACAAAGTTATAATCTTCTGAGCAACCTCATCCTTTGAATGTAGAAAGAAAGTCCATACGAATCTGGAGTAATCATCCACAATACCAGACAGTATTCTTCTTTGCCATGCTCATCACTCTCACAGGACCAAATAGATCCATGTGCAGTAACGCAAGCAGGCAGTGGACTTAGGTTTTCAATGGGAGGGAATGAGACTTTGTGTGTTTTCCTTTCAAAGCAAGCAGTGCAGGCTTCATCACAGTGGAACTCCTTATTGATAAACTTCACTAAACGATTGTGGATCAGCTGATTCATATCTGAGATTGACATGACCTAGCCTTCTATGCCATAGTTTAGATTCCTGAGGAGAGGCTTTGGAGAACAGGCATGGATGACCTTTCAAATCAATCTTCTTTGAAAAATCCAAGGCATACACTCTTCCGATTCTGTTGGCCTTCAGGAGAGTATGTTCATCATTACCTTGTCAATCAGCCTCAAAACATAGGAAGACAGAATCCTGCAGTTCTAGCTTGTGAAAAGTGCAACATGCCCTTTATCACACATCTGACTGACATCAGCAGATTATACTTGAGATTCTCCACATGAAAAGGATCCACCATTTCCTCCTTAAAATTAACAAACTAGTCTGAGTTTATCACGAGGAGCACCATCAGCTGTTTTGTGATGAACTTATCCTTCTTTTTGGATTTGGTTGAAGGCTTGGGTTTATCACAATGGAATGATTGCGGGTACAAACTTGGTCTCAAACTCAGTTTTCATTTATCCATTGGATTTTAATGAGCTTATCTCTGTTGAGTTTGGAACCTTTCTGTACTAACATTCATCAGAAAAGATGATTGAATTTACCACATATTTCACATGGATTATTCTTCATCTTGGATTGATCAACTGCTGATGTGGAAACTACTAAAGGTATGCTCTTCAGTACTTTCCTCCTTCAGTACTTTTGTTCAGTACTGAAGAATCTGTAACAACTGAAGAGTGTTCTTCAGCTGTTCATTGTCAGCAGTTGTTAATCCATTTATTTCAGCTGATTTGAAATGCTTTTCAGTTGTTGTAACTTGCCTTCAGTACTTAAGTTACTTTGTGGGACAACATCTGAAATACTCAGCTTCATGTGCTTATCAGTAGTTAACCCATCAGCCAATAACTGCTGAGGTATCATCCCTATTTCATCTTGTGATTTTGGGAGATCACTTGAGGATGATGCACATGATGATGTGGTTTGGAGATTGCTTTGACCTTCAGATTTTACTATAGGTTTTGGAGTAAAATCTGTTGGAGGTGCAATATGGTTGTAACCAATTCCAAACTTCACATTCGAAGCAGATTGCTTACTGAGCAGCATTTCAAATCCCTTGTAGGGACACCCAGCGGTCACACTCTCAACTTGGGTAACTGCAAGTTTTTCTTTGAGTTCCTTATGGTTCTCAAGAATGACCTCTAGCTTAGCCTTTTCATCATTTAATTGCATTTAAGCTTATAGATCTCATCATCTTTGTCCTTAAGGACAGACTAATATTCCACTTTTCTTTCGAAATCGTTTGCTCAAGCTCTAGATTTTGATTAATTACAACTACATTTGCTTCTCTAATAGAGACAAATGAATCTATGCAAGATTCAGAACAAAGCTTGGCCTTAGCCTCAGAGGATACCTGGGTTACCTGTGAAGAAGATGCATTAGAGCATGAACTCTCAGTAGATTCCAGGGCCATGAGAGCTAGATTCCCAAAAGGATGTTCACCACCATGTTGACTATCACCAGCAAATAATTGCTCAGTACCAGAGAGATCATCTGGTAAACTGCTCCAATCAACATTACCAGGGGTGAAAAAGCTATGATGAGGTTGTGATTGAGATGGTAGAGGCTCAGGTAATGCTTGTGGTTGTTGTGCAGTAGGGACTTGAACTGGATTTGGCTGAGGCATGTAATAGCAAGGATACGGATATGACATTGGACCCTGAGGGACAAAATATGCAGGCGAAACAGGTTGTGAATGATGACCAGAACTAGCAAGATGTTGCCCCCTGTTTTGTGGACTAGTGCTTGGAAAAGTCACAAAGGGTGCAGAGGAGTTAGATCCAGATGATCTACACTCTCTAGCAAAGTGTCCAAGCCTTTGGCATTTGTGACACCTCAACTTACTCTTGTCAAAACCAATTTTGGTTTTGCCAGAGAGTCCTGGAACTTTCCTGCCAGTCCTCTTGTAGAACTTCTGAGATCTGATATTGATCAAGGCCATTTGGCTCAAAATATCCATCCCTTCTAGATCATCATCAGCTATTCCTTTCAAATCATCAATGATAAAACATAAATTGTCACTATTACAACCTGAGTGACTATCAACACCAACAAGTGCATGATCTGACCTGTTTGAAGAGAAATCTATATGCTCATCATAATTACTTTCAGATGCAACATATTCTGACTCATGACCAACTAAGGCAGTGTTCCCTGGTACAAAGTCATCAGTGAGCTTTCCTGATGATGCCAGTTTCCTTTTCTGCTTTATCTCTCTCTCAAATGTAAGCAGTTTCCCATGAAGTTGGGTGAGAGTAGTTTATGCAGATTTGCACTGGAGCGTAGGACAATAGTGTATGTGTCCCATCTCTCAAGTAGTGATCTAAGGAATCTGTTGTTCATCTGGCTATTGGTATATTCGTGTTTTACCATTTTTAGCTCAGAGATCAAACTGGAAAAACGCTCAAACTGGTTGAGTCAGTGTCTCACCTTCCTATGAGAGAATGTTTCATATTGTTGGGCAAGGATTTCTCTGTTGTTTGCTAAGCCCTCATCAGTTCCACCGAATTGTTCCTTCAGTGCATTCCAGAGGTCATGAGCAGTTTCATGATGCATAAGCCCTGAATAGATTTCATTCGGCGGTGCCATGGCCAGAATTCCATGGGCTTAGCATCAATCTCAAACAGTTTCCGATCTTCATCTGAGTATTGTTCCTTCTTCTTCGGAACCATTTGATTGGTTTCCGGATTGTTCACCATAGGCTTATGTGGACCAATACCACCGATGTCTAACAACCTGAACTGTTAACAGAGGTGATGAAGCATTCTTCGTTGCCATATGTTATACTCAGTCCTAACCAGCATCGGAGGCTTGGTTGAAGAACCGGTATTATGAGGGTCATTAGAAGGAGTAGTCATTCTCAGATTCAACCAAAATCAATTAAGTTTTAACAGATTTAGAACAAAACACAACAAACCAATTGAACCAAGAGAAAACAAAAGCAATGAAACGAAGTAGCAAAAATTCAATTGAACTATAACCGATTCTTGCAAATATGCTAATTCAATCAAATGCAGATATCGATTAGCAGTTTCAAGATCAATTGTCAGATCGATCAATGATTAACCAGCTCTGATACAAATTGTTAGCATCAGTGATCTACGTTTGATTGATTAGAGAGTATTGCAGCGGAAATCAAACAATGAATTAGACAATTCACAAGAATACAGTTGATATTCGAAGTAAGAGCAAACGATTATAGAAAGAATTCTGCAAATCAAATATTTTATTCAATACACGCAATCGTGGTGGCAAAATGTCACCCTTACAATCAGGTCAATCATCCTTTATATAGGAATGTCATGGTGGAACATTCCTTATATAGGAGATGTGACATCTACTGATGTCACTTGATAATGACATCTAACAGAATTATTCAAACTACTGAAAGTTAACACAACTACTGAAGATGTCAAAATAGCTGACATCTTCTTACAAAAATACTAAGTGTTAACTATCACTACAACTACTGAAAGAAACTACTGAAACTATAATGACTAAAGAACATGCTCTTCAGTCGTTTTACAAATACTGAAACAAAAGAAAACTACTGAAAGGAAACCATCACAACAACTGAAGAATGCTTCTTCAGCTGTTGTAACAAACTCTGAAGGCTTCAGTACTTGTACTTGAACTTCAGCTGTTGTCATCAGCTGATGTCTTCAGTCTTTGTACTTCAGTTGTTGATCTTCAGACTTTGGTCTTCAGCTGTTGAAGTCTTCAGTACTTTAGTCTTCAGCTGTTGAAGTCTTTAGTACTTTAGTCTTCAGCTGTTGATCTTCAGACTTTGGTCTTCAGCTGTTGAAGTCTTCAGTACTTTAGTCTTCAGCTGTTGAAGTCTTCAGACATTGTCAAACAGCTGATCAAGTCTTCAGCAGTTGTTGTGATGTCTGTGGGACTTAGAGGTTTTTCTAATCAGGCTCATTGGTTCTTTTGGTCCAACACATCCCTTATATAAGATATGTCGTGGTGGAACATTCCTTATATATGAGATGTGACGTCTGTTGATGTCATTTGATAGTGACATCTAACAGAATTATTCAGTCTACTGAAAGTTAACACAACTACTAAAGATGTCAAAACAGCTGACATCTTCTTACAAAAATACTAAGTGTTAACTATCACTACACTACTGAAAGAAAACTACTGAAACTACGACTGAAGAATATGCTCTTCAGTCATTTACAAATACTGAAACATAAAAGAAAACTACTGAAAGGAAACCATCACAACAACTGAAGAATGCTTCTTCAGCTGTTGTAACAAACTCTGAAGGCTTCAGTACTTGTACTTGAACTTCAGCTGTTGTCATCAACTGATGTCTTCAGTCTTTGTACTTCAGCTGTTGATCTTCAGTACTTTAGTCTTTAGCTGTTGATCTTCAGACTTTGGTCTTCAGCTCTTGAAGTCTTCAGTACTTTAGTCTTCAGCTATTGAAGTTCAGTACTTTACTCTTCAGCTATTGAAGTCTTCAGACTTTGTCAAACAACTAATCAAGTCTTCAGCAGTTGTTGTGATGTCTGTGGGACTTAGAGGTTTTTCTGATCAGGCTCATTGGTTCTTTTGGTCCAACAAAAAGCATTATAAAAATGGATGCCATCCAAAAAGAGCTAAGCAGCCACCCTGTGCCATCCTCAGCAATCATTACCTACCAACTGGCAACACATAAAAGTCAGCATTGCTGAGTGAGTTCTAGTTTTAAAATAAAATATACTTTACTTTCGTTAAGACCGTTCTTTACTTTCTTTAAAAATTATATTATACTTTTGCACATGACCACACATCGTACGTACACATATATAATAACATTATTATCTTCATCATTCGCTTGTTAAATTTCTTTCATTCATCATACATCATTATCATTAACTTTTGTTACTTTCATTCTCATTCATTCATACTTTCTTACTTTCATTCATACGTTCATTACTTTTGATGACATGTACAATACCCCGAACATTATGCCGAAGCTAGTTACTGGGCCTGAGGTCTTTCATAGACCTTGAACATTATGCATGAAGCTGACTCCAGTACCTAGGGCTAGTAAATTCACCAATTATCTTTTCTCTTCATTCTGGACCAATGCTATATGCTATACCCCGAACATTATGCCCGAAACTGGTTACTGGGCCTGAGATCTTTCATAGACCTTAAATATTATGCACGAAGCTGACTCCAGTACCTAAGGCAAGTAAATTCACCAATTATCTTATCTCTTTCATTCTGGACCAATGCTATATGCTATACCCCGAACATTGTGTATGAAGCTAGTTATCGGGCCTAAGATCTTTCATAGACCTTGAACATTGTGCACCAAGCTGGCTCCAATACCAGGGGCAAGCGGCAAGGATCCCATACATATTGTCAATCACAAGGATTACACCCCAGTGTGCATCCTTCTGGGGTAGCTAACCCGCACACAGTTGAGCTAACACCCTTCATTGAGTGTGAACCTTCATACATTTGCTTGCAAGCCTTTCTTACTTTCATTCATTCATTAGTGCATGCATTCTTTCATTACGTTCCTTTTTTCATTATCTTCAACTTTACGTTACATGATACTTTTCATTTCATTCATTAGCATTTAACGTAAAGCCACAGGAAAATAATCATACATAATAAGGAACATGAACATACAAGCATGACCATACAAGGCACCATCATACATGCATAACATACATCAAACGTACCATCATGCATAAGCATCAAACATACATCATCATATATCGCCCATCACATCATCTTTGACTTCAAAAAGTCAACTTACGATACCCTCAGGAACATCCCAAGTCAAAGCCTACATTTACATTTTCCCCAATATCAGAAAATATTTCTAAATCTTTAGGCGCATGAACACTATGTAGGCGCATGAGCACTATGCAGGCGCATGGCCTTCCTGACGTATGAGAAACACTTAGGCGCACGGGGAACTTTCAGGCGCATCAGCACTATTTGGGCGCATGAGTAACACCTATTCTATTCTAGGCAATTCTAGGCGCATGAGTACCTAGGCGCATAAGCTATGTTGGCGTATGAACACTTAGTCAATTTCACCCTATTTCCAGGTGCATGAGTACTATTCAAGCGCATGAGGTTTAGGGCGCATGGGACACTTAGGTAGTTATTTCTGTTGGGTGTATTGACTATTGTTTAGGCGCATGAGCAACCTAAGTCACACTTAACATCATAATTTAGTCTCCAATCATCATCTATCATGTTCTAAGTTACTCATACATTCTAAGCCTTACAAATATAGTCATAACAACATCAAACACATACATAGCCCAAAATCAAACCCCACCCGCAACATACATACATACGGGTATAAAACCCAACTTTATAAAAATGTTCGTACATGCATTTCCAGCGCTAAAACAGTTAAAAACAAGTACAAAAGGGTGCTAGAACTCACATTTTCAGCCTTTGGTTATGACTTCTTCAAAAACCCGTTTGCAACAGAGTTCAAGCGCCTAGAAACCGACCAAAAACATAGCCGAACACATAAAAACATATATAAGCATGCAACCGAGGATAAAACCAATTAAGAACATCATAAACACACAAATTCTTACCTTGAATTCGAACTTCTTCTTCCTATTCTTCAGAATACCCGAGAGTTTCTGCTCTCCTTCTTTCTCTCTCTAAAATATCCGAAGATTTGTGTGTACATAGAGTGATGGGCGGCCATGCCACCTTTATTACCAACTTTGAAAGTTTTAGTCCTTTTTGACAGATTAGGTCCCTTTACTTGGGCTTTTTATCTTTTCTTTCTTTTCCTCCACTCTTATTCTTTCTTCCATGATTACAAAACTAACCGGTGTTACAATACTTTAACAACAAACAACCTATACTAGCAATCTTCATTACTCACATATTAGTGAATGAACCTATACTAGGCCCATGACATATAGCACACTTAATTTGCCCAATGAGTAACATACTTTAGTCTTTGATCTTAAATAATTTAACAGTGACTTTAAAGGAAACATGACTAGACATAAGTGGCATAGGTCTTTGAGCTTAGTGATTGAAATTTACTTTCAAATATCTAAAAATATTTTGGGTGTCGGGAGATGTGATGGGTACTATGGTAGTTATGGAGGTATTAGCTTAGTTGGGAATCTGATTTTGGCTAAGTATCTTTAGATATATAGGTATTACCCGCAAAGGTTGAAAGATACTTGTAAAGCCATAAAAGTTATAAATGTATGAACTTAGTATGGAAGGCAATGTTTACTTACGAATGTAAGCCTTAGTTAGGGAGCTAAAGTAACACATATATAGCCACTAACGCTATTTGAAGAGGTGCAAAACCTAACATTTTCTTATGGTGACATCATGTTTCATCATTTAAGACATTCATTGAACTTCTTTGAATCAAATGGAAATTTATCTTAGTATTTCGTATGTAAATATATAGCATTCATGCAACACATACCCTAAAAATGAAGTTATATTCATCTTATTGCATTTATCATGCAACACATTATATCTATCAATAAAAAACATTATGTATGCATATTATCCCTAAAATAGTGATGAAAACATATAAAAATATGAGGATTGAGAACTCATGTTTTAGTTGTATGAAGAAACCATGGTTCTTAAACTTTTTACTAGAGATCTTTTAGACACACGTCAAGCAACAAATTTTATTAGTTCATTCTTCTTTAAATCATATATCTCTATGAGAAGCATCTAGTGATGTTCCCATGCATATATCCAAACACTAAATAATGATAGAAATGACTCACCTTTAAGTTTTATCTCTCTATCTTCTTTCTCGCTCTACCCAATACACCACCTTTCTCATTAGAAAACTTACGCCACAAGTAAGAGGTAAGAGGAGGCAGCCTACCTTGTATTTATACGAGGAGAATATTATGTTGTTAACAATGCCCCTTCTTATCTTTAACTTTGATACGTTGACATAATTTAACCCAAACTTAACTTTCTTTTTATTTCATTAATTTATGGTGTTATAAGTCTTTCCTCTTTAGTTAGTTTTCATCCTTGAATCCTGTCATTTGCTAAGCAACTAAGGATACCATGTTGCTTTAGATGCTAGACTTTATTATCACTGAAATTTGACTATTTTGATAAGTTTGTTCTATAACCATTTTCCCTTTCAGTCTAAACTTGCCACTAGTTTATCAATATAGTGTAGTTGGTCATTAATTTCTATGTCATCAAGCAATACATGTGCATCTTCCTTAGTAAGTCATTTGTATATATGTGTCACTTGACATATGGGATGAATCTACTCAGAACCTTGCATTAATCTTAAAAGGTCCAGTGTATCATAGATATAGCTTTCTCTGCTCCTAAAAGAAAATGATTCCTTTCCATGATGATACTTTTAAAATGCCTTTATGTTGGAGTTGTACAAGATAGTCTATATTATCAACATAGTCAAAGTCAACAAAAGTCTCGTCTCAGTCAAGGTCAATAGAAAAGTCAAACGTCGAGTTTGTGACGAAGAACCAAGTGAATATATTGAAGATATATTTTGTTTGAGACTTTATTGTATTAAATATACTTTTTGTGACCAAAATATATTTTATCTTTTCTTAGTCTTGTATTATTCAAGATTAATAGTCTAGGGAGCTAAATATAAATAGTGAAAGTTAGTCTAGATTATAAAAAGGTTAATTGTCATTAGAGTTGACTAATGGTTGTAAGACCAATTACTTGGAGTTTCCACTTTGTAAAAATCTTATGCAATCAAGTTAGATCAAATTAAGGTTTTCGTTGTCTTTATCATTGTTTGATCTACAAGTGTCCAAGCTAGTTTAACAATTTGGTATGTAAGCCATATTGGATCAAATTTATTGAAGATTTAAAGAATTTTTGAAAATTATTGAAGGTGTTCGTCAAAGTTTTAGAAAGAGAAAGTGGGTTTCTAGAGAGAGAAACTAGATCTGAATTTCAAATCTCATTACAAACACAATTTATTCATCAGATCTGAATCACATACAACATATTTTGTTACATCAATCAAAATTACATAAGAAATTTACAAGAAATTGTCAGATTTATACATTTTCTCTCACACACACTAGTGTGTGTGTTCTTGGTGTTCTTGAGAGCTTCAAATCTTCATGGTGCAAAACTATAACTGTCTTTGAACGAAAGTTCAAACTGTTTGGCAAAAATATAGTTTCGTCCAGCGAAACTTTGATGAAATTTTACATTCTGGCGAAACTGCCAAACTCCGGCTAAATTTTTCCGGCAAAATTACTCTTTGGCAAACCGAAAATGTGAACAATGATCCTAGTTAAAATAGGTATGTAGCAAACATTTTTTGCTACTAATTTTAAACAATTAGGAAGTAATAAAATGCATTTTCCTCCTTTCTTTTCAACCTTATATTCATTCCCAACAGGCATTTCCATGCAAACTTCTTTGATTTATGCTTAACGTGGTAATGTGGCAATTCTTTTTCTAGTGTCTAGCTTCATCACAAAAAAGCACTTGTCATCCTTCAGAGGTTTCTTGTTTATGGCAAGCTCTTTCACGTTCCCCTTTCTTTTCACACTCCTTTTACAATTTCCAGTGGCATTAGGCTTTCTAAGACCACCAAATCAATACCATCAATACAATGGTGGTAACTATGTTTTACCAAATCAATACCATCAATACAATGGTGGTAACTATGTATAGTGGGGTGTTATCTCTCAATCTATTGTTAATATGCGAACAAACAACATAAGGAATACAATATTGATATACAATAGAGTTTAAGCACAAGAAACACTTTAATATGGTATGGTATTCAGTTGAAAATGTTGTTAAAAGGAAAGGTTCACACATCTACAAAATTACGATAACTAATCAAATAATAGTTTGGACAAATTGCTCAATCAAAAGTTTTAGACTCAATTGAAACATTGTTAGGATTTGTAACATCTCGTATTTTCTTTGTTAACTAAAAGTTAATTTTGTTAGTTCTTGTAAGGGCCATTTATGCTATTTATGAAACTTGGTGGGCTATTTATGTATGATTTCTTATTTAATTTAAAGTTTATAAATATTATATGATAATAATGTTAATATTAATAAAAGTATAAATACTATTATGTAAAAATAATAATAATAATAATTATAATAATAATAATAATAATATAATTATAATAATAATAATAATAATGATAATAAAAATAATAATAATAAGTTATCAAAGTCAACAAAGTTAAAACTTAATTAAGTTCAAGGGGGCCTAATTGTCAAATTAGAAACTTGAAATATTAAGTTTGGGCATTGAATAATAGAAAATCAAAGTTGAGGGACCAAAGGTGTAATTTATCAAAAATCAAACCCCCCCCCCTTCTCACCCCGTTTTTCCGGTGACCTCGCCGGCCGGACTCCGGCCAAGTCCGGCGAGGCACCAAAACCGCCAAAAAACGATGTTTTTTAATCCGAAACCGTCCCTAAAACGTTCTTGAACACGATTCGAACGCAATCATGGACCTTAATTGCGTTATACGTCGGTTATGAACCTGAACGAGTGTGTAATCGAGCGTTCTAACCATATAGCCGTTCGATCATTAAAACTCAATAATAATCAAATTAAATGATTCATAATCGAACGTCTAAGTAGTCTAAAGCTTCTATCAATTCCAATTTCACCTGAAACAACACAAACAGCAAATCCAATTCCCGTTTTCTTTCGCGACCTGTAACCTTGCCAAAATCCTATCTCCGAACGAATTGAACCAAAATCAACATAGGGCTTCGCATCGGGATCATCATTCGAGGCTATCTGCAAGTTTAATTGGATTATCATGGGGATTTCTCATCCACTGAGTTCAACGACCGCGACTTGTTCTTCGTTTAGGATTGCTCAAATTCGAACTTATTCGGGTAAATTACATACATGGTATGCTCGATTAACCATGGGAAACAAAAGCCCCATGGTTAATTGGTTATCAAGATCGTTTAGATGATCAATTTTGAACGGATCTAAACTAGGGTTCTTGAGGTTGGGAACTTGGTGTTATAAGGAAATGGAACCAAGTAATACCGCGGCTGGAAGCCATGGTACACCGGTTCACGACACGCCCTTACATTCAAGAGGTCCCGGGTTCGAACCCGGGCACCCTCTTATTCTTTTTAAAAGCCTTTTTAGGCCTTAATTCTTACTAGAAAATTTCTAAAAAATTACAAAAAATAATTTTCATCAACTTTTAACCTTTAAATTAACAAAATGATTTTTCTGTAAATTTATTTTTATAAAAATACCGTAATATTTAATATTAAATTTTAATTATTGTTGTAAGAATGGGTTTATATAAAATTAAATTGTTACTTGAATCAATAATAAATCGTACATCTCCTCGATCAAGGTTATATGATACTCAAACTAAATGCATAATTTATAATTTGTAAGAATATTCCCTTAATTTTTTTTTGTAATATATATATTATATATGTATATATAAATATATTATTATAATAAACTAAATTGGCTAACAAAACTCTCTTAAATTCTAAGGAACCTAGTTCATGTTTAATTGTTGAATCTTGACCTAAATCTTGTAATATTTATATATTTAGGTGTCTTGTGACGTTTTACCTTGGAACGGCTTATATTTCTTATTGATCCTTATTATATACTTATTGATCAAGTGAGTTTTCCTTGCCCCATTTTATTTTATTACACACTACTTTGGGGTGAAACATGATTATTATATTGTACACTTTTAAACGTTTGAGACTTATAAGCACATGCAATTCATCTTATTATTATGTCATGGTTATTTGTGTATTGTAAGTGTTTATATGAGATACATAGTTGTTTACAATCATTAACTATTGCTAGCCTGGCGACGTCTTAGATCTTTGGGCCTGACAAGCCTATTTGGTGCTAAAGCCGAGGTATTGCCGGCTCCTGATGACGTATGCTTGTTCATCATGGGAACCAAATACACTTAGCCAATCTTTTATACTTGTAATCAAGTCGAGGTTTGGTTGTGACGATATGTGTTCTATAACCTTACTTGCTTATGACCTATGACATGAATTGCTACTTGTAACTTTATCATATTATGTATGAAAACCTTGGAAACTCACCAACTATTTATAGTTGACCCTTTATTTTTATCATGTTTCAGAAAATCCCCAAGTTTAAAGTGGACTTTTGAAGCTTGGAAATAAAAACTAGGACTTGGACCTAGTTAAATAATAAATGTTATGCTACGTTTTGTCTTATTTGGGATTATTTCATGTTTTGTGGCTTGTTTGTAATGACCTTTGAAACTTATAATTTTAATATTTACACTTAATATAGCGTTATGTGGCTGTGAACAATCTTAACCCTCACATCTCGACGATTCCGCCATCAAGGTTGGGGTGTGACAGATTGGTATCAGAGCCCATAACTATAGGGATTTAGGTTATTATAATGGTGACCTAGACTATAGCTTATGCATGAACCTCATAGGATAATATTTATATTATTAGAAATATATATATTGTTACATGCTACATAATGCTATACTTTACTTATGTGCAACTTGATGCCTTAGCATAGGTTTCCTTGTAATTTCTAAACTTTGTTACTTGTCTCCCTAAACTTAACTTTGACTCATTAACTCTCCCCGACAAATGAAACTTCTTAATCTTATTCTCGTCAACACGTGGAATCGTATACTTATGCTTAAGAATTAAATCTTTAGACTTATGTCTAATCTATGTAAATCTCATCATGGTTTTGATTTCATAAACCTAAGAAATTTGTGTGACACATGGACACCTGTATTCTGGATTTCCTGGCAAAAGGCCCTCGGGCTAAGGCAAGCATATCGCATAAATCCTACGGGACTAGTTATGCTTACCTGGGGATTTCTGGGATGAGTGATAAACCATGGTCAACATACACAATTTTCTAAGGCGAATGGGTCAACTTACCTTGACGTGTCAACGTTTCCAAATGGTAATGCGTTACCAAATGGAACCATTCCATGTGCCTTACAACTTTTTGCCTTATCCTTGTTGAACATTAATCCTTGTTGTTCCAATTCTCATATCTAACTCATTTGTATATTCCAGCATGTCTCGTCATCATGGAAAGCGTGGAAGTTCCGATCGTAAGTTAGCCGCCATGATTGCTCGACAAATGGCTGCTGTCATTCCGACCATGGTTGCTGAACTTAATAGCACCTTAATGACCAACGCTAGCAACAATGGAAATGGTCATGGAGAGAATAGCAACAATCAAAACGGGAACAATCAACATGGGAAAATCAAACTTGCACCTTCAAACACTTCAGCTCTTGCAAGCCCACTAGTTTTAGTGGCAAGGAAGGAGCCACTGGTCTTCTTGAGTGGTTTGAAAGCATGGAGAATACCTTTATCAATTGTGAGTGTCCCGATGCACTCAAGGTTCGTTATGCCACTAGTATGTTCCAACAAAGGGCTCTTACCTGGTGGAATAGCGAGAAGAGGAATCGTGGACCCGATGCTATTCTAGCACTTACATGGGAAGAGTTCAAGAACATCGCCATCGCGAAGTTCTGCCCAAGGAGTGAATTGCAAAAGCTGGAAGAAGAGTTTTGGAATTTGAAACAAAATGATGGTGATCATTTGGCCTACTCAACCAGGCATCATGAGTTGAGTATACTGCTACCCCATATGGTCGACACTGTTCCCCGCAACATCGAGAAGTTCATTAAGGGTGTACCACCCCAAATTCAAGATGCTGTGGTGGGTAGCCGACCCACAACATTGGAAGAAGCCATTACAATCACCGCTCAACTCACCGAGAACCATATAAGAGCGGGCACCATGTCTGTGAAGGGTGCAAAGAAGTTGGAGAAGACGGCTACCGAGGCGGTTAAGGAGACCAAAGCAGAACCGTCTAACAGCCATAACAACAACAAGAAGCGCAAGTTCACACCGGCGCGTAACTATGCCGTGGCTGCACCTAAACAACCCCAAAGGCAACCTGTACCTGCGCTACATCTGTGGCACAAGTGCCTGGGGCTAGGGCTTATGCTGGTCCTCAACCGATGTGCAGCACGTGTAGGTATCATCACCCGGGAATCAACCATGCCGCATTTGCACCTTGTGCGGTAAATATGGTCATTTGGTGGCGACTTGCCACCGTGCACCTAACAATGCCGCTGTGGTCACAAACCGTGTTTGCTACAACTGTGGGGAACCTGGCCATTTTCGCCCACAATGCCCTCGTCTTGTGGGTAATGTTCCACAAGCCCGAGGACGTGCTTTCAACATCAACGCTAACCAAGCACAAGCAAACAACGATGTGGTGAATGGTACATTAACTCACCCTTAAATTTGTGATCGAATTTATTTCATATTTTACCTGTATTGTTAAATACCTTAAAAAAATTGAACAGGTATGTTCCTTATTAACAAAACTTATGCCTATGTCCTATTTGATTCTGGAGCCGATAAAAGTTTGTTTCATTAGAGTTTGAACCCATACTTGCTAAGCCACATACGAAACTAGAAAGACCTCTTACTGTTGAAGTTGCCGATGGAGAACCATTACCGTTGACGTTATCGTTCGTGATTGCATCTTAAGTCTTGACACGCATGAATTTCTTATCGATCTTATCCCTATGAAACTTGAAGTTTTGACGTCATCATTGGTATGGATTGGTTAGCCAAACACCATGCTGAGATCATTTGTTTCGAGAAGTGCATTCGTATACCGTTACCCTCTGGGGATACGTTGAGGTGTTCGGTGAAAAATCTTCTAAGGGCTTAACTCATGTCTTGCACTCAAGCCCGAAAGTGCTTAAACAAGAAGTATATGGCCTTCTTGGCTTATGTGGTCAACACGAAAGTCAAAGGGAAAGAACTTAAGGATGTCCCTATCGTACGAGACTTTCCTGAAGTATTTCCCGATGACCTTAGTGGTTTACCTCCCGTGCGTGAAGTCGAGTTTAAAATTGACTTGATACCGGGAGCAACCCCCGTGGCCAAGTCACCGTATCGGCTTGCACCATCGGAAATGCAAGAACTCTCTTGTCAACTGCAAGAGCTGTCCGAGAAGGCTTCATCCGTCCTAGTTCTTCGCCTTGGGGTGCACCTGTTCTTTTCGTGAAGAAGAAAGATGGATCGTTTCGTATGTGCATCGATTATCGCGAGCTTAACAAACTTACCATCAAGAATCGTTATCCTCTTCCTCGCATCGATGACTTGTTTGATCAACTTCAAGGAGCTGCCATATTCTCGAAAATTGATCTACGTTCTGGATATCATCAATTACGAGTTCATGAGGATGACATTCCAAAGACTGCTTTTCGTACTCGTTATGGACACTATGAGTTTATGGTGATGCCTTTTGGTTTAACCAATGCTCCTGCTGTCTTCATGGATCTCATGAACCGAGTATGCAAGCCTTATCTAGACAAGTTTGTGATTGTCTTTATTGATGACATACTTATCTACTCCAAGTCCAACACCGATCATGAGCTGCATTTGAGATTGGTTCTTGAGTTGTTAAAGAAAGAGCAATTGTACGCAAAGTTCTCGAAGTGTGATTTCTGGCTCGAGGAAGTTCAATTTCTAGGACACGTGGTGAATAGCCAAGGAATTCACGTTGATCCTGCAAAGGTGGAAGCTGTGAAGAATTGGTGTGTTCCTATAACTCCTACCGAAGTTCGTTCTTTTCTTGGTCTTGCTGGTTATTATCGGCGTTTCATTGCCAATTTCTCGAGGATCGCGAAACCGCTCACCACTTTGACACAAAAGAATAAACCCTTCGAGTGGGGTTCCGAGCAAGAAGAAGCTTTTGAAACGCTAAAGCATAAGTTGTGCAATGCTCCTATATGACCCTACCCGATGGAAACGACGATTTCACCGTGTATTGTGATGCATCTAAGCAAGGCCTTGGTTGTGTTCTTATGCAACGAGGGAAGGTCATAGCTTACGCATCGAGGCAATTGAAGGTTCACGAGGTGAATTACACAACTCATGATCTCGAGCTTGGTGCTGTTGTATTTGCTTTGAAGATTTGGAGACACTACCTGTATGGTACGCAATGTATAGTCTACACCGATCACAAAAGCCTTCAACACGTTTTCAATCAAAAAGATCTCAACATGAGACAACGTCGTTGGGTGGAGTTGATTAGTGACTATGATTGTGACATTCGTTACCATCCTGGTAAGGCAAACGTTGTGGCCGATGCACTGAGCCGAAAGATTCACAACAAGATAATCTCATTTCAAGAAATTCGAGATCGACGTCAATGGTTTGACACCTTGGGTGAGTTCGATACTGAAATTCGACTAGATGTCAATGAGACCACCGTACTACTACAAAACCTGAGAATAGATAGTGACATCGAGTCGAGCATCTTGGAGGCACAACAAATGGTTCAACGAGAAGGGAGAATGAAGGATGAGTTGGAGCATAATCTTCTAACCCAATTGGAAACGAAATCCAATGGATTGATGTACTTCGCCAATCGTAAACATTCGTACCTTTATTATGAACGAAGCTCATCAAACTCGTTATTCTATTCATCCTGGTTCCGATAAGATGTACATGGACCTACGGGGTCAATATTGGTGGCCTGGAATGAAGAAAGACATAGCGACTTATGTAGCTAAGTGCCTCACATGTACGAAAGTTAAAGCCGAACATCAACGTCCAAGTGGATTACTTGAGCAACCCGAGATCCCTATGTGGAAATGGGAACACATATCCATGGACTTCATAACAAAGCTACCCCGAACCTCTCGAGGACATGATAGCATATGGGTGATCGTTGACCGATTGACCAAGTCGGCACACTTTATACCCATACGTGACACTTACAAGACATCAAAGTTAGCTCGTATATACGTTGATGAGATTGTAAGTCGTCATGGGGTACCTCTGCACATCATATCCGACCGTGACGCTCGTTTCACTTCGCATTTTTGGTCGTCTATGCAAGAACTCTTGGGTACTCAATTGGACTTAAGCACGGCTTACCATCCTCAAACTGATGGTCAAACCGAGCGAACGATCCCAACCTTGGAGGATTTACTACGCCTGTGTGTTCTTGACTTTGGTGGCGATTGGGATACGCATCTACCGCTCGCGGAATTTTCGTATAACAATAGTTATCACTCGAGTATCAAGATGGCACCGTTTGAAGCACTTTATGGTCGAAAATGTCGTTCACCGATCTGTTGGACCGACATTGGTGAAAACTTCATCACTGGTCCTGAACTTATACAAGAGACGACCGATAAAGTTTCTATCATTCGCAAGAACCTCGAAGTGGCGAGAAGTCGTCAAAAGAGCTATGCTGACAAGCGACGTAAGCCATTGGAATTCCAAGCTGGGGAGTGGTTTTCTCTCAAGGTCTCACCGTGGAAAGGTGTGGTTCGCTTTGGAAAGAAGGGGAAACTGGCTCCAAGGTTTGTAGGACCTTTCAAAATCCTGAAAAGGATTGGGAAAGTGGCTTATAAACTAGAGTTACCTTCCGACCTTAGTGGAATTCATCCTGTGTTCCACGTCTCAAATTTGAGAAGATGTTTGGCCGACGAAAGTCTGTATGTTCCGCTGGAAGACATTCAGATTGACGAGTCATTACATTTTGTCGAGAAACCTGTAGAGATCATGGATCGTATAATGAAGAAGACTAACCCACAACAACCCCAATCGTCAAGGTTCGTTGGGAAAATAAACGTGGCGCTGAATTTACTTGGGAAAGAGAGGAGCACATGAAGAAGAAATACCCGTTCTTATTTGTATAGTTTCATTTTTCTTAATTTCGGGACGAAATTCTTTCAAGTTGGGGAGACTGTAACATCTCGTATTTTCTTTGTTAACTAAAAGTTAATTTTGTTAGTTCTTGTAAGGGCCATTTATGCTATTTATGAAACTTGTGGGCTATTTATGTATGATTTCTTATTAATTTAAAGTTTATAAATATTATATGATAATAATGTTAATATTAATAAAAGTATAAATACTATTATGTGAAAATAATAATAATATAATAATTATAATAATAATATAATAATAATGATAATAAAAATAATAATAATAAGTTATCAAAGTCAACAAAGTTAAAACTTAATTAAGTTCAAGGGGCCTAATTGTCAAATTAGAAACTTGAAATATTAAGTTTGGGCATTGAATAATAGAAAATCAAAGTTGAGGGACCAAAGGTGTAATTTATCAAAAATCAAACCCCCCCCCCCTTCTCACCCCGTTTTTCCGGTGACCTCGCCGGCCGGACTCCGGCCAGTCCGGCGAGGCACCAAAACCGCCAAAAACCGATGTTTTTTAATCCGAAACCGTCCCTAAAACGTTCTTGAACACGATTCGAACGCAATCATGGACCTTAATTGCGTTTATACGTCGGTTATGAACCTGAACGAGTGTGTAATCGAGCGTTTCTAACCATATAGCCGTTCGATCATTAAAACTCAATAATAATCAAATTAAATGATTCATAATCGAACGTCTAAGTAGTCTAAAGCTTCTATCAATTCCAATTTCACCTGAAACAACACAAACAGCAAATCCAATTCCCGTTTTCTTTCGCGACCTGTAACCTTGCCAAAATCCTATCTCCGAACGAATTGAACCAAAATCAACATAGGGCTTCGCATCGGGATCATCATTCGAGGCTATCTGCAAGTTTAATTGGATTATCATTGGGGATTTCTCATCCACTGAGTTCAACGACCGCGACTTGTTCTTCGTTTAGGATTGCTCAAATTCGAACTTATTCGGGTAAATTACATACATGGTTATGCTCGATTAACCATGGGAAACAAAAGCCCCATGGTTAATTTGGTTATCAAGATCGTTTAGATGATTAATTTTGAACGGATCTAAACTAGGGTTCTTGAGGTTGGGAACTTGGTGTTTAAGGAAATGGAACCAAGTAATACCGCGGCTGGAAGCCATGGTGCACCGGTTCACGACATGCCCTTACATTCAAGAGGTCCCGGGTTCGAACCCGGGCACCCTCTTATTCTTTTTAAAAGCCTTTTTAGGCCTTAATTCTTACTAGAAAATTTCTAAAAAATTACAAAAAATAATTTTCATCAACTTTTAACCTTTAAATTAACAAAATGATTTTTCTGTAAATTTATTTTTATAAAAATACCGTAATATTTAATTATTAAATTTTAATTATTGTTGTAAGAATGGGTTTATATAAAAATTAAATTGTTACTTGAATCAATAATAAATCGTACATTCTCCTCGATCAAGGTTATATGATACTCAAACTAAATGCAATAATTTATAATTTTGTAAGAATATTCCCTTAATTTTTTTTTGTAATATATATATATATATGTATATATAAATATATTATTAATAAACTAAATTGGCTAACAAAACTCTCTTAAATTCTAAGGAACCTAGTTCATGTTTAATTGTTGAATCTTGACCTAAATCTTGTAATATTTATATATTTAGGTGTCTTGTGACGTTTTACCTTGGAACGGCTTATATTATTCTTATTGATCCTTATTATATACTTATTGATCAAGTGAGTTTTCCTTGCCCCATTTTATTTTATTACACACTACTTTGGGGTGAAACATGATTATCTATACATTGTACACTTTTAAACGTTTGAGACTTATAAGCACATGCAATTCATCTTATTATTATGTCATGGTTATTTGTGTATTGTAAGTGTTTATATGAGATACATAGTTTGTTTACAATCATTAACTATTGCTAGCCTGGCGACGTCTTAGATCTTTGGGCCTGACAAGCCTATTTGGTGCTAAAGCCGAGGTATTGCCGGCTCCTGATGACGTATGCTTGTTCATCATGGGAACCAAATACACTTAGCCAATCTTTTATACTTGTAATCAAGTCGAGGTTTGGTTGTGACGATATGTGTTCTATAACCTTACTTGCTTATGACCTATGACATGAATTGCTACTTGTAACTTTATCATATTATGTATGAAAACCTTGGAAACTCACCAACTATTTATAGTTGACCCTTTTATTTTTATCATGTTTCAGGAAATCCCCAAGTTTAAAGTGGACTTTTGAAGCTTGGAAATAAAAACTAGGACTTGGACCTAGTTAAATAAATAAATGTTATGCTACGTTTTGTCTTATTTGGGATTATTTCATGTTTTGTGGCTTATGTTTGTAATGACCTTTGAAACTTATAATTTTAATATTTACACTTAAATATAGCGTTATGTGGCTGTGAACAATCTTAACCCTCACATCTCGACGATTCCGCCATCAAGGTTGGGGTGTGACAGGATTAAATGATCTTTTAATTGAAAATGTACTTTCACTCAAGACTATCAATCGAAAGTATGTTATCAGTTACATGAAAAGACATAAGCAAATAACATCCTCAACTTAACTCATCTTCAGCCTTAATAAATTACTAAAACCAAAGTTTCCATATCCCAAACCCCAAGTTCATCATTCGAAAATATAGAAACTTTCAAGCTAAACATGCTTCTAGTTAATGTTGAACCATCATCTTATGATGCAAGGATCAAGATCATAAGCTTAAGAACTAAGACATTAAATAGTTTTAAAAATCATTACTATAAAAACATGCATCTAAAAGATTACTTATGAAAGCATAGACGTCAACAAAGGTGATAGACCTTTAAATGGAAATGTAAGGACAACATTATTGGAGATATATAAGAATAACATTCTCCATCTGAGAATATATTAATTAAGAGAATTATATATCTTAAGAACCCTAACTCTCCTTAAGAACTACAAAATTTAGAGACATCATTTTAAACCATGAAGCAACTTTTGTATTCTAAAAGCTACATAAGTATAAAAGATTGGAGGAGGTGTCACTTGCAACTTCTTTGGACCAATGTTAATGATATCATAAACAAAGGCCTTACGTCAAACGTGGGAAGTTGGGATCATAGGAATAACATAATCATCTCAATCACCATAGCCCTAGCTGGCAACAAACAAGTCGACTATGGTCTCCTTCATAGGGATATTCCAAATAGGTGGTTACTAATAAAAAAGAATAAGAGAATTATACCTTTTAGGTAAATATGGTGCATACTCATAATTTTACACTAGAAAATCAAAAGGTAACAATCGTAGATGATGAGAGTATGTGGGGTTACAGTCTAACAAGGCTAGCCCTCTCAAGTGGAAATGAGACATACGGACCATGACAATAGGTATACTTTCCTCTATTCCTATGGAAAAATGAGTGTCTTTAAATGGAAAATGATTTGGTATGGAAACCGAAACCTAAAAAATGTCAATTTCTATACAAGGATTAGGCTCTTACTCTTACAAAGTTCAAAAAAAGAGAAAAAGGTTCCTAACCAAGGAAGTGGAAAAACCATAGCCATCAAAAGCTGAGCCATTTTAATTTCAACATGTAGGGCTTAGAACCAAACCTTCAAGTATGGAAAAGTTTCTAATTCTATGATTGGAAACATAATAAGGAGAAATTAAGCCTCCTTTAATTAAAGTATATTAGTCATCAAGATGAAAAAGATACCATTATCACCCTGTGTGGAAACTATTGTTCTAGTATGATAGAAATCTAGAGGTAGATCAGAGGTAATTTCCATTAACTCATGAAAAACAACCAAAGGAATAAGAAAAACCATGAGGATAAACTATTTAGACCTTCTAGTGCTTATTGCTTAGAAGATCTAATGCATCTTCAAGAAGTTCCAAGGATCAACCACCCAAAACCACAAATGAGGTTCACCCCTCAAAATTGTTACAAAAGCAAAAGCCTATGTCAATGATGTATGTTTACCCTCTGTGTATGTCACAAAATTCTATATATACCATATAGTGATAAAGTCACCTCTAATCTCCATAAAAATGCATAAGAATCTCATCTTCCACATACCTATTAGATAAAGTCACCTCTAATCTCCATAAAAATGCATAAGAATCTCATCTTCCACATACCTATTATATAGTGATAAAGTCACAAAATTCTAGATAAAGTCACAAGTGTTGCTACTTAATCAAAACCAAATTATCATAAGAATCTCATCTTCCACATACCTATTAGAAGTTACAACTGAGATTTCAACTCTCATATATAATACTAATATAACTATTGATATTAATATCTACATCAAAGATGATAAATTAAAGGAATATTTAGATGGAATGGAGACTCTACAAATGGAATTCTATTTAGTGAAGTCAAACATTGATGAGACTTAGGAAGCTTGGAAACAAACAGCTATTAAGCACATGGAATTTATCAAGAAGATTCAACACAAAGAAGAACTCGCTTACAAAGAAGTAAGTGAGTTGAAGAAATAGATTAAAAACACCAGGAAGAACATACCACTACCATGAGATGAAAACTTTGTTAGAGTCAAAAGTAACTAAAGCAAGGTCGAAAAGCAACATGAGCAGAGAACCTTGGAGCTAAAGAGAAAAGTGCTTCGGTAATAGGTTTAAGAGACTTCATGAAACATAACTAAGACAAATCTAAGGAATGATCTTGATCTAATAGAAGCTTTGAAGAGAAACAAAGAGAAATTCATGAAGTACGAATAACAAAAATTAAGTGAATTAGGCACTTTACCACAACCAAGAGGGCAAAAGAATATTTTGTTGTGAATATCAAGAAGGTTACATATGTGTTCAGAGTTGCAAAACATAGCTCTACTTTTAAGATAAGGGTCTATCTAAGGAAAATTCTTATCAATTCAAGACACCAAAGGTTGAAGTCTTTAAGCCATACATAGCACCAAGTTATCCACAAACCAATCGCAACTCAAGAAGCTATTTGTCCTGTCAAGTGCTACTACATTGGCAGTCATATAAAGGAAAACCTTGAAGAAAGATATTTCTATGCCTACATAATAAAGGCAAAAATATTTCAAGGTGGCTTTTTAAAACAACTTGCCAACCTATTTCCACTTTTCCTACTACCTAGGTAGCATCACTTGTTGGTCTAGTTGATCGATATTTAGTGCAAATGATTCACAAAACGTTCAAAATCCATTGATCACTCATCCATAACAACAACAGAACAATGATCTAGATTCAATGGTTTTCAATAATGATCAAAACAAAATAAACAATAACAATATCAAAGGCTCAATATGAATGTCATTAATTTCCAACCACCAAATACAAAATTCCAACAGAGATATTTTGAAATAGGGTTTTGCAAAACTTAGCCTACAATTATAGAATCAAGAAAATATATAGAAAACCCTAATTTTCCTAACACTGTCCGGTCCATGACCAGTTTCGCTCGGAAACAAAACATAGATTCGCCGGTTGAACAAGGTCTGCTACAAAACATAGATTCACCGGTTGAACAAGGTCTGCTAACTATGAGCGAAACTATAGTTTCACTACTAGAAAAATACAAAAAAGCGAAAAAAATGAAGTAATCTAAGATAAGGCCTATTACAATAAACATAACATAAACACTAACTAAGGTGAGTCCAACCTAATCTAGATCTATAATACTCCCCCTAGGTTTGACCTCACCTACTTGATCTTTTTTATTAGCATCAGATGCCCTTGCATCTTCTCTAGCTTTTGTCATAATCTCCTATTTGGCTCCTTCTGTACTAGCTTCCACACCACCATGTGCACCGACTCGCTCAAATTGCTTGGTAATATCATGCACTTCCATCCTAAGCTCATCAGCTTGAAAATTGTTTTCTGCAAGCTCGTTGACTTCTGCTCTCACCCCATAAGCCTTGTTGGCGTCCATCATGAACAGGCTCGCCTTATTTCTAGTTTCATCTCCAACTCCTGCCTTATTATGATTCTTAGATAACACCACTAGATCTTCATCACAAAAAGAGAACACTTCCATAGGATCAAAAGTCTTATCTCAGCTCCATCCTTTACCCTTATCACTGCTTCCCTAGTGTTATTGTTGTAGAACCATTTCTCAAACTTTTGTAGACTTGGGGGAAGATGTAACACCCCAAAAAGTCAAAACTAGTCACCAAGGATAATGGGCTCAATTAGTGGGTATTTAATAAAGGAAGGAAATGGGTTATGGGCTAAATTAGGCTTATGGGCAAGAGCTCAAGTGATTAAGGGCCCATAAACAGCCCTTTAACCCATCTAATCAGCCACCCTCTTCCTCATTTGAACCCTAGCCTCCCAAAATTTGTAGAGAGAAGATGTAAGGAAAGAAAGTGAAGAAAAACTCAAGATTTAGAGCTTCAAAGGTTAAGAGATTGAAGATTTGGGTGTTGGAGCATCAAACCATAAGAAAGGAGCAACCAATCTAGGTAAGAATCGACCTCTAAACCCTTATGTAGATCAAACTCAGATTCTAGGGTTTTGGGTTTCGAAAAGTTGCAAAGAATCGCATAAAGGTCACATTTTTAGTATGAAAACATGTAAAAAGCTTAGATATAGCCTCATGGTTGATAAACTAAGAGATTGGACGTAAAAAGTTGTGATTTTTGGTTAAAACGGGTTGGTTCGAAGTTTTTATGCGATCTGGAATTGTCTGTGCATCTAGCGAAATTGCATATTCAAGCTATGAAATTGTGAGTATTCTGTGAAACTATAGTTTCGCAGGTAATTTCACATCCATGGAATTCCAATGAAAGTTGGGCGAAACTGTCAGCGAAACTGTCAGCGAAACTGTCAGCGAAACTGTCAGCGAAACTGTCAGCGAAACTGTCAGCGAACTGTCAGCGAAACTGTCAGCGAAACTGTCAGCGAAAACTGTCAGCGAAACTGTCAGCGAAACTGTCAGCGAAACTGTCAGCGAAATGTCAGCGAAACTGTCAGCGAAACTGTCAGCGAAAACTGTCAGCGAAACTGTCAGCGAAACTGTCAGCGAAACTGTCAGCGAAACTGTCAGCGAAACTGTCAGCGAAACTGTCAGCGAAACTGTCAGCGAAACTGTCAGCGAAACTGTCAGCGAAACTGTCAGCGAAACTGTCAGCGAACTGTCAGCGAAACTGTCAGCGAAACTGTCAGCGAAACTGTCAGCGAAACTGTCAGCGAAACTGTCAGCGAAACTGTCAGCGAAAACTGTCAGCGAAACTGTCAGCGAAACTGTCAGCGAAACTGTCAGCGAAAATGTCAGCGAAACTGTCAGCGAAACTGTCAGCGAAACTGTCAGCGAAACTGTCAGCGAAACTGTCAGCGAAACTGTCAGCGAAACTGTCAGCGAAACTGTAGCGAAATGTCAGCGAAACTGTCAGCGAAAATGTCAGCGAAACTGTCAGCGAAACTGTCAGCGAAAACTGTCAGCGAAAATGTCAGCGAAAATGTCAGCGAAACTGTCAGCGAAACTGTCAGCGAAACTGTCAGCGAAAACTGTCAGCGAAACTGTCAGCGAAACTGTCAGCGAAACTGTCAGCGAAACTGTCAGCGAAACTGTCAGCGAAACTGTCAGCGAAACTGTCAGCGAAACTGTCAGCGAAACTGTCAGCGAAACTGTCAGCGAAACTGTCAGCGAAACTGTCAGCGAAACTGTCAGCGACGAAACTGTCAGCGAAACTGTCAGCGAAATGTCAGCGAAACTGTCAGCGAAACTGTCAGCGAAACTGTCAGCGAAACTGTCAGCGAAACTGTCAGCGAAACTGTCAGCGAAACTGTCAGCGAAATGTCAGCGAAACTGTCAGCGAAACTGTCAGCGAAATGTCAGCGAAACTGTCAGCGAAACTGTCAGCGAAACTGTCAGCGAAACTGTCAGCGAAACTGTCAGCGAAACTGTCAGCGAAACTGTCAGCGAAACTGTCAGCGAAAACTGTCAGCGAAACTGTCAGCGAAACTGTCAGCGAAACTGTCAGCGAAACTGTCAGCGAAACTGTCAGCGAAACTGTCAGCGAAACTGTCAGCGAAACTGTCAGCGAAACTGTCAGCGAAACTGTCAGCGAAACTGTCAGCGAAACTGTCAGCGAAACTAGCAGCGAAACTGCTTATCTTATAGCAAAATTAGGTAGAAATTAAACTCTTTGAGTATTAACTTATCTGCAGGCTGTGTAGTATGATCCTAGCCTAGAAAGCTTAGTTTAGTAGTTACTCACGGTATCCAGGTGAGTTCTAGATCCCCTTCTTTATAAGTTTTCCATGTTTTGGGGTTATTATGCATACTAAATATACTTTTTAACCATGTTTTGGCGCAGACAGGGGCATTGCCCCTTATACCCAACTAGGGGTTGCCGCCCCTAGAACTCTGCTGTGAGGGGTGCCGCCTCTGAACCCCCGTAGTCCCTCGAAGGGTCAGTTATGTTTTGTGATGACTAATACCTAGTATGTTGTGTCATTTATCTGCAAAGTATTATATATTAAAGTGGAAGATGATATTAATGAAAAGTGAAACTTAATAAATGTTACCCTTAGGCCCATTTGATGATGAAAGGTCTTGCAAGCTCTATAATAGATTTCACTTATTTGAGTCTGAGGTATGATGATGGATCCGTATTCATGAGCGGGCTATGTGGCTTGCAATGTGGATCAACTATCGGGGTTAGCTACCCTTTTCATGTGTACCGATAAGGATCAACATTCGTTGCCGATCAACTAGGAGCTCTTGCCTTGTGCAATCTCGTTTATGATGAAGTGAAAGATAATGAACGAAAGAAAGTTAATGAACATGCTTATTAAGATGCATATGTT
The DNA here is from genome assembly GCA_025506515.1 of Flaveria trinervia. Lineage (NCBI taxonomy): Eukaryota > Viridiplantae > Streptophyta > Magnoliopsida > Asterales > Asteraceae > Flaveria > Flaveria trinervia. The sequence goes on along the minus strand of CM046457.1, from coordinate 48,613,509 downwards.
ATGTATTATGATGTATGCATGGTCATTATATGATGGATAAAGTTTATATTTTCTTATAGTAACTAAAACTAGAACTCACTCAACAAAACTGATTTTTATGCATAATAGTTGGTAGGTAAATTGTTGATGCTGAGGATGGCACCTAGGAGCTACTTGGAGAGCAATGGATGGCATTCCGACTTATGAAATCTTTTATTGTAATTCAAGAAAAATTACTATGTTTTATTTACAAAAGAAGGACAAATGTATGATTACAACATCAACTGCAAGTTTTAAGTGAATGTTTATTTATTTCCGCTACTATGTTTTGTTATTAAAATGATTTTTTGCTATGATTAACCAACTGTGAGGATTCCTAGGAATAGGGCCTTACAAGTTGGTATGAGAGCCAACTTTAAGAGAATTGGGTAAGTAGTTTTAAAAACCTAAACTTAAACTAAAAATGGGACCGAATGAAGGATGCCAATCCAACTAGCTACGTGCCATCAGGTAAAAGTTTTCAAGTAAAACTGGGATTATGTGTGTGCTATGTGTTTTTGTGCTTCTAGATTTGAATACTGACATGTGTTAGGATAGTGATTGCTTGGGACAGGAGGGTAAGGTAAGTAGTTAATAACACATGGCCACTTTAATTAAGTACTTAATGTACTTATAATGATTTGAGCAATTATCTTGAATAACCATTTTGGTGTTTGAATCTTGTAGGAATAAGTTATGGCAGGTAGAAAATCAAGGAAGGCAACTCGAGGAGGTGCTTGTGGAAGGCGTATTATTAAGACATGTGTCATCCGAAGCAAAGCTAATGCTCCCGAGACTTTTCACGAGGATTCGGACCTCCATAGTCACCCGGAGGGGGAGGGATCAACCACCCTTAAATCTACTATGAATGAGACTATCGTGGATGAGGTCTACAATGTTATGTAGAATGTGTTACCCTCAGTGGTGACTAAAGGTGATTAAAGCTGTCAGGTATGGAGACAAAGCTGAGAAGGAGGGGTAGGAAAATGAGAAGAATTCAGGAAGTCCACTGGGAGGACTGAGGAATCTAAAGAGGAGGCATCAAACCCTAAGGTGGTACTTCATGATGATGAAAGTGATGAGGAGTCTGAAAAAAGAGACTACTAAGGGGTGCAACTATGGGGCATCTCAAAGGTGCAAGACCCTAACCTTTGACGGTAACGACAATGCTACTGTCGCATACCGTTGGGTCAGAGAGATGGAAGCGGTGCCGGAAATCTGTGAGTGTCAGGAAGATCAAAAACTCAAGTTTACCACTTATTTTGTCATTGACTCAACATTGTGCGGGTGGGACAATATTGTCCAGGCTGAAGGAAAGCGATCGATAACCAAAATGAAGTGGTCTGAGTTGAAGGAGTTGGTGCTGGAAGAGTATTGTCCCATAGAGAGTTAGACAAGATTAAGAAGGAGTTCTTGTATTTGGAGGCTGGGAACATGACTCATCAAGAGTATATCTCCAAGTTCAATGAACATGCAAGCATTGTGCCAGACATGGTGACACCTACATCTAAGAAGATCAAGAGATACATGCAGGGTTTGCCCATGGATATCAGAAAGCGCATGATTGCAGCTAGACTAAGCACGTTTAGGTCTGTGGTGGATTTAGCTAGGAGGTTGTATGAGGAGAGAGATCCGGTGCCCGTACAATAGAAGGTGGAGAAATGGAGTGGGAACAAGAATGGAAATAGGAAAAGGTTCAAAGGTGATAGCTTAAGGAGTGGAGAGAAGAGGATGGGAGTTGAGGATCAATCAAGGAGACAAGGAAATATGTGTGAGGGTGGTGTTTGTAGAAAATGTGGAAGGGGTCATTTAGGGGAGTGCAAAGTTGGGACATGCAAATGTTTCAAATGTGGAGGCGTGGGCCACTATGTCAAGGACTGCAGGGTGATTAAATGTTACCAGTGTACGGAGATGGGACACTTGGGAAGAGATTATAAGAGAAGAAAATCAAAAAGATTAGGAACAGTTAAAGCTGGAGATAAGCAAAAGGGGTGACAGATCGAAGGCGAAGGCGAGGGTATTCAACATAACTCGTGAGGAGGCTAGGGAAAATCTAGAAGTAGTTTCAGGTATGTTTCTAGTAGACCATGAATATGCTTCTGTGCTCTTTGATTCTGGTGCTAGTAGGAGTTTTGTGTCTGGTGCCTTTTGTCGTTTGTTGCATGATAAGAGTAGAAAGTTAGATGTAGCTTTCTATGTAGAAACAGCCATTGGTAAGTCCACTAAGATAACTAAAGTGGTTGAGGATTGCCTGATTGAGTTAGAAGATTGTAAGTTCCCTGCTAGGTTGCATGTTATGCCTTTAGGAGGTTTCAATGTGGTGGGCATGGATTGGTTAGCTATCTATGAAACCAACATAGTATGTAGCAAGATGATAATTCGTCTAACAGTGCCCGATGGTAGTTATATTACAGTTCGTGGGGATAAAGTGTGTTGTGTACTGAAGGTTGTGTCGATGATGACAGATGAAAGGTACTTGAGATGTGGGTGTAGCGCTTACTTGGCCTATGTAAAAGATGTGGATGCGCCAGAGCCATAATGATCAAACGTGCTGCTAGTGCGCAAGTTTCCTCATGTCTTTCCTAAAGACTTGACTGGTGTGCCACCTGATCGCGAAATCGAATACTAGATTGATTTGCTACCTGGAGCACAGCCCGTCGCTAAAGCACCGTATCGATTAGCTCCTTCGGAGATGGTTGAACTGAGGGACCAGTTGCAAGATTTATTGGATAAGGCTTCATCCGACCGAGTATCTCTCCATGGGGTGCTCCGGTTTTATTCATCAAGAGAAAGACGGTAGCATGCGGATGTGCATTGACTATCGCGAGCTCAATAAGTTGACCGTAAAGAACCAGTATCCTTTACCAAGGATCGGTAACCTGTTCGATCAACTTCTGGGTGCCAGCTGGTCTTCAAGGAAAAACCTGCGGTCTGGTTACCACCATCTAAAGGTGACAGAACAAGACATTCCTAAGACAGTGTTCCATACGCGTTATGGACACTACGAATTTCTTTTCATGTCCTTTGGTTTAACCAACACGCCAGATACTTTTATGGACCTTATGAATCAGGTATGTTGGTCACTTTTGGATAAATCGGTAATAATGTTCATTGATGACATCTTGATTTATTCAAAAAGTGAAGAGGAACATGCAATCATATTCGAGAAGAATTGGAGACACTCAGAAGTGAGAAGTTATATGCTAAGTTCTCTAAATGCACATTTTGGCTTCGAGAAATTCAATTTCTGGGTTCTAGTTTCATCTCCTGCTCGTGCCTTGATATGATTCTCACATAACAACACCAGATCTTCGTCACAAAAAGAGAACACTTCCGTAGGATCAAAAGTCTTATCTCAGCTCCATCATTTACCCTTATCACTGCCTCCCTAGTTTTATTGTTGTAGAACCATTTCTCAAAATTTTGTAAACTTGGGCGAAGAGGATCAGGTAATCTCACCTGCTAACAGTCTTTGCAGGCTTCACTCTAAGCACAATATTTCCCTTTCCTATTACCTAGTTATTGTATTTCTTCAATCTTTTTCTCTTTACTTTCATGTATCCAAATTACTCAAAGTTATCATTTATCCCTCTTTTTAGGCCGTCCTCCAGCAGCTTAGCTCTTTCACTCAAGTTAGAATCAATCAAGGGAATCTATGCCAACCTTCTTAGATCCCATTTAGGTAAGGTTTTGAAAGCCTTCGTTTTATGCACATAAGAGCATCGACCTCCCCTTCTTTTGATCATGAACAACTCCATACTCACATTATACTTCGAGCTGATAACTCTTTTATCAGACTTCTTCCTGTTTGCCTCCTGAATGTTCTGAAATAATAGAGTCATTTGTTCTTGTTCTTTTTCTTTAATGAACCATTCTTGTTTCTCCAACTTAAACACATCACCTTTAGTAGAACCATTCTTGGCTAAATATATCAAGGGATGCTCATCAACTTTATAGTACTCTACCTTTGAGTCATAATCTACTAACTATTTTTCTAATCTCATCCTCCTCATCAATCAAGGTTTTTTCAGTTTCCTTTTCTCCAACAGCAACAGCTTGGTTCTTCACCACCTCCTCACTAATAAGACCTTTATCAATATCAAATCCTAAGCCAATAAATGCAACTTCAACTACATCCTCCACATTTTCTGTACCTCCTTCATTTTCAACTCCACTAGAGCCAGCAACTTAAACCGAACTAACTCCAGCACCTGTATCACCTACACTGGTACCAGCTTTGATCATCTTTTTGTTACATTCTTAGGGTCTCCTTGGTCAGCCTTCTTCTTTGATCTCTTCTCTTTTTTAACTCTCAACACCTCCTTAACTTCATATATTTCTTCCTCAAAGTCATATTACTTTTCCTTGGCATATCTTTTTCTCTTCTTGATAGCCTCGGATTGTCTTTCCCTGTTCTCTTTAGCAGTGTTGTTCTCGGTTTCTATCAATCTGCTAATATAATTCCATCTCTTAGTTGGATACATGTTCTCCCACAAATGAGTTATCTACCCACTAAAATCATGTCTAATGGTATAACAGTCTACAAATATACTTGTGTTCATCTGAACAAGCCTCTTTATCTCACCATGTTGTGGCACACTAACAATCAAGTGCTTAATCAACATTTGTACAAATCTTGGATAAAAGAACCCTTTTTCTTTCTTTAATGCCATAATATTTTCTGTCATGCAGTCAAATATGAGCTTAGCAATGTTCGCCTTTTGGCTTCTATAGAAGATAATCATGGCCCTTTTCCAATCCAAGTTTAATCCTTCCGAACCTCCTTTTATATGATCAAGGCACATAATAAACACGTGGCAATGTATCTCTATTCTTTGGAGAGAAAAGATTTCTTGATCTCCTTTCTTATACCAAATTAAGGCCCCTCATAACCAATGCTTCTAAAAGCCTCCATCAACTTTGTCTCAAACAACATCACCTCTTCTCCACAATCATTCTGTAACCTTAGAACTCTCGCAATGATCTCAATAGTAATGACAATGTCGTGCTCTAGAACTCTTGCAACTATCCGATGTGGGTTTCAGCTGGTGTCATATTCTTCAGTTCTCCAAAAATATCTAATGTGAAGATCATAAAAAGTTGGTGAATGAGAAATGACACATGAGATAGATAAGTTCCTAAGCCACTCATGCAGAGCATTAATCACTTTATTGTTTTTTTTAACATTCTCTTTTAATTTTTTCAGGGATGCCTCTTGTTTCATTAATTGATCCTCCTTCTCCCTTATCATCCCTTTTAGCTCCCTTATTCTCTCCAAACTCTTGTTTGATTTGATATTAAGTTTTTTATACTCATCAACGAGATAACTTTTACTCACATCAATATCATCATCATCCAAGTCATCTTCGTGAAAAGTTATAACATCAACACAATTGTGTTCACTCACAGCCTATTGTTCAACTTCTTTTTCTTGAGTCTTTTCATTATCCAACCACATCTCTTCAGTTTTCTCTTCTTCCATCACATCCTCATTATCTTCTTTAAAGCTTATTACTTCAGTTGGAGCAAAACTTTCTGTGCTTGGGTTAGATTCAACTGCAAGTATAATTGGGCTTTGTTATGGTAGTTGTTAAGGGGATTTATGATTGAAAGTAGGTGAAAATGGTTTAGTGGTATTAGAGTTGATAGGTGACTGAGGTTAGGAAATTGATAAAGGTTGTGTATTGGCTTGTGACACAGGTTTAGTAGCACTAGAATTGAATGATGTTTGTGAGTGTAGAGGAGAGATGGGCAGGGTGTGTTCACTAGATGGGGATTGTACAGGTGGAGATGGATGGTGATGGTGTATGGGTGATTGTGGAGGAGAGTGGGATGCTTGTTCAATTAAAACATGATAAATATCTTGTTGATCTTCATATACTAGCTCTTGAGGAATATCAGCAGTTGAATCAAGCACATGAGAAAACATTTGCATTTTTTCTCCTTCATACTTGCCACTTATCTTGTTGAGTATTGATCTTCTCAAGTGAGCTTGGACAAACACATTACCTTCTCTTTCGATGGTAGGCAAGTCTGCATTGATAATTAACTGGATAAACCTTAGAACCATGAACATTTTGTCACCCTTTTAGACCCTTATCTGATCATATATGCATCAAAATATGTATTTTGAGTAATTATACGTTCTTCCTTCAAAAATTTCAATGATGCTTGATGAGACGTGTCTTGAAAATCTATCTAATCCTGATTTCCTATTTGAGATGCACTTCAAGTAAGTGTGACATAGAAATCTGTATGGCTTACACAGTCTGCCCTTCTTGATTTCTCCTCTTTCATAATCTCCATCATATCCCATCAAGTTGAAGATCTTTTCAATGTATTCATGCTCAAAAACATTTGGATGACCTTCCTCTCTATCTCCTACTCAAGTACCCTTCTGATAATCCTTTCATCAACTCTCAATCTTTGATTCCTTATTTCTATGTTTATCACCTCATAGTCTCCTTCTTCTTCTATTCGAGAAGAATTGCAGAAATCGATAATATGTGCTTGATAGATAACTAGATCTACAGATAGAGCATAAAACAATCTAGACCCCCTCAGGTAATGAATAATATCTTGGCACCCTTCAGCCATGGGGTCGTCGCCATTTAAATATGCATAGAGATTAGGTTCTCGAGCAAATATATTTGCCATCTGGATGGAAGAGTGATATAATTAGGCTAGAAACAAGAATAAATACATGAGAATATAAATAGTTTTACTGATATTCAAGAATCAAATTGTTGATTTTGATGCTTATGATATGATTTACCTTGAGAATATTGAAATTGAAGTGAAAAGAGATCAAGATTTGTCTATGGATTAATGTTTAACGTTCGTAATTTGAATGTTGTCAGACAGGGTTTATCTGAACGTTTTTCTAGGTTGAAAAGTGTTCTGAAAAAGTCAATGTAAATGACAAGTCAAAAACATGATTTATAGTCCCTCGAACTTATTAATTTCATTTATTAAATTATGTGGGACCCGCATTCCTTATTAATCTCCCATATTAGTTTAATGTTCCGCAGATGCTAGTTCCTCCGCCGTAAGTTAAATCTTCCGTAGATCATCTACAGTTGACTAAATGTGAAAGAACTAAACCTATTTGGAAGTATAATTAGATTTTCCATAGGTTACCAATCCATAGAAAAGTATTATACTTTGATAAAATATCTCACATCCGTAGGTTACCAATCTATGGATGGTCACATTTTCTATTCAAGTTTCGCACTGTATCATCTGCGGAAATATGAAATGCACTATAACTTCTGCTGAAGTGCACAATTTTGTATTGTAGCTTCTACTTAAAGCAAAGTTTGAAACTTATTTGTTTGTATGATTCAATCAAATTATTAGAATCATTTGTTTCTTTTAGACCTTGTTGACTTGTTTCCTTGACAAAAGTTCAAAATTTTGATTTGATTAAACCTTTAGATATCCTGCAACCAAGTTAGTGCTCAAGTTCCAATTTTCTTCACTGAATAACTCAATTTTTCATGATGAGTAATACTCCCCCTAAATTTGTGATTAATGATGAACTTATGCGGTTTATTGAAAATTTAATTAAGAGAACAACATGAAAAGCCAATGATCTGTCCTTCTCATTTGATGAAACAAAAATAAACATAAGTTAAATGTAGTTACAAGCAATTATACATATTATGGGATCATAATATGACACAAAGCAACTGTTTTGATAAAGTTTGATCAAGATTAGTAGACATAGATCTAGTCTGATTGCAAGTATATGTATCCAACTAAATTCACACAAGGGTATATTTTCAACATGTCATGCAGCTATCATGTTATGATGTTGATTAATGACAGAAATGGACTCCACATTCAAGGCACATTGAGTTTGTCCTCCATAGATTAGTCAAATTATCACTTATTTACACTTGAAAACTATGTTCCTTATAGCATAAAGTCTTTCTTAAGATTTCTTTGAAATCTTATGAATGCACATTAATTAGTAAGCTCAATAACTAATATACAGATTATCACATTGGATTCTTTTAGTGCTTACATATGATCATCATCAGGTCACCAGATCTTTACTTACATAAAAAAGAGGTGCCTTTAACCCAGATCTTTGTTGACATAATATAGAGGGATGATGGGGATCATATTTGGATCACCGAAGTTTATTGTAGTAAACATAACATATTCATAATCCCAGGTCTTTGTTTACACAAAATATAAAATATGAGTTGCGAAGATAGAAATTAGTTTATTGTAGTAAACATAACATTTATGAATGTTTTTGAAGTTTTCATACGAGGATGGACATGACCAAAACATGCTTTTCTTTTTGATAATGATGATTAATCTAAGTTGATCATTCAGAAAGACTCAATAAGAAAATTAAATCTTACTAAGTCAAAAGCTTTAGTGAATAAATCAGCAAGTTGATTTGTTGTATCCACTTTGATTAACTTGATTAAATTTTTTTATGAGCAATCTCTCAAAAAATAGTACCTGATTTCAATATGTTTTGTTTTACTATGTTGCAATGGATTAACAGTGATGAACATAGTAGCTGAGTTATCTATGTGTATTGGCGTATGAAGAAATTTGTAACCATAATCAAGTAATTGATTTTGCAACCATAATACTTGAGAGCTAGTAGCAGCTATATACTCAGCCTTAACTGTGGATACTGAAACATTTGTTTGCTTTTTGCACTGCCAAGAAACAAGTCTTGGTCCTAAAAATTGACATTTATCAATTGTGGATTTTCTACTGTTGTTACATCCTCCAAAATCATTATCAGAATAAGAGTGGAGGTTATATTCTCCTTCTTTAGGATACCAAAGCCCAAGACTTGACTGCATTCAAATATGACTCTTTGGATCTAATTGGTACCTAGCAGTAACACATACAACAAACATTATGTCAGGTCTACTCGTTTAAGTACATTAAAGTTCATATCATTGATCTATATAATCTTTGATTAACTGATTTTCCTGAAGGATCGGGTACAATCTTATCTATTGTTGAAGCTGGTGTTTTGCATGAAGAAGTGTCACCAAGGTTGTACTTCTTCAAGATTTTATGTATATACTTTTCTTGATTGATGAATATACCATTTGGTTTCTAATGAATTTCCAAACCAAGAATGAATGTTAATTCTCCCATAGAACTCATCTAAAATTCAGATTTCATTAAACTTTCAAAGTTTTCACATAATCTCTTCTTTGTTGATCCAAAAATAATGTCATCCACATATATTTGGACAACCAAGCAATCTTGATGATTATGCTTGACGAAGAGAGTCTGGTCAATTGTTCCTCTATTGTATCCATGTAAGGCCCCATTCCCGGGACGCTTACATCTGGTGATTCATCGCACATAAAACATATACTTTGCATTTATTCATCAAAACATTGCAACGGAAACATAAAACAAATGGCATTTCGTTTCATCATAAAAACTTTTGCAAAATAATGCATCATTTGTCGGTTACAAAATTACATTGTTGTATTACATCACAAAAGCCTTAAATAAATGGATGCCATCCAAAAGAGCTGAGTAGCCACCTCATGCCATCCTTAGCAATGTTTACCTGTCAACTGAAAAGGTATAAAAGTCAGCGTTGCTGAGTGAGTTCTAGTTTTACAATTAAACATACATAAAATCATTATTTATTTCCTTTCAGAGTCCATACTATACGTTTCATTCGTTCGTGATCAAACATCATACGTACATACAGATAACATCATTATTATCTTCCATTTCGTTCGTTAACCTTCGTTCAGTCATTACATCTGGTGACATGTACGTTACCCCGAACATTGTGCACGAAGCTGGTTACTGGGCCTGAGGTCTTTCATAGACCCCGAACATTGTGCACGAAGCTGACTCCAGTACCTGGGGCAAGTACATTCACCATTTATGTTTCCTCTTTCAATCCGGATCAATGCCATATGCTATACCCCGAACATTGTGCACGAAGCGGGTTACTGGGCCTGAGGTCTTTCATAGACCCCGAACATTATGCACGAAGCTGACTCCAGTACCTGGGGCAAGTGGCAAGGATCCCATGCATATGGTCAATCACAAGGATTGGACCCCAGTGTGCATCCTTCTGGGGTAGCTAACCCGCACACAGTTGAGCTAACACCCTTCATTGGGTGTGCACCTCCATACATCTGCTTGCAAGACTTTTTACGTTCATTCATTCGTTAATGCATGCATTCATTCATCATGTTCCTCTTTCATTATCTTTCACTTTACGTTACATAATACTTTCGGTTCATTTGTTTACATATCACGTAAAGCCATGGAAAGATAAACATTCATAATCATAGGAACATAACATAACCTATCATTCATACATCATCATACCGGGCATCATACATACATAACATACATCATGCATAACCATGCAACATCATCATCATCATCATCATCATCATAATTATCATAAGCATCAATCACAATACATAACATGCCCATCATACTATCTATGACCCCAAAAGTCAACCTTTATAGTCCCCGGGAATTTCCAAGTCAAAGCCTACTTTACACATTTTCCCGAAAAATCAAAAAAATATTCTAAGTCCTTAGGCACATGGGCACTATGCAGGCGCATGGACACTATTCAGGCGCATGGGGAACACTTGGGCGCATGGGCAACTTTCAGGCACATGGGTACTATTCAGGTGCATGGGGAATCCTGAACGTCTGAACACTTAGTCAATTCCAGCCCAATCTAGGCGCATGGGTACTATTCAAATGCATGAACACTTAGGCACATGGGCCATTTGGGCGCATGGGCACTATTCAGATGCATGAACACTTAAGCACATGGGCCACTTGGGCGCATGGGCACTATTGGGGCGCATAGCCCTACACTTAGTCATCCGAGTAACATTTCTAGTCGCATGGACCACTGTACAGGCGCATGGGCTATACTTAAAACATTCCTAAGGCAATTTTGGGCGCATGACCTACTGTTTAGGCGCATGGCTTGCACTTAATTCTTTCTAAGGGAACTTCAGGCGTATGAACACTTAGCTAGGCGCATGAGCATTCTGTGAAACATGTTTCTAGGATGTTTTCAATCCTAATCATCAAACCTATCTGTTCTAAGCATAGTGTGGCTATTCTAAACATGAGTAGCCTATAAACCATCAAGAACCAACATCCAACATACACATCCACATACACAATACATAAGGATATTCACACATAAACTTGTAAAAATCATTTTAATACGTTTTCAGCCCCAAAGTAGTTTAAAACATGTAAAAAACCGGGGTCTAGAACTCACCTAGTGCAACTTGGGTGTTCTTCCTTTTAACCCGCTTGCAAAGAGTTCAAAACACCTAGAAACAACATCCAAAAACACACACACCCAAGTACAAACACAACCCATAAGCATACAAACACATAACCGGGATAAAACCCGACATAAAACATAAAAACCTTAATTCTTACCTTGAATTCACTTTTCTTCTTCCTCTTCTTCTTCAATCCGAGAGTATTCTCTGCTCTCTCTCTCTAAAACCGAGAAAAATGGTGAAGTGAGGTGAGGGTGGGTGGCCATACTCACCTTTACACCAACTTTTGAAAGTTTTGTCCTTTTTGGACACTTTTAGTCCCCCCGCTTGGACTTTATTGCCTTTCTTGCTTTTATTCTTTTTATCTTGACTTTTAAAATAACTAGGTGTTACAAGTCCACCCCCTTATATAGGTTTCATCCCCGAAACCTGTTATTCCTCGAACATATGAGGATAATGTTGCCTCATCTCCTCCACTGTCTCCCATGTAGACTCGGATCCCTTCCTATGCTTCCACTGTACACGCACAAGAGGAACCACTTTATTTCTCAGCCTTTTCTCTTTACGATCGATGATTGTCACTGGTTGCTCCACATAATTGAGCCATTCGTCTACTTCGATATCCTCCGGTGGAACAATCTTGTCTTTATCAGCTAAGCACTTTCTCAAATGATATACATGAAATGTCAGGTGAATTCCACTTAACTCATCTGGTAACTCCAATCTATTGGCCACCTCTCCTACTCGAGCAATAATTCAGAAAGGTCCTATGTACCTCGGGCTTAGCTTACCTCATTTCATAAATCGGATAATTACCTTCCAAGGTGAGACCTTTAACATGACCCGGTCACCCACCTGGAACTCGATCGGTCTGCGTCGTTTATTGGCATACGACTTCTGTCTATCTTTAGCTGCCTTCATGAAGGCTTTAATCTTCTCAAGCTTCTCGGTCGTAGCCTCGATTACCTTGACGCTCCCCAACTCCTTTTGACCAATATCACCCCAACAAACGGGTGTTCTGCATCGCCTACCGTATAGCATCTCGTATGGTGGCATATCAATGCTGGCATGATAGCTGTTGTTGTACGAGAATTCAACTAATGGTAAGTGCTCATCCCAACTACCCCCAAAGTCAATCACACATGCCCAAAGCATGTCTTCCAATGTCTGAAGGGTCCTTTCTGACTGCCCATTAGTTTGGGGATGATAAGCCGTGCTAATATGTAACCTCGTCCCCATGGCATCGTGGAATTTCTTCCAAATTTAGAGGTAAACCGGGTGTCATGATCCGACACAATAGACACCGGCACACCATGACGAGTTACAATCTCCTTGATGAACAAGTCAGCCAACCTCTCAGATGAATATGTCTCGTGAATCGGTAGGAAGTGAGCACTCTTCGTCAGATGATTCACAATCACCCATATGGCATCATACCCTTTCGGAGTACGTGACAGCTTCGTAATGAAATCCAAGGTGATGTGCTCCCACTTCCATTCAGGTATATCCAAAGGTTGGACCTTCCCATACGGCTTCTGAGGTTCCGCCTTCACTTGCAAGCAAGTAAGGCACTTACTCACATACTCCGCCACGTCACGTTTCATACCAGGCCACCAATAACCTTTCTTCATGTCTTGATACATTTTTGTGGCACCAGGATGAATGGAGTATCGAGTCTTGTGAGCTTCATCTAAAATCCTCACACGTAGATTCTCGAAATAAGAAATCGACACACGTCCAAATCGAGTTTTAAGACCAAGTGTGTTTTCACCAAATTCTCCAACCAGACCTCTCATTCTTTTAGAGTTTAGATGATCTTCTTTAAGTGCCTCATCCTGAAACTCCTTGACTTGCTTCATTACCTCCGAGGTCATAATAAGTTGGTATGCCTTCACCCGAATCAGCTCGGGCCTCTCCTTTCGGCTAAGAGCACCAGCCACCACGTTAGCTTTGCCCGGATGGTAATGGATCTTATAATCATAATCCTTTAGGAGCTCCAACCATCGTCTCTTCCTCATATTCAGGTCCTTCTGCTAAAAAAAGTACTTTAAGATCTTGTGGTCGGTGAAGATGGTGCACTTCGTCCCATACAGATAGTGCCTCCAAATCTTTAGTGCAAAGACCACGGCCGCTAGCTCCAAGTCATGGGTGCATAATTGACCTCATGAACCTTCAACTGTCAGGATGCATAGGCTATAACTTTCCCTCTCTGCATTAATACACACCCCAACCCCGAGTAAGAAGCGTCTGAATATACTACCAAATCCTCGCTTCCTTCGGGCAACGACAAGACAGGAGCTTGAGTCAAACTCACCTTTAACTCCCCGAACGCCTGTTCTTGAGCTTGACCCCATGTAAACTTTACATCCTGTCGGGTCAACTTGGTCAGTGGAGAAGCGATCTTGGAAAAGTCTTGGATGAATCTTCTGTAGTAGCCCGCCAAACCCAAGAAACTACGAATCTTGGATGGCGTCTTTGGGGACTTCCACTGCATCACTGCCTCTACCTTAGCCGAGTCCACCATAATCCCGTCGGGATTCACCACATGACCCAAGAACTGAACTTCACGCAACCAAAACGCGCACTTGGAGAATTTTGCATACAACTTCTCCCTTCTTAGCGTCTCCAAAACCTCCCGAATGTGACCGGCATGCTCAATCTCACTCGTTGAATAAATCAGGATATCATCAATGAACACAATCACCGATTTATCCAACATCGGCCAACACACACAGTTCATTAGATCCATAAAAGCAGCTGGCGCATTGCTCAAACCAAACGACATAACGAGGAACTCATAGTGACCGTAGCGCATGCGAAAAGCTATTTTAGGGATGTCCTGCTCCTTCACTTTCAGCTGATGGTAACCAGATCGAAGATCTATCCTCGAAAACCAACTGACTCCTTGGGGCTGATCAAACAAATCGTCTATTCTTGGTAGGGGGTATCGGTTTTTCACTGTTGTTAGGATCAGTGATCTACGTTTGATTGATTAGAGAGTATAGCAGCGGAATTCTAACAATGAATTAGCCAATTCACAAGAAAGAAAAGATATTCAATGAAGAACAAAAACGGTTATAGATAGAGAGAATTCTGCACATATATTTCATTCAATATCCGCTTTCGTGGTAACGGAATGTCACACTTACAATTAGGTCGACACCTCTTATATAAGAGATGTGACGTCTGCTGATGTCACTTGATAGTGACATCTAACAGAATTATTCCAACTGAAACACAACTACTGAAGATGTCAAAACAGCTGACATCTTCTTACAAAAATACTAAGTGTTATCAGTTACTACAACTACTGAAAAACATAAAACTACTGACACCACAACGACTGAAGAACAAGCTCTTCAGTCGTTTTACAAAACTACTGAAAGTAAAAACATAAAACTACTAATATCACAACTACTGAAGAAGTATTCTTCAGCTGTTGTGACAAACTACTGAAACTTCAGTACTTGGTCTTCAGACTTGAACTTCAGACGTTTCATCAGCTGATGACTTCAGTAGATATTATCAGCTGATGTCTTCAGTCTTTGTCTTCAGACTTTGTACACCAGTTGTTGATCTTCAGCACTTGTAGACTCTTCAGTTGTTGTACTTCAGTACTTGGTCTTCAGCTTCAGCACTTGTGTTCTTCAGCTGTTCAGCTTCAGCACTTGTGTTCTTCAGCTGTTCAGCTTCAGCACTTGTGTTCTTCAGCTGTTGAGCTTCAGCACTTTAGTCTTCAGCTGTTGAAGTCTTCAGTACTTGATCTTCCGCTGTTGAAGTCTTCAGCACTTGTCGAACTGCTGATGAAGCCTTCAGCAGTTGTTGTGATATCATGTGGGACTTAGAGGTTTTCTGATCTTGGCTCATTGGTTCTTTTGGTCCAACAAACTCCCCCTGAACCAATGCAGCCAAAACCTCTAATTGATTTATTTTCCCACTTATTGTTGGCAGAATGATTGGTCTTTTTCCTTCTTGATCAGTTGAGAAGATGACCCATAAGCACTGGCCTGGGAAGAAATCTCAGAGATTTGTTTGGCAAGGTATGAATGGGAACTCTGTTTTGGGGAACTGGACACGGAGTTGTTATCCCATTCATGAGATCTACTTCCCCATTATGAGTCTGTACGACTCTCGAACATAGGCCTCAAGGAGAACAACTTGTTCCTCCTTGGAGAGTTCTTCTACTCCTCCTTCAAAGAAGAACTCTGGACCATAGTACTCACATAAGTACTTTACAGTCCTGCCATTCTTCAACTCCACAGTAGTTACCTCCCTATAGACAAATTCATCAGGATGAGTGCCCTCAAGGAGTAACTGGAGCTCATTCTTCTTAATGTCTTCAAGCTTCTTATATAATAACCCCTTTTTGATCATCTTGTTTTCCAGTAAGGCTTGAGGGGTCATTTTTGATTGATGAGCCTTCTTGAATTCATCGATATTTCCCATGGTGAGACTACAATGGCCAACATGATTGTAGAGTCTATTGTTTTTCTAACCTGGCCATTGTATCTATGAGGAATGGATCTTTTGTGGATTCTAGAACTCACCTTGGGGTCTGGCCATACTCTCACTCTCTCCTTCTGATACTGAAAAGTGTGTCTGAGAGTGTACAGCCTCTGAGCATGCCCTTTCATGGCTTGTATAGATGATGACTGAGGAAATTCCTTGTCAACCATCTTCAGTAGTTGCTCATCGTGTTGCTTCTGCTGTTCTTCATCTTCTATCTTGACTCTAACCGTTTCCCTTTGTGAGTCAGGTGTGATCATGAGTTGACTCCTGGGTTCTGGTAGCTTTAGAACAGCAGAGAGTGGCAGACTATCATCTTCATCCTCTTCTTCTTCATCTTCTTCTATCCTCAGCACCCTTCTCCTCCTTCTAGGTGCATCACTGGATGATGGTTGGTTGGTTTTTGTGGTAAAGGAATTGGTTTTGAAGGTTGAGGATGTTTGGATTTGGGTTTTGAGATTGGTTTGGAGATTTGAGGGGTAGGCTGTTTTTGAGTCGGTGATTGGGAAGGTTGTTCAAGTATTTTGGTTGTGAGTTTGGCTTTTGTGAGTCTTGCCATTTCAAACCTTTTTCCAGCCCCAGCCTCATCAAGTGCTTCAATGATTATCCCTTTATGAAATTGCTCAGACAAACAGATTCTGGTGGCTATAGCCAGAATACTGTCTCTGGTCCATGAACGAATCTCCATCAGTGATCTTCCTAAGTATTTGGCTATGAATCGAATCATGATCTCCAATCTCTCTTTCTCCAGCACTTCATACCCAGCCCATCTGTTTTGAATTTCCTCTACTTCTAACCTCCTGATCTCACTGTCTAATGTGGCTGTATCAAAGCCTTGCTTGAAGAGTTGCTCAATGATTTTGTCCATGGATCGGCTGTGTGTGTCATCTGCATCTTTTACCAGCTCTTCCAAGGATTTTTCTTCAGCATTTGCTTGATCACCAGCACTTTTCTTTCTTTTGTAAGTGATCAGTTGTTGTTCCTTTTCTTTTTCTAACTCCTTGGTTTTCTCTTGTTCCTTCTCATCCTCAGTTCTTTTTCTTTTCTTTTCTTTCACTGCAGTACTCTCCCCCTTTTTGGATGCATTGGTGGCAGGGGTTGTACCACAGAAAGTTTCTTTTGCACAACATCATCAATGAGTGGTTGTAGACTTGAGGAGATCCTCTCATCAATGGCTTTATAAACAATGTCATTAATGATGGGAGTGATGAGAGGTAGGGATTGTGGAATACAGCAACCATCTGCTCTGGGGGGGTTCTGCCCCGGAGAGATAGTGCCAAAAGAAGAGGTTGGAGGCTCAGTGGAGTGAGAGGGTAAAGTGTTTGGGGGACCTTCAAATGAAGGTGCCATCCGTGGGTTGGTAGGGGCAGATGGACTTACATCCTGAGACTCTTGGCAAGCAGTTCTTGTAGTCTACTTACCTCAGCCTCCAGGATGGTGTTGTGGGCTAGAACGTCATAGAAAAAGCCCAGGTCATCATCCGCAGATGCTGAATCACCTGTGTCACGCCCCAACCTTGACGGCGGAAACGTCAAGATGTGAGGGTTAAGATTGTTCACAGCCACATAACGTTATATAAAATTGTAAATATTATTATCATAAGTCTTGAAATGGAAATTACAATCATAAGTCTTATACAAGAAATAAGTTCAACATAACATAACATAATGTAACTTTTTATTTCATTATCTAGGTCCACGTCCTAGATTATAGCATGCTTCAAAAGGATCACTTTAAACTTGAGGTTGACCTGTAACATGATAAAAATAAGAGTCAACTAAAAATAGTTGGTGAGTTTCCAAGGTTTTCATACATAATAAGATTACAAGTAGCAATTCATGTCATAGGTTATAAGCTAGTAAGGTTATAGAACACATATCGTTACAACCAAACCTCGACTTGATTACAAGTATAAAAGATTGGCTAAGTGTATTTGGTTCCCTAGTGCACAAGCATACGGCTCCTAGGAGTCGGCAATACATCGACTTTAGCACCAAATAGGCTTGTCAGGCCCAAAGATCTAAGACGTCGCCAGGCTAGCAATAGTTAATGATTGTAAACAAACTATGTATCTCATATAATCACTTACAATACACAAATAACCATGACAAAATAATAAGTTGAATTGCATGTGATTTACAAGTCTCAAATGTGTATAAGTGTATCATGTATAAGCTATCATGTTTCACCCCAAATTAGTGTGAAAATATGAAAAAGGGGCAAGGAAAACTCACTTGATCAATAAGTATATAATAAGGATCAATAAGAATAATATATGCCGTTCCAAGGTAAAACGTCACAAGAGACCTAAATATATAAATATTACAAGATTTAGATCAAGATTTAGCAATTAAACATGAACTAGGTTCCTTAGAATTTAAGAGAGTTTTGTTAGCCAATTTAGTTTATTAATAAAATATTTATACATACATATATTATATATATATATATATATATATATATATATATTACAAAAATTAAGGAAATATTCTTACAAAATAATAATTATTGCATTTAGTTTGAGTATCATATAACTTTAATCGAAGAAAATGTACGATTTATTATTGATTCAAGTAAAAATTTAATTTTTACATAAACTCATTCTTATAACAATAATTAAAATTAATAATTAAGTATTACGGTATTTTTATAAAATAAATTTACAGAAAAAAATCATTTTGTTAATTTAAAGGTTAAAAGTTAATGAAAATTATTTTTTTGTAATTTTTTAGAAATTTTCTAGTAATATTTAAGGCCTAAAAAGGCTTTTAAAAAGAATAAGAGGGTGCCCGGGTTCGAACCCGGGACCTCTTGAATGTAAGGGCGTGTCGTGAACCGGTGTACCATGGCTTCCAGCCGCGGTATAACTCGGTTCCATTTCCTTTTAACACCAAGTTCCCAACCTCAAGAACCCTAGTTTAGATCCGATCAAATTGATCATCTAAACGATCTTGATAACCAAATTAACCATGTGGCTTTTGTTTCCCATGGTTAATCGAGCATAACCATGTATGTAATTTACCCGAATACGTTCGAATTAGAGCAATCCTAAACGAAAACAAGTCGCGGTCGTCGAACTCAGTGGATGAGAAATCCCCAATGATAATCCAATTAAACTTGTAGATAGCCTCGAATGATGATCCCGATGCGAAGCCCTATGTTGATTCTGGTTCAATTCGTTCGGAGATAGGATTTTGGCAAGGTTACAGGTCGCGAAAGAAAACGGAAATTGGATTCGTTGTTTGTGTTGTTTCAGGTGAAATGGAATTGATAGAAGCTTTAGACTACTTAGACGTTCGATTACGAATCATTTAATTTGGTTATTATTGAGTTTTAATGGTCGAACGACTATATGGTTAGAAACGCTCGATTACTCACTCGATCGGGTTCATAACCGACGTATAAACGCAATTAAAGTCCATGATTGCGTTCGAATCATGTTCAAGAACGTTTTAGGGACGGTTTCAGATTAAAAAACATCGTTTTTGGCGGTTTTGGTGCCTCGCCGGACTTGGCCGGAGTCCGGCCGGCGAGGTCACCGGAAAAGCGGGGGATGAGAGGGGGGGTTTGGATTTTTGATAAAACACCTTTGGTCCCTCAACTTTGATTTTCTATTATTTTATGCATAAAGTTCTATTTCAAGTTTCTAAAATGACAAATTACCCTCAAACTTAATTTAAGTTATATTTAAATATGGTTAAGTTATTAATCTTTATTATTAGTAATCTAATATTATTACTTACTATTATTCAATATTACTACTTATTATTATATTTACGTTTTTAATATTAACCTTATTATATTATACATACTTAACATTCATGAAACCCAATTACAAAAAAAATAAACACAAACAATCACGCAAGTTTCAAAATTGACAAAGATACCCTTGTAAAAGTAAACGAAGTTAACTTTTAGTTAACGAAAATACGAAATGTTACAGTCTCCCCAACTTAAAAGAATTTCGTCCCGAAATTAAAAGAAATGAAACTATGCAAATAAGAATGGGTATCTCTTCTTCATGTGCTCCTCACGTTCCCAAGTAAATTCAGCGCCACGTTTATTTTCCCAACGAACCTTGACGATTGGGGTTGTTGTGGTTCTAGTCTTCTTCATTATACGATCCATGATATCTACAGGTTTCTCGACAAAATGTAATGACTCGTCAATCTGAATGTTCAGCGGAACATACAGGCTCTCGTCGGCCAAACACTTTCTCAAATTTGAGACATGGAACACAGGATGAATTCCACTAAGGTCGGAAGGTAACTCTAGTTTATAAGCCACTTTCCCAATCCTTTTCAGGATTTTGAAAGGTCCTACAAATCTTGGAGCCAGTTGCCCTTTTCCAAAGCGAACCACACCTTTCCACGGTGAAACCTTGAGAAGAACCATCTCCCCATCTTGGAATTCTAATGGCTTACGTCGCTTGTCAGCATAACTCTTTTGACGACTTCTCGCCACTTCAAGGTTCTTGCGAATAATAGAAACTTTATGGTCGTCTCTTGTATAAGTTCAGGACCAGTGATGAAGTTTTCACCAATGTCGGTCCAACAGATCGGTGAACGACATTTTCGACCATAAAGTGCTTCAAACGGTGCCATCTTGATACTCGAGTGGTAACTATTGTTATACGAAAATTCCGCAAGCGGTAGGTGCGTATCCCAATCGCCACCAAAGTCAAGAACACAGAGACGTAACAAGTCCTCCAAAGTTTGGATCGTTCGCTCGGTTTGACCATCAGTTTGAGGATGGTAAGCCGTGCTTAGATCTAATTGTGTACCCAAGAGTTCTTGCATAGATGACCAAAAATGTGAAGTGAAACGAGCATCTCGATCGGATATAATGTGCAGAGGTACCCCATGGCGACTTACAATCTCATCAACGTATATACGAGCTAACTTTGATGTCTTGTAGGTGTCGCGTATGGGTATGAAATGTGCCGACTTGGTCAATCGGTCAACGATTACCCATATGTTGTCATGTCCTCGAGAGGTTCGGGGTAGCTTTGTTATGAAGTCCATGGATATGTGTTCCCATTTTCACATAGGGATCTCGGGTTGCTCAAGTAATCCACTTGTACGTTGATGTTCGGCTTTAACTTTCGTACATGTGAGGCACTTAGCTACATAAGTCGCTATGTCTTTCTTCATTCCAGGCCACCAATATTGATCACGTAGGTCCATGTACATCTTATCGGAACCCGGATGAATAGAATAACGAGTTTGATGAGCTTCGTTCATAATAAAGGTACGAATGTTATCGCGATTTGGAACCCAAATACGATTGGCGAAGTACATCAACCCATTGGGTTTCGTTTCCAATTGGGTTAGAAGATTATGCTCCAACTCATCCTTCATTCTTCCTTCTCGTTGAACTATTTGTTGAGCCTCCAGGATGCTAGACTCGATGTCACTATCTATCCTCAGGTTTTGTAGTAGTACGGTGGTCTTATTGACATCTAGTCGAATTTCAGTATCGAACTCACCCAAGTGTCAAACCATTGACGTCGATCTCGAATTTCTTGGAATGAGATCATCTTGTTGTGAATCTTTCGGCTCAGTGCATCGGCCACAACGTTTGCTTTACCAGGATGGTAACGAATGTCACAATCATAGTCACTAATCAACTCCACCCAACGACGTTGTCTCATGTTGAGATCTTTTTGATTGAAAACGTGTTGAAGGCTTTTGTGATCGGTGTAGACTATACATTGCGTACCATACAGGTAGTGCCTCCAAATCTTCAAAGCAAATACAACTGCACCAAGCTCGAGATCGTGGGTTGTATAATTCACCTCGTGAACCTTCAATTGTCTCGACGCATAAGCTATGACCTTCCCTCGTTGCATAAGAACACAACCAAGGCCTTGTTTAGATGCGTCACAATACACAGTGAAATCATCGTTTCCATCGGGTAGGGTCAATATAGGAGCATTGCACAACTTATGCTTTAACGCTTCAAAAGCTTCTTCTTGCTCGGAACCCCACTCGAATGGTTTATTCTTTTGTGTCAAAGTAGTGAGTGGCTTCGCGATCCTCGAGAAATTGGCGATGAATCGCCGATAATAACCAACAAGACCAAGAAAAGAACGAACTTCGGTAGGTGTTGTGGGAATACACCAATTCTTCACAGCTTCCACCTTTGCAGGATCAACGTGAATTCCTTGGCTATTCACCACGTGTCCTAGAAATTGAACTTCTTCGAGCCAGAAATCACACTTCGAGAATTTTGCGTACAATTGCTCTTTCTTTAACAACTCAAGAACCAATCTCAAATGCAGCTCATGATCGGTGTTGGACTTGGATTGGATAAGTATGTCATCAATAAAAACGATCACAAACTTGTCTAGATAAGGCTTGCATACTCGGTTCATGAGATCCATGAAGACAGCAGGAGCATTGGTTAAACCAAAAGGCATCACCATAAACTCATAGTGTCCATAACGAGTACGAAAAGCGGTCTTTGGATGTCATCCTCGTGAACTCGTAATTGATGATATCCAGAACGTTGATCAATTTTCGAGAATATGGCAGCTCCTTGAAGTTGATCAAACAAGTCATCAATGCGAGGAAGAGGATAACGATTCTTGATGGTAAGTTTGTTAAGCTCGCGATAATCGATGCACATACGAAACGATCCATCTTTCTTCTTCACGAAAAGAACAGGTGCACCCCAAGGCGAAGAACTAGGACGATGAAGCCCTTCTCGGACAGCTCTTGCAGTTGACAAGAGAGTTCTTGCATTTCCGATGGTGCAAGCCGATACGGTGACTTGGCCACGGGGTTTGCTCCCGGTATCAAGTCAAGTTTAAACTTGACTTCACGCATAGGAGGTAAACCACTAAGGTCATCGGGAAATACTTCAGGAAAGTCTCGTACGATAGGGACATCCTTTAGTTCTTTCCCTTTGACTTTCGTGTTGACCACATAAGCCAAGAAGGCCATATACTTCTTGTTTAAGCACTTTCGGGCTTGAGTGCAAGACATGAGTTTAAGCCCTTTAGAAGCTTTTTCACCGAACACCTTCAACGTATCTCCAGAGGGTAACGGTATACGAATGCACTTCTCGAAACACATGATCTCGGCATGGTGTTTGGCTAACCAATCCATACCAGTGATGACGTCAAAGCTCCAAGTTTCATAGGGATAAGATCGATAAGAAAATCATGCGTGTCAAGACTTAAGATGCAATCACGAACGATAACGTCAACGGTAATTGGTTCTCCATCGGCAACTTCAACAGTAAGAGGTCTTTCTAGTTTTGTATGTGGCTTAGCAAGTATGGATTCAAACTCTAATGAAACAAAACTTTTATCGGCTCCAGAATCAAATAGGACATAGGCATAAGTTTTGTTAATAAGGAACATACCTGTTTAATTTTTAAGTTATTTAACAATACAGGTAAAATATGAAATGAATTCGATCACAAAATTTAAGGGTGAGTTAACGTACCATTCACCACATCGTTGTTTTCTTGTACTTGGTTAGCGTTGATGTTGAAAGCACGTCCTCGGGCTTGTGGTACATTACCCACAAGACGAGGGCATTGTGGGCGAAAATGGCCAGGTTCCCCACAGTTGTAGCAAACACGATTTGTGACCACAACGGCATTGTTAGGTGCACGGTGGCAAGTCGCCACCAAATGACCATATTTACCGCACAAGGTGCAAATGCGGCATGGTTGATTCCCCGGATGATAATACCTACACGTGTTGCACATCGGTTGCGGACCAGCATAAGCCCTAGCCCCAGGCACTTGTGCCACAGATGTAGCCGCAGGTACAGGTTGTCTTTGGGGTTGTTTGGGTGCAGCCACGGCATAGTTATGCGCCGGTGTGAACTTGCGCTTCTTGTTGTTGTTATGGCTGTTAGACGGTTTAGCTTTGGTCTCCTTAACCGCCTCGGTAGCCGTCTTCTCCACCTTCTTTGCACCCTTCACAGACATGGTGCCCGCTCTTATATGGTTCTCGGTGACTTGAGCGGTGATTGTAATGGCTTCTTCCAAGGTTGTGGGTCGGCTACCCACCACAGCATCTTGAATTTGGGGTGGTACACCCTTAATGAACTTCTCGATGTTGCGGGGAACAGTGTCGACCATATGGGGCAGCAGTATACTCAACTCATGATGCCTAGTTGAGTAGGCCAAATGATCACCAACATTTTGTTTCAAATTCCAAAACTCTTCTTCCAACTTTTGCAATTCACTTCTTGGGCAGAACTTCGCGATGGCGATGTTCTTGAACTCTTCTCATGTAAGTGCTAGAATAGCATCGGGTCCACGATTCCTCTTCTCGCTATTCCACCAGGTAAGAGCCCTTTGTTGGAACATACTAGTGGCATAACGAACCTTGAGTGCATCAGGACACTCATAATTGATAAAGGTATTCTCCATGCTTTCAAACCACTCAAGAAGACCAGTGGCTCCTTCCTTGCCACTAAAGCTAGTGGGCTTGCAAGAGCTGAAGTGTTTGAAGGTGCAAGTTTGATTATTCCCATGTTGATTGTTTCCGTTTTGATTGTTGTTGTTCTCTCCATGACCATTTCCATTATTGCTAGCATTGGTCATTAAGGTGCTATTAAGTTCAGCAACCATGGTCGGAATGACAGCAGCCATTTGTCGAGCAATCATGGCGGCTAACTTACGATCGGAACTTCCACGCTTTCCATGATGACGAGACATGCTGGAATATACAAACGAGTTAGATATGAGAATTGGAATAACAAGGATTAATGTTCAACAAGGATAAGGAAAAAAGTTGTAAGGCACATGGAATGGTTCCATTTGGTAACGCATTACCATTTGGAAACGTTGACACGTCAAGGTAAGTTGACCCACTCGCCTTAGAAATTTGTGTATGTTGACCATGGTTTATCACTCATCCCAGAAATCCCCAGGTAAGCATAACTAGTCCCGTAGGATTTATGCGATATGCTTGCCTTAGCCCGAGGGCCTTTTGCCAGGAAATCAGAATACAGGTGTCCATGTGTCACACAAATTTCTTAGGTTTATGAAATCAAAACCATGATGAGATTTACATAGATTAGACACAAGTCTAAAGATTAATTCTTAAGCATAAGTATACGATTCCACGTGTTGACGAGAATAAGATTAAGAAGTTTCATTTGTCGGGGAGAGTCAATGAGTCAAAGTTAAGTTTAGGGAGACAAGTAACAAAATTTAGACAATTATAAGGCACCCTATGCTAAGGCATCAAGTTGCACATAAAGTATAGCATTATGTAGCATGTAACAATATATATATTTCCAAGAATATAAATATTATCCTATGAGGTTCATGCATAAGCTATAGTCTAGGTCACCATTACTAATAACCTAAATCCCTATAGTTATGGGCTCTGATACCAATCTATCACACCCCAACCTTGACGGCAGAAACGTCGAGATGTGAGGGTTAAGATTGTTCACAGCCACATAACGCTATATTCAATTGTAAATATTATTATCATAAGTCTTGAAATGGATTACAATCATAAGTCTTATACAAGAAATAAGTTCAACATAACATAACATAATGTAACTTTTTATTTCATTATCTAGGTCCAAGTCCTAGATTATAGCATGATTCAAAAGGATCACTTTAAACTTGAGGTTGACCTGTAACATGATAAAAATAAGAGTCAACTAAAAATAGTTGGTGAGTTTCCAAGGTTTCATACATAATAAGATTACAAGTAGCAATTCATGTCATAGGTTATAAGCTAGTAAGGTTATAGAACACATATCGTTACAACCAAACCTCGACTTGATTACAAGTATAAAAGATTGGCTAAGTGTATTTGGTTCCCTAGTGCACAAGCATACGGCTCCTAGGAGTCGGCAATACATCGACTTTAGCACCAAATAGGCTTGTCAGGCCCAAAGATCTAAGACGTCGCCAGGCTAGCAATAGTTAATGATTGTAAACAAACTATGTATCTCATATAATCACTTACAATACACAAATAACCATGACAAAATAATAAGTTGAATTGCATGTGATTTACAAGTCTCAAATGTGTATAAGTGTATCATGTATAAGTATCATGTTTCACCCCAAATTAGTGTGAAAATATGAAAAAGGGGCAAGGAAAACTCACTTGATCAATAAGTATATAATAAGGATCAATAAGAATAATATATGCCGTTCCAAGGTAAAACGTCACAAGACACTAATATATAAATATTACAAGATTTAGATCAAGATTTAGCAATTAAACATGAACTAGGTTCCTTAGAATTTAAGAGAGTTTTGTTAGCCAATTTAGTTTATTAATAAAATTTATACATACATACATATATATATATATATATATATATAATTATATATATATATATATTTTACAAAAATTAAGGAAATATTCTTACAAAATTATTAATTATTGCATTTAGTTTGAGTATCATAACTTTAATCGAAGAAAATGTACGATTTATTATTGATTCAAGTAAAAATTTAATTTTACATAAACTCATTTTATAACAATAATTAAAATTTAATAATTAAGTATTACGGTATTTTTATAAAATAAATTTACAGAAAAAAATCATTTTGTTAATTTAAAGGTTAAAAGTTAATGAAAATTATTTTTTGTAATTTTTTAGAAATTTTCTAGTAAGATTTAAGGCCTAAAAAGGCTTTTAAAAAGAATAAGAGGGTGCCCGGGTTCGAACCCGGGACCTCTTGAATGTAAGGGCGTGTCGTGAACCGGTGTACCATGGCTTCCAGCCGCGGTATAACTCGGTTCCATTTCCTTTTAACACCAAGCTCCCAACCTCAAGAACCCTAGTTTAGATCCGATCAAATTGATCATCTAAACGATCTTGATAACCAAATTAACCATGGGGCTTTTGTTTCCCATGGTTAATCGAGCATAACCATGTATGTAATTTACCCGAATACGTTCGAATTAGAGCAATCCTAAACAAAGAACAAGTCGCGGTCGTCGAACTCAGTGGATGAGAAATCCCCAATGATAATCCAATTAAACTTGCAGATAGCCTCGAATGATGATCCCGATGCGAAGCCCTATGTTGATTCTGGTTCAATTCGTTCGGAGATAGGATTTTGGCAAGGTTACAGGTCGCGAAAGAAAACGGAAATTGGATTCGTTGTTTGTGTTGTTTCAGGTGAAACTGGAATTGATAGAAGCTTTAGACTACTTAGACGTTCGATTATGAATCATTAATTTGGTTATTATTGAGTTTTAATGGTCGAACGGCTATATGGTTAGAAACGCTCGATTACTCACTCGATCGGGTTCATAACCGACGTATAAACACAATTAAAGTCCATGATTGCGTTCGAATCGTGTTCAAGAACGTTTTAGGGACGGTTTTGGATTAAAAAACATCGTTTTTTGGCGGTTTTGGTGCCTCGCCGGACTTGGCCGGAGTCCCGCCGGCGAGGTCACCGGAAAAGCGGGGGATGAGAGGGGGGGGGTTTGGAGTTTTGATAAATTACACCTTTGGTCCCTCAACTTTGATTTTCTATTATTTTATGCATAAAGTTCTATTTCAAGTTTCTAAAATGACAAATTTACCCTCAAACTTAATTTAAGTTTATAATTTAAATATGGTTAAGTTTATTAATCTTTATTATTAGTAATCTTATTATTACTAATACTATTATTCAATATTACTACTTATTATTATATTTACTTTTATTAATATAAACCTTATTATTATTATACATACTTAACATTTCATGAAACCCAATTACAAAAAAAATAAACACAAACAATCACGCAAGTTTCAAAATTGACAAAGATACCCCTTGTAAGAATAAACGAAGTTAACTTTTAGTTAACGAAAATACGAAATGTTACAACCTGACCTCCTGCTTGTAGCAGGATGTACATGCACTGGGTGTAGACCAGTTTTAGCATGTGCCCCTTTTGCTTGGAACTGTTCCAGCCTCAGGACTATGTCCTTCATCAGCTGTTGCCTCTAGTGAGGTCTTAGCTATGTTACTAGCCTCATTCTGATCATGTGTTGATTCAGAAGTGGTGGCAACCTCACTAGATATTCTAATCTCCCTATCTACACCAAGAGATAGAATTTGTAAACCCCGGTGCTGTGGGTTGTCAGAAACATGGTGATCCTCTTCCTCAATGTCTGTGGTTCTCGCCTTTGTTGGTGGTTGTTGAGGAGGAGGAGAGGCATGCAACTGAGTCAGCATGTTTGCTATGATTATGGTTGGACTTTGGGGGGCGGTTGCATAGGGAGATGGGGTAGAAGCAGTGTGCACCTGGGGAGGATGGTGCTCTTCAATGGAAATCTCCTCAAGTAAGGAAGATCCCAGATGTGTGGGTACCCCTTCTATGGTGGCTGCAGGCTCCTTTGAGAGGAATCCTGAGCGGCTATGGCTGGTAGAGTCTCTGATACTGCTGGGGGGTTTAAGTCAGCAAGTATATCCTGCCTTGGTGGTACAGGAGCATCTTCAGGGGACTCATCTCCCTGAATAGCTGTTTTGGGGTGTTTTGGTTTTGATTTAGTGGGGACTTTGGTTCTGGTGGTGGAAGCTGTGGGTTCCCTGTGCTTGGGCTTTAGCATTCGGGAAGCTTCTTTGAGTGTAAGGTCTGAGTTGTGCCTGGAGTATACCTCAGCCAAAACAGCTGGTGCAGGGACTCCAAGGCAACAAGGCCATCAGATTTTAATTCATCTAAAATAATGGCCATCAGAAACCTGGGATATAATGGCCATCGGTTTGCCGCAGGTTTCTGAGCCAAGTTCTTTATTTCTAGAAACACAATTTCAGAAAAATTTAGCAGTTGGTGTTCTAGAATAGAATACAATACCTGTTGCCATTGGGATGACATTTGATCCCAAGAAGATGTCTTGGAGGCTATGCAGACATTTACCATGTGAAAAATAACTTTCTCAGCGTCATGGAAATGTTTCTTTAGAACGGTTGTAGCCCGAAGATCACCTTCATACCCATGATTGATAAATGACATATCTGTTATGCCCTTTGGGTATTCAGTCACAGCGGTGGAGTCATGTAAGTGTAATGCCTGACGAATGATGTTGGCTGTAACGACCACTGGTTTCTGGTTGACAAGGGACCGAACTGAGATCTGGCCGGTAGACTCATCAGTATGAACAAAAGCATTTGACCAGAATTGACTGAGGGATTCAGGGTAGATGGTTGGATTCAAGAGAAAGGTTGTGCGATATGGGGAATCCACCATTAAGTCAATGGCATTATCATATTTGTTCCAGAAAGCCGACTTTGTAAGGTAAGCAACGCAGTTATGTCGTGGTTTCAGACTCATGGTCGCCATGTTGAGAGAGAGAAGCTCAGAAAATAACGGCTAATGAAACATTAGAGAAGAGGACAGGTATTTATAGGGTAGGGGTGAAAATGGCTGAAGGGTTTGGTGTTAGTCATCAGTAGTTTTAAACCGACTGTTGACATGGTATTACCCTTTCAGACGTTGAAACAGCTAAAGTCGTGGTTTTAGGCATCAGCAGTTAGAAAACTACTGAAGACCATGGTTTTGACTTCAGACGATGAAACAACTGAGGAGTTGGTTTTTGTCATCAGTAGTTGTGAAACTACTGAAGACAGTGGTTTTGTCATCAGTTGTTGTAAACAGCTGAAGACTTGGTGTTAGTCATCAGTAGTTATAAAACTACTGAAGACATGGTTTTGCTTCAGTTGTTTAGAATGAAACAGCAGTTGTAGAAACAACTGAAGAGAAAGTTCTCTTCAGTAGTTTTCGTTAATTCATAGCCTTTCAGCTGTTTCATACTGTCCTCAACACTTACTCATCAGACTTTGCATCTGCTTTTCAGGTGTTTCATAGGACGTCAGTACTTATCTGTTAGTACTGATTTCAGTAGTTGTAACTACAGCAGTAGTTGTAACTACATCAGTAGTTTAGAACAGATAAAGTACTTCAGTACTTGCGAGGCATTTAGCCGTCAGTAGTTATAAAAACTACTGAAGGTGAAAGAACTCATCAGTACTTATATGTGACATGGTTACCAATGATCACCAGTAATTATTACTGAAATCATCAGTAGTTGTCACTTATTCTAGCTGCAGCATACCAAGCCTTAACACAAGGTTTTGGAAAGTAGAACTATCCAAAGGCTTAGTAAAAATATCTGCAAGCTCATCAGCACTAGGCACAAACTTAGGATCAATCAGACCTTTTTCAAAACAATCCCGAATAAAGTGATGTCTGATCTCTATATGTTTGGTCCTAGAGTGTTGGACTGGATTTTTGACAATACACAGAGCTGAAGCACTATCCATTAATAATGGAGTCTTAGTCTCTGTAATGTCATAATCCAGAAGTTGGTTCTGAAGCCAGAGTACCTGAGAAGTGCAGCTTGCAGCAGCAATGTACTCGGCCTCAGCAGTTCATGTAGCAACAGATGTTTGTTTCTTACTCTGCCAAGAAATCAAACAGTTGCCTAGGAATTGACAACCACCAGAAGTTGACTTTCTAGTTAACTTGCACCCTGCATAGTCAGTATCTGAAAAAGCAACTAATTTACAAGAGTGTCCAGTGGAATACCATAAACCCAGAGATTGTGTACCTTGCAAATATCTAAAGATTCTCTTGACTGCAATCAAATGAGACTCTTTAGGAGTAGCCTGAAATCTAGCACAAACACATGTAGCAAACATAATATCTGGTCTAGAAGCTGTTAAATACATCAAGGACCCAATCATACATCTGTAAAGTGTTTCATCAACAGCTTTACCTTTCTGATCTGCATCTAGTTGTGTGGTGTTGCACATGGGAGTAGAACAGGGCTTACAGTTTTGTAAATCAAACTTATTCAAAAGATCTTTTGTATATTTTGACTGATGAATAAAGGTTCCATCAGCCATTTGTTTAATTTGCAAGCCTAGAAAGAACTGTAATTCTCCCATTGCACTCATCTCAAACCTCTTTTTCATTAATGTTGTAAAATCATCACACAACTGGGGATCAGAGGATGCAAAAATGATATCATCAACATAAATCTGAACAAGTAGCTTATGCTGATCCACCTTCTTAATAAACAAAGTTTTATCAATGGAGCCTCTAGTGAAATTATTCTTAAGAAGAAAAGTGGAAAGTGTCTCATACCAGGCTCTAGGAGCTTGTTTCAACCATAAAGAGCTTTATCAAGTTTATACACCCATTCAGGATGTTTATTATCCTCAAAACCTGGTGGTTGACACACATAAACTTCTTCCTTTATTTTACCATATAAAAATGCACTTTTGACATCCATTTGAAAAACTTTAAGATTGTGGAATGCAGCATAGGCTAAAAACAATCTGATTGCCTCTAGTCTGGCTACAGGGGCAAAGGTTTCATCATAGTCAATACCTTCTTCTTGTGAAAACCCCTGTACAACCAATCTAGCCTTGTTCTTAACAATAAGCCCATTTTCATCAGTTTTATTCCTAAACACTCATTTAGTGCCTATTGCACACTTACCTGGGGGAAGAGGAACCAGTTCCCACACTTGCTGTTTCTTGAACTGAAGTAGCTCAAGCTGCAAGGCTTCAACCCATCCATTGTCTCTCAAATCAACATGGTAGTTCTTTGGCTCTAGCTGACTGATGAAGAGAGCATAGAAGCAGAAGTTAGACAATTGACTTCTTGTTGAAACACCAGCATTGATATCACCAATAATCTGAGACATTGGGTGATTCTTCAGTTCTTGATAAACAATGAGATCTGTGCAAGTGTTTGTAGGACCTTCAGCAGCAGCAGATGTTGATGCAGACTCTTAAAACCAAGAATTAGATGGTAACTCAAAAGATGTAGAGGAATCAGAGATCTCATCAGCATTTGTTGTGGATGGAACTGCTAAAGCTACAGGAACATCAAATTTAGCAGACACAGGCAGTTGGACACTAAACTTGAATAGGTGAGTATTGATATTATCATCATCATCATCAATACGACTAGGTGGAAGACATGCTGCAGAAGATGATTTATCCACATGATCTGCAATAGCTGGAGGTTGATAAGGAACATAATGCAGTATGTCCAAATCAAACAACTCCACAGGGTTTTGTGGAATCTTGTCCATAGGAGATTCATTAAACTTCACATGCAAAGTCTCCTCAACTATCTTTGTTCTGCAGTTGAAGACTCTGTATGCCTTGCAAGTAGATGAATAACCAACAAAATACCCTGCATCCACCTTAGGATCAAATTTTTGGAGTTGATCCTTTGTGTTGAGAACAAAACAAGGACACCCAAATGCTTTGAAAAATGAAATTAGAGGAGCCAAGTGATGGAGAACTTCATATGGAGTCTTCATCAACCTCTGATTTACTAAGACTCTATTCTGCACATAGCAAGCTGTGTTAACAGCTTCAGCCCAAAAGGTCAGTGGCAAACCAGAGTCAGCCAGCATGGACCTTGCAGCTTCAATTAGGGTCCTGTTCTTTCTCTCCACTACTCCATTTTGTTCTGGAGTCCTTGGTATGCTAAACTGCCTTTTGATTCCCTTTGAAAGATAGAAGTTATCAAGTGTATGGTTTCTGAATTCAGTTCCATTGTCACTCCTAATACACTTGACTGGAAGGGAATACTGCTTCTCACATACAACACAAAGTGAATAATCTTCTGAGCAACCTCATCCTTTGAATGTAGAAAGAAAGTCCATACAAATCTGGAGTAATCATCCACAATTACCAGACAGTATTTCTTCTTTGCCATGCTCATTACTCTCACAGGACCAAATAGATCCATATGCAGTAATTGCAAGCAGGCAGTGGACTTAGGCTCTTCAATAGGAGGGAATGAGACTTTGTGTTGTTTTCCTTTTAAACATGCAGTGCAGGTTTCATCACAGTGGAACTCCTTTATTGGTAAGCCTCTAACTAAACTATTGTTGATTAGCTGATTCATGCTTTTGAAACTAACATGACCCAGCCTTCTGTGCCACAGTTTAGATTCTTGAGAAGAGGCTTTGGAAAATAGGCAAGGATTGCCTCTGAGATCTATTTTCTTGGAAAGATCTAAGGCATACACTCTTCCTGTCCTGTTGGCTCTCAGGAGAGTGTGATCATCCAACACCTTATCAATCAAATGCAGAACTTTGGATGATAGAATCCTACAGTTCTGACTGGTGAAAAAAGCAACATGGCCTTTATCACACATTTGACTGACACTCAAGAGATTGTACTTGAGATTTTCCACATGATTAACATCATCAAACTTTATTTCTCCATTGGAGACAAAGCCATTGCCAATGATGTAACCCCTAGGATCATTGCCAAAAGAAACAAACCCCTTCTTTCCTTGAGAGTAGTCATGAAGAAGAGAGCTGTTTCCAGTCATGTGCATAGATCCCCCACTGTCTACATACCAGATGCTACTTTGGCATGTTGAAGAACCCTACAATAATAAACAATCAGTTAGTTTTGGAGACCCAGACCTTTTTGGTTTTGGGCCTGGTCTCATCAACAGATGGTAAACTAACAGGTTTGTTGGAAACAACAGCCTGAGAGGAAGAAGATGGTGAAGAAGAGGAATCCTTTGGCTTGGACCTCCTTTTCTGTGGTTTCAACATAGGAGCATCTAATTGGTTAACTCTTCCCAATAGATGTTGAACCATCATAACCAGCTGTGTCTGATTTTGTGATAAAGCTTTCAGCTCATCAGACACATTGCCAGTGGAGTTTGATAAGTTCCTATGTTGCACCTTCTTCTTCTAAGCAATCTCAGCTGTTACCTGTTTAACCCCTTCCTTTTTGGATTTCTTTGTGGACTTAAGGGTTATAGGATTTGATGTTGCTGATACAAATGTGGTCTCAAACTCAGTTTTCATTTTAACCATTTTCTCTTTAATTTCCTCTTTATGTTTGAGTTTGGATCCTCTTTTGTACCAGCAATCATCTGTAAGATGATTGAACAAACCACATACTTCACATGGTTTCTTCTTCATCTTAGGTTGATCATCAACTAAGAGGATGAAACAACTGAAGACTTGCTCTTCAGTGCTTTGGAAGCATTGTTTGCTTTCTTGACTTCCTCTTTAGTAGTCTTCAAACTCTTTCTACTGACAGTTTTCTTCTTTTCAGTACTGGCAGTAGTTGGAGTTTGAAATTCAGGTGTTAAATCTTGCTCTCTAGTCCTTTCAGGACTTTCAGAGTTAACTCCTGAGTTGATCAACTCATTGATCATGTGAGTGTCAGCAGTGGAACCATCAACATCAGCTGATAGGTTCTGAGAGGGCTTGGTGCTGACTTCTACTTCTGATAGTGCTGAATCAGAAAGTAGATCACATGATGAAATGGATTGGTTATTACTCTCACCATCAGATTCTACCTCTGCTCTGGGAGTAAAATCTGTAGGTGGAGCAGTGTGATTGTAACCAATGCCAAACTTCACATTAGAAGCAGATTGCTTAATAAGACGCATTTCAAAACCTTTGCATGATTGTACCCATCGATCACACTCTACCTGGGTGACTGCAAGGGTTTCTTTGAGATCTTTATACTTCTCTAGAAGTATCTCTTCCCTAGCCTTATCATCAGTTATTTGACATTTAAGTTTGTAAATCTCATCATTCTTATCATTAAGCACAGACTCAATTCAGCTTTGCTTTTGAAATTATTTGTTCTAGCTCAATGTTCTTGTTGATTAAAGCTACATTTGCTTCTCTAATAGATGCAAATGCTGCTATACATGTTTCAGAACACAATTTGGCTTTTGCCTCAGAGGATACCTGTGATACCTTTGTTGTAGAGGCATTAGTGGATGAAGTATCAGCAGAATCCAAACCCATAAGAGCTAGATTTCCAAAGGGACTTTCACCACCATGATGACCAGCACCTGAGAACAGTTGTTCATGACCAGACAAGTCATCTGGTAAACTGCTCCAGTCAACAACTCATGGGGTGAAGAAGCTGTGTTGTTGAGGTTGAGTTTGTTGATGAGATTGGGAAGGTTGTGGTTCAGGCAATGCTTGTGGTTGTTGTGCAATTGGAGCTTGAACAGGATTTGGTTGAGGCATATAATAGCAGGGATAAGGATATGACATTTGACCCTGTGGAACAAAGTATGCAGGAGACCTAGGATGTGAATGATGACCAGAACCAGCAGGATGTTGCCCTCTGTTTTGTGGACTAGTACTAGGAAAAGTCACAAAGGGTGCAGAAGAGTTAGATCCAGTTGATCTACACTCTCTTGCAAAGTGTCCCAGCCTTTGGCATTTGTGACACCTCAACTTACTCTTGTGAAAACGAACTTTGGTTTTGCCAGAGAGTCCAGCAAATTTCCTGCCAGTTTTCTTATAGAACTTCTGAGATCTGATATTAATCAGTGCCATTTGGCTCAGAATATCCATCTCTTCTAGATCATCATCAGCTATTCCTTTCAAATCATCCATGATGAAGCATAGATTGTCACTATTACTGCCAGAATGACTCTCAATACCAACAAATGCATGATCAGAACTATTTGAAGAGAAATCAATATGCTCATCATAATTGCTTTCAGATACAGCATATTCTGACTCATGACCAACCAAGGCAGTATTCCCTGGTACAAAGTCATTAGTGAGCTTTCTTGATGAGGACAGTTTCCTCTTCTGCTCTATCTCTCTTTCGAATGTAAGCAGTTTCCCATGAAGTTGGGTGAGAGATAGGCTATCCAGATTTGCACTGGAGCGTAGGACAATAGTGTATGTGTCCCATCTCTCAAGCAGTGATCTGAGGAACCTATTATTCATCTGGCTATTGGTGTATTCCTGTTTCACCATTTTCAGCTCAGAGATCAAGCAGAAAAAACGCTCAAACTGTTGAGTCAGTGTCTCACCCTTTCTATGAGAGAATGTCTCATATTGTTGGGCAAGGATTTCTCTGTTGTTTGCTAAGACCTCATCTGTGCCACCGAATTGTTCCTTCAGGGCATTCCAGAGATCATGAGCAGTTTCATGATGCATAAGCCCTGAATAGATTTCATTAGGCAGTGCCATGGCCAGAATTCCATGGACTTTAGCATCAATCTCAAACAATTTCCGATCTTCATCAGAGTATTGTTCCTTCTTCTTCGGAACCATTTGATTGGTTTCCGGATTGTTCACCATAGGCTTATGTGGTCCATGTACCACAGATGTCCAACAACCTGAACTGTTAACAGACAGGTGATGAAGCATTCTTCGTTTCCATATGTTATACTCGGTCCTAACCAGCATCGGGGGCTTGGTTGAGGAACCAGTATTGTGAGGATCATTAGAAGGAGTAGTCATCTCAGATTCAATCAAATTCAATTAAGCTATAACAGATTTAGAACAAAACACAACAACCAATTGAACCAAGAGGATCTCAGAATAAATGAATGAAAGCGTCAGAAATTCAATAATCTATAACCAGTTCTTGCGAATATGCTAATTCAATCAAACATAGATATCAATTAGCAGTTTCAATGATCAATTGTTAGATCGATCAATGATTAACCAGCTCTGATACCCTTGTTAGGATCAGTGATCTACGTTTGATTGATTAGAGAGTATAGCAGCGGAATTCTAACAATGAATTAGCCAATTCACAAGAACGAAAAGATATTCAATGAAGAACAAAAACGGTTATAGATAGAGAGAATCCTGCATATATAATATTTCATTCAATATTCGCTTTTGTGGTAACGGAATGTCACACTTACAATTAGGTCGACACCTCTATATAAGAGATGTGACGTCTGCTGATGTCACTTGATAGTGACATCTAACAGAATTATTCCAACTGAAACACAACTACTGAAGATGTCAAAACAACTGACATCTTCTTACAAAAATACTAAGTGTTATCAGTTACTACAACTACTGAAAACATAAAACTACTGACACCACAACGACTGAAGAACAAGCTCTTCAGTCGTTTTACAAAACTACTGAAAGTAAAAACATAAAACTACTGATATCACAACTACTGAAGAAGTACTCTTCAGCTGTTGTGACAAACTACTGAAACTTCAGTACTTGGTCTTCAGACTTGAACTTCAGACGTTTCATCAGCTGATGACTTCAGTAGATATCATCCGCTGATGTCTTCAGTCTTTGTCTTCAAACTTTGTACACCAATTGT
This sequence comes from Flaveria trinervia, assembly GCA_025506515.1. Classification (NCBI taxonomy): domain Eukaryota; kingdom Viridiplantae; phylum Streptophyta; class Magnoliopsida; order Asterales; family Asteraceae; genus Flaveria; species Flaveria trinervia. The sequence goes on along the minus strand of CM046457.1, from coordinate 48,576,643 downwards.
TGATCTTCAGCACTTGTAGACTCTTCAGTTGTTGTACTTCAGTACTTTGGTCTTCAGCTTCAGCACTTGTGTTCTTCAGTTGTTCAGCTTCAGCACTTGTGTTCTTCAGCTGTTCAGCTTCAGCACTAGTGTTCTTCAACTGTTGAGCTTCAGCACTTTAGTCTTCAGCTATTGAAGTCTTCAGTACTTGATCTTTAGCTGTTGAAGTCTTCAGCACTTGTCGAACTGCTGATGAAGCCTTCAGCAGTTGTTGTGATATCATGTGGACTTAGAGGTTTTCTGATCTTGGCTCATTGGTTCTTTTGGTCCAACAACTGTCAACTTGTTCAACTCTTGGTAGTCAATACACATCCTCATACTACTATCTTTCTTCTTCAAAATAATACCAGAGCACCCCATGGAGAGATACTCGGTCAATGAACCCCTTATCCAGCAGTTCTTGCAACTGATCCATTAACTCTTTCATCTCAGTCGGAGCCAACCGGTACGGTGCCTTGGCAATGGGTTGAGCATCAGGTATCGTCAATTTGGAACTCAACCTCGTGATCTGGTGGCACACCGGGTAAGTCTTCCCGGAATACGTTCGGAAAGTCACACATAACTAGTACATCCAATAGTTGTGGTGTTGGCGCATCCGCGTCCTTTACATAGACCAAGTAGGCACTACATCCACGCCTCATGCACTTCCCCACCACTACTATCAAAATCACTTTCGGGATCATCGCGACTCGATCGCCATAAACCGTCACCTTATCCCCGTCAGGTGCTATGAATCGGATCATCTTCTTGCGACACACAATTTTTGCTTCATAGGTTGCTAACCAATCCATCCCTAGTACTACATCAAATCCACCTAGGGGTATCGCGTGTAACCTAGCAGCAAACCTATGGCCTTCTAGTTCTATGGCACAATCGTCTATCACATCAGTAATTCTAGTGGACTTACCGATAGCAGTTTTTACATCGAATGGCTCACCAATACATCTACTCATATTGGGGAACTTAGGACCAAAGGCAGCAGAAATGACACTCCTACTAGCACCAGAATCAAACAACACAGATGCAAGAGTTTGGTTGACTAGAAACATACCTGACACCACGTCGGGGTCTGTCCTAGCCTCCTCTCGAGTCATTGTGAAAGCTCGGGTGCTTGCCTTCTGTCTTTCTCCTCCAACCTTCTTCACCCCGGAACCCTCGGCCCTTGGCTTTTTACACTCCCTGCTCATGTGACACTTCCCCCGAAGTTGAAACACTTCATGCCTCCGCAATCTCTAGCCATATGGCCAAACTTCCCACACTTGAAACAAACATTCGACCCCATATACACTCGCCACCGTGCTCCTTCCCGCACTTGCCACTCTTCTTCAACTCAGCACCAACTGTGACCACACGTTGGTCACCTACCCTTACCACCTTATGGTTTGGAGCAGCTCTACCACGTCCAAACCGTTTCCCATTCCAGTTTCTCCCATCCCTACTCGTCTTCTTCTCCTCGGCCACTACCACCTCACGCTCATCATATAGTCTACCATCCAAATCAACCACCGACCTAAAAGTGCTCGGCCGGGCGGCGATCATATGCCTACGGATATTCGCCGACAGCCCCTGGATATATCTCTTAATCTTTCATGACAGTGGTGTCACCTGATCGGGCACCAGTCATGCCTTTTAATTGAACTTTGTGTGTACTCTTGGTGTGTCATAGTTCCACCTCCAGATGCAGAAACTCTCTCTCAACCTTGTCCATTTCCCGGTGAGGACAAAACTCCTCGATCACCAACTTCTTCAACTCCGACCAGTTCATTCTCCCGATTGCCTGACTACCCTCGTCTTGGACTATATTGTCCCACCAGCACAGAGCCGAGTCTACAAATGAGTGGGTAGCGAACTTAACCTTCTGGTCTTCTCGGCACCCACTGATATCAAGTACCGCCTCCATTTCCCTCACCCACCGGTGAGCAGCAGCGGCAGTTTTGTTTCCATCGAAAGTAGGGGGTTTGCATCTCATAAACACCCCGTAGTTGCAGCCTCGGTCGCATCCGGCGCAGGCTCTTCTTCCTCGTCCTCATCATCAGACAGAACCGTCTCAATCTCGGGTTGTCTTCTTTTTCCCATAGGTCCTCTCCTTTCCCTTCTCTCTCCCTTTCTAACTGCTTTTATCACTTCGGTCACCACAGACGGTAGGATCGTCTGCATGACTTGGTGCACTTCTTCCACAACCACCTCCTTCACTGAGGCTCTCAGGTTAGCACTCTCATCTCCGCCCTGTAGATGAGGGGTTTCTGGTTCTTCATGAACCACCTTTTCGGCCCTAGGCCTTACCCTCGTAACCCGTGGTTCGGCACCATGTCCACCACCATGTGAAGCTTTAGACAATCTACCACCGGCCATCCTCTAACACATTGAAAGATTCAAACACCAACACGATCATTCAAGGGAACAGCTCAGTTTATGTCAAGTATAGTAAGTCCCAAATTACAGTGGCCAGTTGTGATTAGCCACTTACTTTACTCTTCATACCCTGAGCATTACCTGTCCTGACTACATCAGTATTTAAATCTACATACAACACATAACCACATACCATGCGCATATAAACAGGTTAACATTACGAAAATACCTGATGGCACACAGCTACTCAGATTGGCATCCCATTCCCTTTTGTCCCATTCTCAGTTTAAGTTAAGGTTTATTTTGAAAATTTACCCATTTCACTTAAACATTGGCTCTGATACCAACTTGTAAGGCCCCGTTCCCGGGATGCTTACAGCTGGTGATTCATCGCACATAAAACATATACTTTGCATTTATTCATCAAAACATTGCAGTGGAAACATAAAACAAATGGCATTTCATTTCATCATTAAAACTTTTGCAAAATAATGCATCGTTTGTCGGTTACAAAATTACATTGTTGTATTACATCACAAAAGCCTTAAATAAATGGATGCCATCCAAAAGAGCTGAGTAGCCACCTCATTCCATCCTTAGCAATATTTACCTATCAACTGAAAACGTATAAAAGTCAGTGTTGCTGGGTGAGTTCTAGTTTTACAATTAAACGTACATAAAATCGTTATTTATTTCCTTTTAGAGTCCATACTATACGTTTCATTCGTTTGTGATCATACATCATACGTACATACAGATAACATCATTATTATCTTCCATTACGTTCGTTAACTTTCGTTCATTCATTACATCTAGTGACATGTACGTTACCCCGAACATTATGCACAAAGCTGGTTACTAGGCCTGAGGTCTTTCATAGACCCCGAACATTATGCACGAAATTGACTCCAGTACCTGGGGCAAGTACATTCACCATTTATCTTTCCATTTTCATTCCGGATCAATGCCATATGCTATACCCCGAACATTGTGCACGAAGCTGGTTACTGGGCCTGAGATCTTTCATAGACCCCGAACATTGTGCACGAAGCTGACTCCAGTACTTGGAGCAAGTGGAAAGGATCACATACATATGGTCAATCACAAGGATTGGACCCCAGTGTGCATCCTTCTGGGGTAGCTAACCGGTACATAGTTGAGCTAACACCCTTCATTGGGTGTGGACCTCCATACATTTGCTTGCAAGACTTTTTACGTTCATTCATTCGTTAATGCATGCATTCATTCATCATGTTCCTCTTTCATTATGTTTCACTTTCGTTACATAATGCGTTCGGTTCATTCATTAACATATCATGTAAAGCCATGGAAAGATAAACATTCATAATCATAGGAACATAACATAACCTATCATTCATACATCATCATACCGGGCATCATACATACATAACATACATCATGCATAACCATGCATCCTCATCATCATCATCATCATCATCATCATCATCATAAGCATCAATCATAATACATAACATGCCCATCATACTAAAACATTCCTAAGGCAATTTTGGGTGCATGAGCTACTGTTTAGGCACATGGCTTGCACTTAATTTTTTCTAAGGAAACTTCAGGCGTATGAACACTAAGCTAGGCGCATGAGCATTCTGTAAAACAGTTTCTAGGATGTTTTCAATCCTAATCATCAAACCCATCTGTTCTAAGCATAATGTGGCTATTATAAACATGAGTAGCCTATAAACCATCAAGAACTAACATCCAACATACACAATACATACGAGTATTCACACATAAACTTGTAAAAATCAATTTAATATGTTTTTAGCCCCAAAGGTAGTTAAAACATGTAAAAAACCAGGGTCTAGAACTCACCTGGTGTAACTTGGGTGTTTTTCCTTTTAACCCGCTTGCAAAGAGTTCAAAACACCTAGAAACATCATCCAAAAACACACACAGCCGAGCACAAACACAACCTAAGCATACAGACACATAATCGGGATAAAACCTGACATAAAAACATAAAAACCTTGAATTCTTACCTTGAATTGACTTTTCTTCTTCCTCTTCTTCTTCAATCTGAGAGTATTCTCCGCTCTCTCTCTCTAAAACCAAGAAAAATGGTGAAGTGAGGTGAGGGTGGGCGGCCATACTCACCTTTAGACCAACTTTTGAAAGTTTTATCCTTTTTGGACACTTTTAGTCCCTCCACTTGGACTTTATTGCCTTTCTTTCTTTTATTATTTTTATCTTGACTTTTAAAATAACCGAGTGTTACAATCCATGCTTGAGCAAGAATGATGATAATGTTTCATACCACTTCCTTGGTGCCTAATAAAGACCACACAAAGCCTTGTCAAGCTTGTATACCTTGTGAGGGTAATCAAGATCCTTAAATCCTAGAGGTTGACCAACATAGACTTCTTCATCAATTTAATCAAATAAGAAGGGGCATTTCACATCCATTTGGTAAATTGTGAACTTCTTATATAAATCATAGGCTAGGAAGACTCTGATAGGTTCAATCCTTACAACAGGTGCAAATTTTTTTTATCATAATCTATCCTTTTTTGTTGAATGTAGCCTTGTGCAATCAGCCTTGTTTTGTTTCTTACAGTGATACCTTTATCATCTAGTTTTTTCTTGAATAACCACCTTGTACCAATTGGGTATTGGCCTTCAGGTAGATCAACAAGATTCCAAACCTTCTGTTTTTTGCATTGTTGAAGCTCTTCCTGCATGGCTTCAATCCATTTTTTGTCTTTTGATGCTGCAGTGATGTTGGGAGGAACCACTTGTGAGAAAAAACAAGAGAAAAGATAGATGTTTGCAGCTCCTTCTTGACTTCTTGTGGTTCTTTCATGAAGATCACAAATGATGTTCTCTATTGGATGATTCTTATGAACCCTTGATGTTAGGATGGATGGAACTTGAATAGATGAATCCAAGTTAGTGATATTTGTTAATGGAGATGAATCCAACTAAGATAGAGAGTCAACAAAGTAATCTTGATCATCCTCATGTTGATCATCAAAAACAGAGTGAAATCCATCTTCATGTTGTGTATAAGTAGATGTATTAATAACTTTTATACGAGTTACAAGAACATATACAGATGTTGTATGTTTATCTGCTAATATAGTGTAATCCTTAGAAAGGAATGAGTATCTTCAGAAGAGAGAATATCTACTGATATAGATGGAACATATACAGATGTAGAGTGTACTTCTCCAGATGCCTTAGAAACATCCACAGATTCAGGATTAACTTCTATTGATACTTGATTTACTTCTTTGGAAGTTGAAATGTCATTCCTAACAATATTAGCATGACTAGTATGAGATGAAGGACCATGATAAGTAGCACTTGAAGAATGTAATTGTACTCTTGGAGGATCTGCTGATAGTGACACTTCATTCATACTTGGAGGTACATAAGGATAACATGTATCCGTAGAACCTACAACATTCAAATAACCTAAGTTAAATGAGTTTGTTAGTCATCTATATAAAAAAACCAAGATGATCTTTTCATATATTTTCGAAATAAGGATCATCAAAAGATACATAAGCTAATTCTTTCATAATATTTTGTTGAGAATATAAACTCTATATGATTTAGATGTTAATGAGTAACAAACAAAGAAACCATCATAAGCTTTTCAGAAAATTATCGTATTTGATCTTTGGTGTTTAATACAAATACATGACACCCAAAAGCTCTAAGATATCCTATAAAAGGTTTTCATTTAAATAAGAGCTCGTAAGGAGTTTTATTGTGTTCTTTAACAATTAATGTCCTGTTTTGAACATTGCAAGTTGTATTCACTACTTTAGCCCAAAAGGTGATTGGCAAGGGTGAATCAGCTACATTGTTCTTGTCGTTTCAATGAGAGTTCTGTTTCTTCTTTCTGTAATGCCCTTTTGTTTTGGAGTTCTTGGAGCACTAAATTGTCTTGCTATGCCTTTGTTCCTACAAACGGAATCTAGAACATCATTAACAAATTCAATCCCATTATCACTTCTTAAAAATTTGACATGTAAGTCAAGTTGATTTTCAATCTTAGTGTTAAACTCCATTAATTTTTTTGGTGTTTCAATTTTTTGTTTTAAGAAAAATACCCATGTGAATATTGTGAAATCGTCAACAATCACAAAACAATGTTACCTTTTACCAATGCTCATCATATTGGTTGGACCAAAAAGATCCATGTGAAGCATTTTGAGTGATGTTGTATTTTTGTTAATTGTTTTGGATTTACAAGACATTCTATGTTTTTTTCCTTTATAACATGATGAACGATGATTACAATAATGAAATTCTTTATTTGGTAATCCAATGACTAAGTCATTTTTCACAAGTTTGTTCATGTTCTTCATGTTTGAATGAGCCAACCTTCTATGCTACAATTGAGTTTCATCTTCTGAAGACTTAAAAAGTAGGCATGTTTCATTGATTATGATAGAAGTGTTGTTCATTTTCAAAACATATGTGTTTTCTTTTCTTGATGCTTTAATAAGGATCCAATCTTCTGGAATAGGAAAAACTAGCTTAAGAATGTAATAGTAAGTGTTATCAAATAAAGTGGTATAATTTTGATCACCAATTTGAGAAACACTAAGTAAATTATATTGTAAGTTTTCATAATATTCACTTTCTCAAACTTGAGTACACCATTTGATAGCATTTCTTCACCAACAATTTTACTTCACTTCTTATCCTCACCAAAAGTCATATAAGAAGCACTTTTATGTTTGAAATCATGGAGTAGAGAATAGTTTCTTATCAAGTGCCTCGAACAACCACTATCAACATACCACTTGTTATAAGACCTCCATGTTTGTTCCAGCACATATAATGTAATCAATTAGAATATGGGACCCAAGCCTTAATGATCTTGGGCTTACCACTTGAGTCTAAAACAGTTACTCCCTCGTGAATGATTCTTGATGTTTAAGTGTTTGTTTTAGACTCAATTGATTCATTATGTTCTGTTTGAGGTGAGGATGATTCTGTTAAAGATGGGCTGGAAACATTTTGTTATTGTTTCTCAATTATTTCTTCTTTCATCTTCTCCTTGTATTTCTTCTGCTTTGTGTTTGATAATGAACCTTTATTGAAGAAAGTTTCACCATCCTTTGATTTTGAGTGAGGTATTTGAGTACTCTTCTCAAAGTGATCAACGAAGGTGCTATCAATATTACTTGATTTTTCTTTCAACTCTACCTTCTTATGAGGTGTTTAGAGTTGATGATGTTGTTTTTCCTTCTTCTTTAGAGGTTTATCATCGGTAGCTGATTTTTTCTTAACTTTGATCACCTTTTTCTTTTGTCGTTTCTTTTTAGGCTTTGAATCTTCTTTACATTCACTTGATTATGAGTCTAATTCAACCTCTTAAGATTGTTGAATCTTTGTACTCTTTGATTTGATCTTTTTTGTTAAAATAACATTCCTAAATGGGATGATTAGTTTGGGTACAAATTGCACAATGTTTGTTGAAATAACAATCAGTAGTTATATGATTATTAATATTGCAGATGGAGCAATAGCTATTGAATAACATCATTAGTGTTGTGATTATGCATACAACACAACTTGCAATATTTCTTCTCTGATTCATTTTCTAATTCAACAACTTTCTTCATTGACATATTTTGGGCTTTCAACTTTTTTCCGAACTTTACAGCTGATGAATCTTTGTCATTTCCAGACATGATGTCAAAATGTTCTGGTTTAGTAGTAGATGATTTCTGTTGCTTAGGATTCACATCCTTCTGTTGCTTGACTTTCTTCATGTTTGATGCAGCTGCTTTTTGTTAATGCGAATTTTCTATAGATTCATTAGATTTTTGCTTCCATAGATCTACTCCGGATGTAGATTAATCAGCATGTTTCTTCTTCTAGAGTAATTATGCTAATGCTTTCTTTTCCTTTCCTGCAGAAGGAATTTTGACTTCTTTCATAGTTTTAACAGTTTCTATAATTTCAACTGTTTTTGTTGATTTTTTTGTTTGTTGAGTTCATGAAGATCTTCATTCAGCTTAGCAATCCTCTTGCATATAGTCTTCAGCATATTTCTTTGCTTTGGAGGATAAGGCTACTTGATTTCTTCAAGAACTTTTGGCATCATAGTCTCAAATGAGACATTCTCTTCCTTACCCATCACATCATGATTTTGTTCATCAGAATCATCCAAATCATGACATTCATCATACTCAAATTCTGAGTCATTTTGTTTTAAATTATCTAAACTAGAAGACAAAAAGACTATTAAACCTAATCAATCACGAGTATCATGTCAAAGTCCAGGTAAACAAGAAATAAAAGATGTAAAACCAGGTAAAGCAATTAAGTTTGTAAAACCCGACCATATATCCAACAAAGAAGTGTCTCAATCTAAACAAAATAAGGTCATCCGTGTGACACCTACATCTCCACAAAAACAAATAAACCGTAAAGTTGAAAGCAGATCTTGCTGGAATTATGGAGAGTACGGTCACATTGTGTCTAATTGTCCTTATTATCAGACACTAAGGAGGAAAGTTGAACTTCCTGCATCTAAAACTAGATCCTTTAAGAGGAACTTAGTGACGCTTCCAAAAAGGGATAGTAAATCCAAAGTTCAACCCATCAGCCAGTCGTCTGTTTATCACAAATAGGCCTTACACAAAGTTGGCCTATGGAAAGAAAAATCCGCTTCAGCGTCTGAAAATGAGAACAAACAGACATTTGAGCTTCCCTTAACCTCAAATGGTCATTGGGTTGAGTTTATGTTGTGTGATGCCTCAGGGAACCCAAGCCAGTGAAGGCTTGGGTTCCTAACATGAACTAATGTTTTCATTGAATGTGCAGGGTGTTCGCTATAGTGTTGAGACTAACACGTGGATTGTAGATAGCGGAGAATCCAGGCACATGATGGGGAACAGAGCTCTCTTATCAAACGTCAGACAAATCAAAGGAGGTCATGTTTCATTTGCTGGAAACAAAGGCGGGTATATCACAGCCCAAGGGGAAGTGGGAAATCAGAAAGTTAAGTTTGACAAGGTAAACTATGTCCAACAATTAGAAAATAACTTACTTTCTATTTCCCAAATATGTGATAAAGGATTCAAAGTAGTCTTTGACAACAAGAAGTGCTACGTTCTGAAAAAGGACTACGTGATCCCAGAGGACAAAGTCCTAATGTCAGCTTCAAGTTATAATGATCTTTATGTCTTGGATATTTCAAAGGCCTCCACAACGGATCGTGAAGTTTAGTGCTTCTTGTCCAAAGCTACTGAAAAGGATTCCATCTCCTGGCATAGGAGAATGGGACACATAAATCCAAGGAAGATAAATCACTTGATCCAGAATGATCTAGTAAGGGGAGTGAACATCAAAAACTTCCAACTCCCGGATTTTTGTGTTGCGTGCAAGAAGGGCAAACAGACAAAGAAGTCTCATAAGGAAAAGAAAGTTCATTCCATAGAACTACCTCTTGAGCTTCTTCACATGGATCTGTTTGGTCCAGTCAGTACAAGAAGCATCGTATGCGACTTGTACTGCTACGTAGTTACGGATGACTACTCAAGATTCTCTTTGGTAATGTTTCTAAAGTCCAAATCAGAAACATTTGAATCCTTCAAGGAATTAGTAACTACACTTGAATCCCTATACAAGCTGAAAGTACGAAAAGTGCACTTAGACAACGGACCCGAGTTCAAGAATCAGTGGATGGAGGCCTATTGCAAGGAAAAGGGAATTGTGCATCAATTTACCTCTGCCTACACTCCTCAGATGAACGATGTTGCTGAACGGAAGAATCACAACTTGATAGTGACCGCACGGACTATGCTAGCAGACTCGAAACTGCCTATTCAATTCTGGAATGAGGCAGTTGCAAATGCATGTTATACGCTCAATCGAATTCTGGTAGTTAAATGCCATGGAAAAATGTGCAATGAGTTACTACAACGACGTAAACCTAACTTAGAGTATCTCGAGCCGTTTGCAGCTCTGTGCACCCTACTGAAGAAGACTCAGGAGGGAAAATTCAGCGAGAAAGTTGATGAAGGGATCTTTCTAGGATACAACATACCGAACAAGAGAGTTTGCAACAACTCAACGGGTCAAGTAAAGGTGTGGTGTAATGTTGATGTTTAGAGATACACCACACCACCTGCTGGAAAAGGGCCTGCTTAATTCTTTGACTATGATGGATTCTTCAAGTCCTTCAACATACCTCTCTCCACATCCGAAAACGAGTTGGCAAACAAGATGATGTAGATGTCTTGAACACACCGTCTCAAGATTCAACACCATCCGGTTCACAAAGTCAATCATCTACCAACTCAGGGGGAGCACTTGATGTTAGTGGACTCTTCCTCTAATGAAGAAAATGTAGAAAATGAACAGAACAACCAGGATGAACAGGTTCCGACTACCACAAGTCCACAAGCATCTGACAGTGATGCTTTTGAGCCTTCTGAACCTCAGACTCCTATTGCCTGAGATCCAGAACCAAATGTTCACAATCTTGATTCTGAGGTGGTTTTTCCAATAACTCCCAGCTCACGTCTAAACGTCTATCATCCTTTGGATAATGTCATAGGAGATGTGAGATCAGGAGTTCAGAATAGAAATCAGTTGTATTCAACTGATTATGCCTCTATGATGGAAATGGGATACCTTCACGACAATGCCTATCATTGCTTTGTGTCTCAGTTTGAGCCAAAGTATGTTAGTGAAGCCCTGAATGATGAGGCATGGGTGAGTGCCATGCAAGAAGAACTTTTTCAGTTCAAGAAGTTAGGTGTATGGACTCTAGTGGATAGACCTAAAGCTGCTAAGATCATGGCACTAAATGGGTCTTGAAATGCAAGAAAGATGATCAAGGAGTGATCATCAGAAACAAGGCTTGGCTTGTTGTTCAGGGATTTCGACAAGTTGAGGGTATTGACTACAATGAAGTGTTTGCACCCGTGGCAAGAATGGAAGCAATCCGCATCTTCCTTGCCTATATGAAGATCAAAGTTTATCAACTAGATGTGAAGAGTGCGTTCCTTCATGGTGAGATCCGAGAGACAGTGTATGTTAGTCAACCCAAGGGATTTGAGGATCCATATCATCAGGACAGAGTGTACAAACTTGACAAGGCGCTATACGGGCTTCATCAAGCTCCAAGGGCCTGGTATGAGAAACTCTCGACTCATCTTGTGAAACATGGTTTTCACAGGGGAGTCATTGACTGTACATTGTTTATCAAGGAAAAATATGTGGATTTAATGCTGGTACAAATCTATGTCAATGACATAATCTTCGGTTCCAAGAACGAAGAATTATGTAAAGAGTTTGAAGAAGTAATGAAGGCGGAGTTTGAGATGACTGCAATAGGAGAGATGCAGTTCTTTCTCGGGTTACAGGTGGATCAGACATCAAATGGGATTTTCCTACATCAGACCAAGTATGTAGGTGATATTCTCAGTCGGTTTGACATGGAGAATGCTTCTACAGCTGGAACTCCACTTGCTTCAAACCATGATGTAGCACCCGACGAGAATGGTGATATGGTAGATGCCACTATGTACCGAGGGATGATTGGAACTCTCATGTATCTCACTGCCTCACGACCTGATATCATGTATGCTACATATTTATGTTCACGATATCAGGCAAAACCTAAAGTGAACTATCTTATTGGGGTAAAAAGGATTTTTCATTATCTGAAGGGTTCATCCACACTAGGGTTGTGGTATCCTCATGATGATGACTTTGAGCTTACGGCGTATAGCGACTCGGATTACGGTGGCTGGAAGATGAACTACATCTCTACATCAGTAGGGTGTGAGCTCTTTGGGAGAAGATTAGTAACCGGCAGTGTAAGAAGCAGACCTCGGTTGCATTGTCAACCTGTGAAGCCGAATACGTTGCTGCTGCAAGTTGCTGTTCACAAATCATATGGATTCAACAGCAAATGCGGGATTACGGTTTGAAATTCTCTTCTACTCCTATCTTTGTTGATAACTCTGCTGCAATTGCAGTCACTAAAAACCCGGTCCAACATCCTAAGACCAAACACATCGGAATTAAATATCACTTTATCCGTGATTGCTTTGAGAAGAACTTAATCGATATGGTAAAAATAAACACAGATTTCCAACGCACTGACCTCTATACAAAGGCTTTTGACAAACCATGTTTTCTATATTTGTTAGAGGTCAACGGCATTAAAAAGAAAAGTGAGGTCATTCCTGAAGATGACCATGTGTAGTTCGATGTGTCGTGTAAATTTTCTTTTATTTTCAATTTTTTTTATTTGCTTAATTTTAAGTAGTTTAATTAAAATTGGTCTTATTTCTTTGCCTATTAAAATCTAAAATGCTAATATATTATGGTTTTAAAATTTTAGGGGGAGAATAGGTTTAGACAGTATAAAAAAACAAGGGAGGAGGAGAGGTAGCTGATAAAACTAAGATCGTATGTGTGATACCGATTCAATCTTTGGAATATGTTGGACCAAAAGAACTAATGAGCTAGGTCAGAAAAACCTTTAAGTCCCACAGACATCAAAACAACTAAAGTGGTCTACAACAGCTGAAGACAGAGTCTGAAGACAAAGTCTGAAGACAAAGTCTGAAGACAATGCTGAAGACAAAGTCTGAAGAAAAAGTCTGAAGACAAAGTCTGAAGACAACTGCTCTAGACAAAGTCTGAAGACCAAGTTGTCAGAAGTTGTCACACACAGCTGAAGTAGTTCTCGTCAGTAGTTGTGATAGTTTACTTTTCAGTCGTTTGTAATCAATAGTTTTATATTATGTAAAACATCTGAAGTTCTTACACTTCAGATGTTATAACTTCAGTAGTTGTAATGTTAGCTTGTACTTAGCTTTTTGTGAAGGTGTCCTCAGTTGTTGTGGACATCTTCAGTAGTTTAGTTTACTTTCAGTTGTTTGTATAAATCAGTTAGCTGTCACTATCAAGTGACGTCAGCTGATGTCACGTTCCTTTATAAAAGGAATGATGACCTAATTTCCTTGTAACCAAAGCGTGTGCGTGAATGAAAACATTCTCTTTGCAGAAAACTTTCTCTCTCTATAACCGTTACTGTTTGATTGAATATTCATATTATTCTTGCTAAAATTTCATCTAATTCTTGTGCTATTCCACTGCAAATCTTAATCTAATTGATCAAACTAGATCCTCATCCTATCAAATGGTATCAGAAGGCTAGAGATTCAAGAGATTGAACAAAGATGGGTGTAAGGATCAGTGATCGCAAGTTTGATGTAATTGAGCGTAGCACAGCGGAATATGAACAAGAATTAGACAAATTGTAGCAAGAATTTGATGCTCGTATGCATTAAGAACAAATACGGTTATAACGAGAGAATATATTTCTGTAACAAGGAATGTTTTAATAATATCGAATATTTCTGATCAAATCATTCATCTTATTACATTAGGTTGATACTCCTTATACAGAGTGCAATCGCTGTTGTTATCACGGGTAAGTGACAACTGGCAGATCTATTACAAAAATAACTAACTCTTAACAAACTACTGAAATGTTCACAACTACTGACAACATATCAGAGTGTTAAGTACAAAATAAGAAACTACTGATAAGAAACTACTGAAACTACAACGACTGAAGAACAAGCTCTTCAGTCGTTTTACAAAACTACTGATAAATATAAAACTGCTGATGAGCACAACAACTGAAGAAGTATTCTTCAGCTGTTATGTCAAACTACTGAAAAGATAAAACATAAAACTACTGAAAGGTAAACCGTCACAACTACTAAAGAAGACCTCTTCAGCTGTTGTGACAACGTCTGATACTTTGGTCTTCAGCACTTGTGTCTTCAGACTTTGTCTTCAGCACTTGTGTCTTCAGACTTTGTCTTCAGCACTTGTGTCTTCAGACTTTGTCTTCAGCACTTGTGTCTTCAGACTTTGTCTTCAGCACTTGTGTCTTCAGACTTTGTCTTTAGCAGTTGTCTTCAGCTGTTGTGGTCTTCAGTAGTTGTTGTGACGTCTGTGGGACTTAAAGGTTTTTCTGATCCGGCTCATTGGTTCTTTGGTCCAACAAACTCCCCCTGAACCAATGCAGCCAAAACTTTAACTTTATTGAGGTCCCACTTATTGTTGGCAGAATGGTTGGTTTTTTTCCTTCTTGATCAGTTGAGAAGATGACCCATATAAGCACTGGCCTGGAAATGAGTCTCTGATGATTTGGTTGGCAATGTATGGATGGAGCTCTGTATTGGGGAATTGGACACTGAGCTGTTCCCCCATCCATGAGACTCACTTCCCATGTATAAGCCTGTAGGATTCTCTGGTGTATGCTCTGAGAAACATAATTTGTTCTTCCATGGTCAGGTTCTCGGCTTCACCATCAAACAATCCTTCACACCCATACAGCTCTGAGATGTACTTGGCCTGTTTACCATTTTTGAGCTCAACTATTGTAATCTGTCTGTATGCAAACTCATCAGGATGAGTCCCTTCAAGTAACAGACTGAGCTCATTTTGTTTGAAGTTCTCAAGCCTTTTGTAGACTAACCCCTTTTGTAATAATTCTGTTCTCTAACATCTTTTGCGGTGGTTGTTTAGTCTCATAGGCCTTCTTGAAGTCTTCTACAATCTCCCAGGGTGATACTACAAGGACCACTGTGATCTCTTCATCTACGATCCTTTTGACTTGGCCCTTGTATCTCGAAGGAATGTCTTTCTTTACAATCCTGTGAGCCACCCTAGGATCAGGCCATACTCTCACCTTTTCCTTCTGATATTGAAATGTGTTGGCAAGGGTGTACAACCTCATAGCTTCTTTCTTCATACTTATTATTGATGACGAAGCAGCATAAGTTTTGTCAATGCTTTTCAGCATTTCATCATCATGAAGCTTTTGCTGCTGTTCTTCTTCAATCTTTACTCTCACAGCTTCCATCTGTGAGGTGAGAGTGATGGGCATGGGTTTGGCTTTAGGCAATGTTAGGACTGCAGACAGAGGCAGCCTATCTTCTTCCACATCATCCTCTTCTTCTTCTTCTAGCCTCAACACCCTTCTCTTCTTCTTCTTAGGTGCATCATCGGCTGTTGGTTTAGATGGTAAGGGAGTTGGTTTTGTGGGTTGTGGTTATGGTTGTTTTGGAGAGGGAATGTTGACAGGCTGAGGTAGCATTTTGGAGGTGAGTGTTGCTTTTGAGTATTTGGCTAGCTCAGTCCTGCTCCCTGCTCCTGCTTCATTCAAAGCTTCGACTACTAACCCCTTAGTGTATGCCTCAAACGAACAGATCTTGGAGGTTATGGCCAAGATGCTGTCCCTGGTCCATGATTTTACTTCGATCAATGATCTCCCAAGGTATTTGCTGATGAATCTGATCATGATCTCAAGTCTCTCTCTATCCATAGTGCTGTAGCTCGCCCATCTTTGTTGGATCTCTTCGATCTCTAATATTCTTATTTAAGAATCCAGCTTTTCAGTGTCGAAACCTTGCCTAAACAGCTGATCAATGATATTGTCCATTGATCTGTTGTGTTCAGCATCAGCCTCTTTAACCATTTCGTTCAAGTTCTTCTCTTTCTCAGCACTCTTCTTTTTCTTGTATGTGACATGAAAATCTTTTTGACTTTCATGTACTTTTTCAATTTCAGCTCCCTTCTTAATCACATTCTCCTTCTCTTTTTCGGCTTCATACACACAATCCTTCTCTTTTTCCACCTCTTTGTCATTCTCTTTCTCTCTCTCCTTCTCCATCCTCTTTCTTTTAGCTTTCACTGTTGAACTCTCCCCCTTTTTGGGTGCATTGGTTGCAAGGGATTGAGTAGCAGAAAGTTGTGGGTGCAGTACATCCTCCACCAGAGGTTGTAAGACAGTAGAAAGTCTCTCATCAACAGTTTTAATAACAAATTCGGTTAGCTATGGTGTGATGAGAGATAGGGGATTTTGAGGGATAGCATCCATTTGCTCAGGAGGGTTTTGGTCCTGAGAAATGGTGCCAGAAACAGAGGCAGGTGGCTGAGAATTTTGTAGTGGCTATGTGTTTAAGGGACCTTCAGAGGAATGTGCCATCTGTTGGGTTAATGTGGTGGCAGATGGTCTTTCTCCTTGAGAGAGTTGGTCAAGTAGTTTTTGCAGCCTACTGACTTCCTCCTCTAGGATTGTGTTCTGGGCAAGAACGTCATAAAAGAAGCCCAGGTCATCATCAGCAGATGCTGAATCACCTGACCTCCTGCTTGTAGCAGGATGTACATGCATTGGGTGTAGACCAGTTGTAGCATGTGCCCCTTTGTCTTGGAACTGGGGACTTCCAGCCTCAGGACTTTGTCCTTCATCAGTTGTTGCCTCTGGTGAGGTCTTAGGAATGTTACCAGCCTCAGTCTGATCATATGCTGATTCAGAAGAGGTGGCAGCCTCACCAGATGTTCTGGTCTCCGTATCCACACCAGGAGATAGAACATTTAAACCCCGGTGTTGTGGGTTGTCAGAAACATGGTGATCCTCGTCCTCATTAGCTGTGGTTCTCCCCTTTGTTGGTGGTTGTTGGGGAGGAGGAGAGGCATGCAGCTTAGTCAGCATGTTTGCAATGATAAGGGTGGGACTTTGGGGGGCGGTTGCCTGGGGAGATGGGGTAAAAGCAGTGTGCACCTGGGGAGAATGGTGCTCTTCAATGGCAATCTCCTCAAATGAGGAAGATCCCAGATTGGTGGGTACCCCTTCTGTGGTTGCTGCAGGCTCCTTTTGAGAGGAATCCTGAGCGGCTGTGGCTGGGAGAGTCCTTATATCCACTAAGGGGTTATAACCAGTGGATATAGCTTGCGTTTGTGTTGCAGGGGCATCCTCAAGGGACTCATTTCCCTGAGTAGCCTTTTTGGTTTTCTTTTTAGTGGGTTTGGTGGGGACTTTTGATTTGGAGGTGGTGACTGTGGGTTCCAGCTGCGTGGGTTTGCGCAGCTTGGCAGCCATTTTGAGTGATTGGTCAGAGTTGTGCCGGGAGTATACTGTTGTAGCATATATAGTCATATATAGTGTGTCCGTCGCTTGTCGAATAGTCTAGGCTTAATGTTATACACCTGATATGTTGTAAACACATGAAACTGGGTCATTCGTAAGAGCATATGCGAATGAGACTCAGTCGTACGACTGAGCCATGCTAATGGACCAGCCGTGCGACTGAGAGATGCGATTGGGACATTCGTAAGACTGAACCATAAGAATGGTCCAGTCGTACGATTAAACCATACGCATGGTCCAGTCGTACGATTGAACCATACGCATTGTCCAGTCGTACGATTGAACCATACGCATGGTCCAGTCGTACGATTGGACCATACGCATGGTCCAATCGCACGAATGGGCCCAGTCGCATCTAATATGGCCGAGGCCTATATATACCAGTTTTAATGTGTAGAAGGGTTGGGGGTTGAGATAGGAGTCTGCCCAGAGCCTAGGGCTGCAGGATGAGAGGGGAGATCATGCTCGATCTTCCCCTTGCCAAAAGTCTTGATTCTTATGTTGTAACGAACTTGTAATCGTTAGGTTTTATCAATGAAACCATTCAATTATAGTTCGTGTTATGTTTGACTTTTGGTTTGTGCTGTTGTTTATCCTTCCGTCAAGAACATGCTTGGATGTTACCGATCTAGCGACTTCACAATTGGTATCAGAGCCAGGTTACTGCTGGAATGATCTAACAATCATTCTAGCAACCCGAGCTCTTGATTTCTGGATTGAATTCAGATCTGACGTTAAACCCACTTCGTGTTCTTCGTGTTTTGCTCAGATCATGTTACGTGTGTTGCTTCTATGTTGAAATCGAATTCGAAACCACGTTCCTGTCACCCTTTCGAATCTGATGATGTCTACTTTGTTTCAGTTCATGTTGAATTCGTCAGATTAGGGTTTTGGGCAGCCCTGGCGGCTGCAGATCTGAAAATCTGCGTGCAGACCGTTCATTCGACTGGGCCATGCGAATGGACCATTCGTACAACTGGGCCATACGAATGGACCATTCGTACGACTGGACCATGCGAATTAGCCATTCGTACGACTGGACCAGTCGTATGTTCAGTCGTGCGACTGGACTAGTCGTATGTTCAATCGCACGAATGAGCCATCCGCATTGACTCATTCGCATTTGTTCTAGACTAAAAAAAAAGAGTCTGGAACAGCTTCTTGCACGGATTTGAAGATGAGCAAAGCATATTCACCCAGAGGTTCGTTTGTCAAATAAGTTCGATGTGTACCCCATTATTCATCGGATTTCCAGAATAGGTGAATGTAATTGGAACACGAAAGAGAGAAGAGAAGATGTCAGCAGTTGTTGCTGATTTTGTGGGGTAGTCGGGAGCATCTGACTACTTATGGGCCAATCAAGTTATATTTATCCGCACAGAATGGATTCTGCTTCTTAGGGGGAATCCTTGTATATAGAAAGTGAAGACGCAATCAGAAAGTGATGATGTGAACCGGTTTCCGATGATGAATCTTCATGCATGCTGATTTGGTTGATATTGTCAGCTCTGGATTGGAACCTTCAACCTTTTGCCCAATACATCGTGTCCAGACGCAAGGAGAGCACAATGTCTATATATTGGGATATGCTGAATGTGAGGGGGATTTCTGCAGGTGGTGATGTTAATCAGGTTAGCCTGTGTGAAGATTGAAGCAATGGAAAACTGTTCGTATCATTATCTGGAAAAATCAGTCATATGGGGAATCTTGCTGCTGTAATGGTGTTCTGCAAAGTAAACGAAAGCTATTGTGCCTAAATTCATTTTCAGGGATGTGGTAGTAACCTGACGGATCGGCAATGTTGGCTAATATGGTTTTCATTTGATTCTATTGGCAACCAGAGCAAAGATTGACTGAAGATTGTAGGAGGTGTTATCTACTATTCGCAAGCAACGTACAAGGGGGAATTTGTTGGAGCATATATAGTCATATATAGTGTGTCCGTCGCTTGTCGAATAGTCTAGGCTTAATGTTATACACCTGATATGTTGTAAACACATGAAACTGGGTCATTCGTAAGAGCATATGCGAATGAGACTCAGTCGTACGACTGAGCCATGCTAATGGACCAGCCGTGCGACTGAGAGATGCGATTGGGACATTCGTAAGACTGAACCATAAGAATGGTCCAGTCGTACGATTGAACCATACGCATGGTCCAATCGTACGATTGAACCATACGCATGGTCCAGTCGTATGATTGAACCATACGCATGGTACAGTCGTACGATTGGACCATACGCATGGTCCAGTCGTACGATTGGACCATACGCATGGTCCAATCGCACGAATGGGCCCAGTCGCATCTAATATGGGCCGAGGCCTATATATACCAGTTTTAATGTGTAGAAGGGTTGGGGGTTGAGATAGGAGTCTGCCCGGAGCCTAGGGCTGCCGGATGAGAGGGGAGATCATGCTCGATCTTCCCCTTGCCAAGAGTCTTGATTCTTATGTTGTAACGAACTTGTAATCGTTAGGTTTTATCAATGAAACCATTCAATTATAGTTCGTGTTATTGTTTGACTTTTGGTTTGTGCTATTGTTTATCCTTCGTCAAGAACATGCTCGGATGTTTACCGATCTAGCGACTTCACATATACTTCAGGCAGTACAGCCATAGCAGGGACCCAGGCCAACAAGTCCTCAGCTTGAAGCTGGTTTGCAATTATGCCATTATGAACCGAGGATATAATATCCAACGGTTAGCAGTTTGTTTTGAGCCATATCCTTGAGCTCTGAAAATAGTAATTCCGAAAAATTTAAAGGTTGTTGCTCAAGGATGGAGTACATTACCTGTTGCCACCTTGTGGACATTTGATCCCATGATGAGGTCTTGGAGGCAAGGCATACATTTATCATATGAAATATGAGACGTTCAGCATCTGGGAAATGTTTCTTCAGTAAGGTAGATGCACTCAAGTCACCCTGGTATCCATGGGGGCAAATGATTGATTTGTTGTGCCCTTTGGATAACCAGTTGGGAAAGTGGCATCATCCAGATTCAGGGTTTGACGAAGAGTGTCTGGAGTGATGACCACTTTTTGGCCATGGACAAACGATTGAAGAGACTCTGTGTCGTTCTCCTCAGAGACTAAAGTGACGTTTGTCCAGAAGTGGTTAAGGGATGCGGCATATATGGTGGGATTTATGAGAACGCCATTTTGTAGGGTGATTGAACCATTAAATCAATGGCGTGGTGAAACTTGGTCCAGTATGGCGATTTGGTGAGATGTGCGATACAGTTGTGTCGTGGTGTTAATTGCATGGTCGCCATTGATGAAGAGAGGGTAGAGAGTTTTGAACGTTAGGTTTGAGAAGAGAAGATAAAAACTCTGAAGGTGGGATAAGGTATTTAAAGGGTCGGGATAGAAAACGTCTGAGGGTTTTGGTGTGAGTCATCAATTGTTGAAACTACTGATGACGTGGTATTAACCGTCAGACGTTGAAACAGCTGAAGTCTCGAATTTAGTCATCAGTAGTTATAAAACTACTGAAGACAGTTTTGACTTCAGGTGATGAAACAACTAAAGACTTGGTATCAGTCATCAGTAGTTATGAAACTACTGAAGACATTGGTTTTGTCAGCAGTTGTTGTAAACAGCTGAAGACTTGGTGTTAGTCTTCAGTAGTTGTAAACTACTGAGACATGGTTTTGGCTTCAGTGTTTGAAACAGCAGTTGTAGAAACAACTGAAAAGAAATTACTCATCAGCTGTTTTCGTCAATTCTTAGCTTTTCAGCTGTTTCATACTATCCTCAACACTTACTCATCAGACTTTGCATCTGCTTTTCAGGTGTTTCATAGGACGTCAGTACTTATCTGTTTGTACTGATTTCAGTAGTTGTAACTACATCAGTGGTTTAGAACAGATAAGGTACTTCAGTACTTGTGAGGCATTTAGCCTTCAGTAGTTATAAAACTACTGAAGGTGAAAGAACTCATCAGTACTTATATGTGACATGGTTACCAATGATCACCAGTACTATTACTGAGATCATCAGTAGTTGTCACTTATTCTAGCTGCAGCATACCAAGCCTTAACACCAGGTTGTGGAAAGTTGAACTATCCAAAGGCTTAGTAAAAATGTCCAGAATCAGCCAACATGGCCTTGCAGCTTCAATAAGGGTCCTGTTCTTTCTCTCCACTACTCCATTTTGCTCAGGAGTTCTTGGGATGCTATACTTCCTCTTGATCCCTTTGATAAGTAAAACTCAACAAGTGTGTGTTTCTAAATTCAGTCCCATTATCACTCCTCACACACTTAACTGGTAGGGAATACTGCTTCTCAACGTGTAACACAAAGTTCATAATGGACTGTGCAGCCTCATCCTTTGAATGCAAGAAGAAAGTCCATACAAATCTGGAGTAATCGTCCACAATTACCAGACAGTATTTCTTCTTAGCCATACTCATCACTTTCACAGGACCAAAGAGATCCATGTGAAGAAGCTGTAAGCAGGCAGTGGACTTAGGTTCTTCTATGGAGGGAAATGAAGCTTTGTGATGTTTTCCTTTTAAACAGGCAGTGCAGTTATCTTCACACTTGAACTCCTTCATTGGCAGTCCCCTTACTAAACCATGGTTTATCAGCTGATTCATGTTTTTGAGATTAACATGACCTAGCCTTCTGTGCCATAGAATAGATTCTTGGGAGGAAGCCTTGGAAAATAGGCAAGGATGGCCTTTGAGATCTATTTTCTTGGAAAGATCTAAGGCTACACTCTTCCTGTCCTGTTGGCCTTTAGGAGAGTGTGTTCATCCAACACCTTATCAATCAATTTAGAACTTTGGATGACAGAATCCGACAGTTCTGACTGGTGAAAAGAGCAACATGGCCTTTGTCACACATTTGATGACACTCAAGAGGTTCTACTTGAGATTTTCCACATGGTTAACATCATCAAACTTTATTTCCCCATTGGAAACAAAGCCTTTGCCAATGATGTAACCTTTTGCATCATTGCCAAATGACACAAACCCCTTCCTTCCTTGAGAGTAGTCATTAAGAAGTGATTTGTTTCCTGTCATATGCATGGATCCTCCACTGTCAACATACCAAATGTCTCTGAGGTATGTTGAAGAACCCTGCAAGATACAACAAATTAGTTAGATTTTGAGACCCAAACCTTTTTGGTCTTGGGCCTGTTCTCATCAACAGATGGTAAACTAACATGTTTGTTGGAAACAACAGCCTGAGAGGAAGAAGCTGGTGAAGAAAAGGAATCCTTTGGCTGGACCTCCTTTTCTGTGGTTTCAACATAGGAACATCTAATTGGTTAACTCTTCCCAATAGATGTTGAACCATCATAACCAGCTGTGTCTGATTTTGGGATAAGGCTTTCAGCTCTTCAGACACATTGGCATTAGAGTTTGATAAGTTCCTATGTTGCACCTTCTTCTTTTGAGCAATCTCAGCTGTTACCTGTTTAACCCCTTTCTTTTTGGATTCTGTTGGACTTGAGGGTTACAAGATTTGATGTTGCTGGTACAAATGTGGCTCCAAACTCAGTTTTCATTTTAGCCATTTTCTCTTGAGTTTCATCTTTAAGTTTGAGTTTGGATCCCCTTTTGTACCACAATCATCTGTAAGATGATGAACAAACCACATACTTCACATAGTTTCTTCTTCATCTTATGATGATCATCAACTAAAGAGGATGAAACTACTGAAGACTTGCTCTTCAGTACTTTAGAAGCATTATTTGCTTCTTGACTTCCTCTTTAGTAGTCTTCAAACTCTTCTATTGACAGATTTCTTCTCTTCAGTGCTGTCATTAGTTGGAGTTTGAACTTTAGGTGTTAAATCTTGCTCTCCAGTCCTTTCAGGACTTTCAGAAATAACTCCTGAGTTGATTATCTCTTTTATCATGTGAGTGTCCGCAGTAGAACCATCAATATCAGCTGATGGGTTCTGAGAAGGCTTAGTGCTGACTTCAACTTTTGATGATGCTCTATCAAAAGGTGAATCACATGATGAGGTGGATTGGTTATTGCTTTCTCCATCAGATTTCACTTCTGCTCTTGAAGCAAAATCTGTAGGAGGAGCAGTGTGATTGTAACCAATACCAAACTTCACATTGGAAGCAGATTGCTTACTAAGAAGCATTTCGAAACCTTTGCATGATTGTACCATCGATCACACTCTACCTGGGTGACTGCAAGGGTTTCTTTTAGATTTCTCTGGTCATCCAGAATAACCTCTAGCTTAGCCTTTTCATCATTTAGTTGGCATTTAAGCTTATAAATCTCATCATTTTTACAATTAAGAGGAGACTCAAACTCAGCTTTTCTTTTGGAAATGGTTTTCTCAAGCTCAAGTTTTTGATTTATTAATGCTACATTTGCCTCTCTAATTGAGACAAAGGCAGCAATGCATGATTCAGAACATAACTTGGCTTTAGCCTCTGAAGATACCTGAGTTACCTGTGAAGATAATGCATTTGAGCAGGAATCCTCAGTAGACTCCAGGGCCATGAGAGCCAGATTCCCAAAAGGACTATCACCACCATGTTGACCAGCACCTGTGAACAGTTGTTCATGCCCAGACATGTCATCCGGTAAACTGCTCCAGTCAACACCTCCAGGGGTGAAGAAGCTGTGTTGTTGAGGTTGAGGAGGTTGATGAGATTGAGATGGTTGAAGTTCTGGTAGTGCATGAGGTTGTGGTACTATAGGAACTTGAACTTGATTTGACTGTGGCATGTAATAACAAGGGTAAGGATATGGCATTTGACCCTGAGGAACAAAATATGCAGGAGATTGTGGTTGAGAATGATGACTAGAATTGACAGGATATTGCCCTCTGTGTTGTTGACTATTGCCAGGGAAAGTCACAAAAGGTGCAAAGGAATTAGATCCAGATGATCTGCATTCTCTAGCAAAGTGTCCAAGCCGGTGGCATTTGTGACACTTCAACTTACTCTTGTCAAAACCAACTTTGGTTTTGCCAGAGAGTCCTAGGAACTTTCTTCCAGTTCTTTTGTAGAACTTCTGAGATCTGATATTTATCAAGGCCATTTGGCTCAAAATATCCATCTCTTCTAAGTCATCATCAGCAATCCCCTTGAGATCATCTATGATGAAGCATAGATTGTCATTATTACATCCAGTAAACTGACTATCAACACTCACAAATGCAGAATCAGAAGTGTTTGAAGAGAAGTCAATATGCTCATCATACTGGCATTCAGATGAAGCATATTCTAACTCATGACCAACCAAGGCGTGTTACCTGGTACAAAGTCTTCAGTGAGCTTTCCAGATGAAGACAGTTTTCGTTTCTGTTCTATCTCTCTCTCAAATGTGAGCAATTTCCCATGGAGTTGGGTGAGAGATAGTTCGTCCAAATTTGCACTGGAGCGTAGGACAATAGTGTATGTGTCCCATCTCTCAGGCAGTGATCTGAGAAATTGTTATTCATCTGGCTATTGGTGTACTCATGTTTGACCATTTTTAATTCAGAGATCAAACAAGAGAACCGCTCGAACTGTTGAGTCAGTGTCTCACCCTTCCTATGAGAGAATGTCTCATATTGTTGGGCAAGGATTTCTCTATTATTTGCCAAGACCTCATCTGTTCCTCCAAATTGTTCTTTCAAGGCATTCCAGAGGTCATGGGCAGTTTCATGATGCATTAGCCCATAATACATTTCATTAGGCAGTGCCATGGCCAGAATTCCATGGGCTTTTGCATCAATTTAAAACAACTTCTTATCCTCATCTGAGTATTGCTCCCTCCTCTTCGGAACCATTTGATTGGTTTCCGGGTTATTCACCATAGGCTTGTGTGGACCATGTACCACTGATGTCCAACAACCTGCGTTGTTAATAGACAGGTGATGGAGCATTCGTCGTTGCCATATGTTATACTCAGTCCTAACCAGCATTGGAGGCTTGGTTGAGGAACCAGTATTGTGAGGATCATTGGAAGAAGTAGTCATTTTGAGTCCAAATACAATTTAATTCAAGATTTTAAACGTTTTTATAAAGACCACAACAGACTCAATGAAAACCAAGAGAAAATCTCAGGATGAATGACCAGAAAACACAGAAAATTCAATCTCTATAACCGTTTCTTGCAATACACAAAAATGCTAATTCAGTCAAACTGGATCTTGAATAGCAGTTTCAATGATCAATTATTAGATCGATCAATGATTAACCTGCTCTGATACCATTTGTAAGGATCAGTGATTGCAAGTTTGATGTAATTGAGCGTAGCACAGCGGAATATGAACAAGAATTAGACAAATTGTAGCAAGAATTTGATGCTCGTATGCATTAAGAACAAATACGGTTATAACGAGAGAATATATTTCTGTAACAAGGAATGTTTTAATAATATCGAATATTTCTGATCAAATCATTCATCTTATTACATTAGGTTGATACTCCTTATATAGAGTGCAATCGCTGCTGTTATCACGGGTAAGTGACAACTGGCAGATCTATTTCAAAAATAACTAACTCTTAACAAACTACTGAAATGTTCACAACTACTGACAACATATCAGAGTGTTAAGTACAAAATAAGAAACTACTGATAAGAAACTACTGAAACTACAACGACTGAAGAACAAGCTCTTCAGTCGTTTTACAAAACTACTGATAAATATAAAACTGTTGATGAGCACAACAACTGAAGAAGTATTCTTCAGCTATTGTGTCAAAATACTGAAAAGATAAAACATAAAACTACTGAAAGGTAAACCGTCACAACTACTGAAGAAGACCTCTTCAGCTGTTGTGACAACGTCTGATACTTTGGTCTTCAGCACTTGTGTCTTCAGACTTTGTCTTCAGCACTTGTGTCTTCAGACTTTGTCTTCAGCACTTGTGTCTTCAGCACTTGTCTTCAGCTGTTGTGGTCTTCAGTAGTTGTTGTGACGTCTATGGGACTTAAAGGTTTTTCTGATTTGGCTCATTGGTTCTTTTGGTCCAACAATGGGCAAGTTGGAGTGAGAAAGAATGGGAAAGGCTGGAAGCTATGACAAGATTCCTATCAAAGCATCTGGGAAGATCAATCATTAAAGTGAAGTCATGGTCCAGAGATAGTATTTTGGAGATAACCACCAGAATCTATTCTTCTGAAGTATTCAACAATGGATTGATCATAGAAGCTCTTGATAAAGCTGGTGCCGGGAAAAGGTCTGATATGGCAAAGTTATCCAAAGCTTCACTCATAACCAAGATGCTAGAGCAGCCTGCACAATCTCCTACACCAAAACAACCACCTTCACAACCCTCAAAACCAACTCCTTTACCCAAGAAACCTACTCAACCCACTACCAATGATGCACCCAAGAGGAAGAGAAGGGTGTTGAGGATGGAAGAAGAAGAAGAAGATGATAAGGATGATAGTCTGCCAATCTCTGTTTTTCTTAAAATAAAGATGCCTAAGCCCAAAAGTCAACCAACAACAATCACACCTGACATGCAAAGGCAAATGGTAAAAGTCAAACATGAAGAAGAAGAACAACACAAACAACATGATGAGCAACTGTTAAGGATGATTGATAAAGAGTTTCCTAAGTCTTCATCCATACAAGCTATGAAGAAACATGCTCAGAGGTTGTATGCTCTTAGATTCACATTTCAATATCAGAAAGAGGGAGTGAGAATTTGGCCTGACCCTAGAGCAAGTGACAGAATTCATAAAAAGAAGATTCCAAGTAGATACAATGGCCAAGTAAAGAAGATTGTAGATGCTGTGATAATGCTGGCCATTGTAGTGTCACCCTGGGAAATCCTTGATGACTTCCAGAGAGCTTACAAGATGACTCCACAAACTTTACTTGAAAACAAAATGGTAAAGAAGGGGTTGATCTACAAGAAGCTTGAAGAAATAAGAAGAAATGAGCTCCACTTGTTACTTGAAGGCACTCATCCTGATGAGTTTGCATACAGAGAAATAACTACTGTGAAGCTGAAGAATGGAAAGCATGTTAAGTACTTATCAGAGTACTATGGGCCTGAGTTCTTCTTTGAAAGTGAAGCTGAAGAACTCACAATGGAAGAACAAGTAGTATTCTTTGAGGCCTATGTCAGAGAGTCTTACAGACTCATCATTAGGAAGTAGGTCTCATAGATAGGGTAACAGCTCTGTGTCCAATTCCCCAAGACAGAGTTCCCATTCATCCTTTGCCAATCAAACTTTCTGAAACCTCTTCCCTGGCCTGAGCTTAATTTGAAGATTTCTGAGCTGATCCAGAAAATGTTTCTGCCAATAAGTGGGACTTCAATAATCTTATAAGTTTTGGCTGCATTGGTTCAGGGGGAGTTTGTTGGACCAAAAGAACCAATGAGCCAGGTCAGAAAAACCTTTAAGTCCCATAGACATCAAAACAACTGAAGTGGTCTACAACAGCTGAAGACAAAGTCTGAAGACAAAGTCTGAAGACAAAGTCTGAAGACAAAGTTTGAAGACAAAGTCTGAGACAATGCTGAAGACAAAGTGTAAAGAAAAAGTCTGAAGACAAAGTCTGAAGACGAAGTCTAAAGACAACTGCTGAAGAAAAAGTCTGAAGACCAAGTTCTCAGAAGTTGTCACAACAGTTGAAGTAGTTCTCTTCAATAGTTGTGATGGTTTACTTCTTAGTAGTTTGTAATCAGTAGTTTTATATTATGTAAAACATCTAAAGTTCTTACACTTCAGATGTTATAACTTCAGTAGTTGTAATGTTAGCTTGTACTTAGGTTTTGTGAAGGTGTCCTCAATTGTTGTGGACATCTTCAGTAGTTTAGTTTACTTTCAGTTGTTTGTATAAATCAGTTAGCTGTCACTATTAAGTGACGTCAGCTCATGTCACATTCCTTTATAAAAGGAATGATGACCTAATTTCCTTGTAACCGAAGCGTGTGCGTGAATGAAAACATTCTCTTTGCAGAAAACTTCTCTCTCTATAACCGTTACTGTTTGATTGAATATTCATATTATTCTTGCTAAAATTTCATCTAATTCTTGTGCTATTCCGTTGCAAATCTTAATCTAATTGATCAAACTAGATCCCGATCCTATCAGAATATGATAGTACACAAGAGCAAACCATTTAGGACTTTAAAATTAAAAAGATGCATAGCTCAAGTATAAGTCTGTGTAGTCTGAGCAATATAAAAGGAAATATGATAGATAAACTAGCTACTACTAAGGTAACACAAAGAAAGTAGACCTAGAGGTTGCTAGACCACAGATGATATGTCGGTAGATTCAACACAATAGATGACTAGACCTTTTGGTAATCTTAAGATTAAACTAAAATGTTTGACTAGCTGTGGGTAACACCTTATCCCTGGTTAACACAATCAACAAGATTCCAATAACGGGTGAGGAGCAAAATAAATGCCACGAATGTGTGTGTAAGACCAAAGCATGAGCAAAAGCACATAAAAAATGCAAATACAATCAAACTGATAACCAGTGTTTTTGGTGAGCTCTATGCAAAAAGAATGAAATTGCTCAAACAAGAAGATAGGTTATGTGCCTCTCTGCTGTGCGGTGGCACTGACCTGAGGATAAGCATAGCCTATATATTCTAGAATTCATTATTGTTTGCCGCCTCTCTATTGTGCGGTGGCACTGACCTGAGGCTTGGCTTCTCTTTGAAAGTTTTAAGAATAGTTTCTTCTTGAATACTACCCTGAGACCGCTCAAAAATCTCCTGAGGAATGTTGATTACCATATAAGTGTGGGATCCACAAATGCTTGTTGAAATAAACAAACCTTAAACCATCACCAATCTATGTTGAAGGTCTGTGTATGGATTTAAGAGGACAAGTATACTGACAATTATTGTGGCTACAATTCTTGAAAGTTCAAATTAGTGTGGGGACCTAATAATACTAGTATGATTTCCTAAATTTGCTAAATGACTCTAGATGAAAAACAAGAATAAAGCATCAAAGATTTTAGATAACTTGTCCCGAATGATTTGAATATCCTGTATGATTCCAAACTGAATTGGTACATGTATGGTTTAAATGAATTAAAGCTGCTTTTTCAGAAAAATAATTTTTTAGATTTACATCTTAGGATTTAACCCTCATAAAAACACAAAAACATGTCTTAGTTTTAAGTTTCAGTTTTATTTCTTTTATTTCTGTATAAAGTTTGTCAATTTCAGTTTGTTTAATATCAGACTATGTCATGGAAGTTGATTGGGAACCTTATCATCTAAACGGTCACGTCTGAGGTGACAAAGTATTTTAAAAAGATCACGTCTAAGGTGATCAAAGGTTTTTAAGCTTAAAATGATCATGTCTGAGATGGTCAAATGCTCATAAAGTATATTCAAAAGGTAAAAGGATATTAATTGTTGAATGGTCATAAAGTCAAACAACCTTGAGTATGACTCATTCGCACGACTGGACAATTAGTATATATCAGTCGTACGATTAGTGTACACGAATATGTCTAGTCGCATGGATGAAGGTGACCAAATGACCCAGTCGCATGACTGACTTCTTGTCGAACAACTGAAGGTGACCAACTGTGCTAGTCGCACGACTGATCTTCAGTCGCATGAATCAACTATGCGACTGGGCTCAGTCGCACGACTGAAAGTAAACCCTAGTATAAATAGAGGGTGAGTCGATCGCAGCTGGTCATCACTCCCAAATCGCCCCTAAATCGCATGAGTATACCGTTACTCTACCAAATTTTCATTTGAGCCTTCAAGACCATTGTTTGTTGTGTACTGATGATTTCTATTGACTATACAGGTATAATACGGTGCAATCCATGAAAATATCCATCAATTTAAGCCCAAAACCGACTGATATGAACCCTAAAAGAAACTGTGACTTACATTGACAAATAAACTAATAAAACTAAGTCCATTGTGTAATTAAATGTGATAATGTGTTTTGTCGGTGAATTGCGAGTCTAATGAGCCAAACCACGATGTGTAATATTAAATTTTGCTCAAAATTTGTTTTTGAATTGAAAAGTTAGTCTGTCATGCGAATGGACAATCTGATGAACTTCAGTCGCACGACTGAAAGAGGCGAATGACCAAATTGCACAGCTAAACCATGCATATGAGTTCAGTCGCACGACTGGTGTAAACGCATGAGATAGCATCCGTATGAGATTAGTCGTATGTTAAGTCATACTTATGAGGTCATTCGCACGACTAGCTCTCGGTCGCACATTGTCATTCGCACGACAGGACAGAGAATTTCATGTTCAAATGATTAAGTTCATTACTTATTGACTGACACTAACGTTTATATTCATTTTGTAACAGATGGCTAGTTGTTGGACTATGAGCACCAAGCACAACATCTGTGCTCATGTAGACTTGACCTCACGGAATGCTTCACATTTTTCTGGCATTATCACCTTTCTACGGAGATCGAGGATCTTCATGCCATCTCAACTCTGTGCACACCCTATCACTCGATTCAGCAGGCCTTCTGGGAAGGCACAGTTGTTGACAGGACTTCAGAGCCCCACCAGATCAGGAGTTCTATTTTTTGTCAGCCCATAGAGATCACTGAGGATGATCTCAGGACAGTATTAGAGCTAGGGGATGATGTTGATTGGCCTACCCGTCTACATCCACTGATAGTACGAGGCTGTTTTCTGCAGGCCAAGTACTCTGGGGACATCAACTCAGGTGTGCTCAGCAAGAGAAACCTGTGTCCTCAGTTTAAGTACTTAGCCCATGTGCTGCTCAATTGCATTAGCTCACGGAAGGAGGGGTTCGATGAGTTGTCTGATCAGATACAGAATGCCTATGTGGCGTTGGTGCTGAACCATCCGTTCAGCTTCTCCAGGATGATCTTCACCTTCCTGGTGGAGAACATAGAGGCCAAGGGCAAGGAGGGCTTTTGCATGTACCCTCGATTCATACAGATGATCATAGACTAAAAGCTCCCTTTGTTGCCAAAGGAGAAGGAGGATGCGGTAGCACTCGAGGTGATGGATGATACCACCTTGGGTTGGATGAAAGTATACAGGGGGAAGCAGGTGAAACCCCCTGTGAGGCGACTCTTTGGGCATCTGGCCCGTGAAGACTATGTGGCACCGTCACGAAGAAAGTGGCGCCACGACGATAGTGACTCAGATACTGAGCAGATCGAGCTCCCAAATGATGATTCAGATGACGACGGCAGCGGTGCTGGTGGAGATGCAAGGCCCACTCAACCGAGGGCCCCCACTACTGATATAGCATCTCCAGCATCCACTCACAGAGATACTGAGGATGCTAGATTCCATCAAGATTTCTAACCTGATGAGGAGGAGGATATGGATGAGAAGCCCCTCACTCAGACTGTTAGCAGCAAAGTGGTTGCCACAGAGCGAGGGCTACGGGTGGTTGGTGAACGCCCTGGCCAGTCGGGAGAGACTGACACGGATCCTACCTTTGCTCCCGATCAGCCAAGCCGTGTTCTAGGGGGAGCATCCTCCTCAAAAGGATCGGGGAAGAAAAGGATGGCTCAGCCCCACGGCTTGAAGAAGAAGAAGAGAAGACTTACCTTTATCACACCACCACTACCACCACTCCACCCACTACTATCACTCCACCTACATCCACTCATCCACCCACTACCACCATTTCTACTATCCTATCTACCACACCCACTCCACCACCACCTTCATCTATTACCCACAATCTTCACCACTGCCACCACCACCACCACTACCCATCCAGCTGCACCATCATCCTTCTCTCCATATGCATCTGGATTACCTCTACCTACCTTTGGGGTAGCGGAATAGCTATCAACGCAGAACCGTATGGTGATGCGTCTGCTAGCAGCCGATGATGAGAAAACTGCACAGATTCGTTAGTTAGTAGATCTTACTACTGCACAATCTCAGCAGATTTCTCAGCAGGCTGGATTGATTGATCAGCAGGCTCAACAAATATCTCAGCTCCAGGAGCAACATACCAAGAAGATTGAGGAGTTGGAGGCTGCAAACAAGACTATTATGCTAAAGCTCAAAGTATCCAAAGAAGAGCCCTGAAGATCGGAGAAGGAGACGGAGATGATGATGATGATGATGATGATGAGAGTGATGATGATGATGATGGTGATGATCACAAGGGTGATACGGATGCAGATGTTGATGATGATAAAGAGGATTCTTCTGCTGCAGGTGCCACATCTACAAACGAACGGAGGACAAAAAGGACTCAAGATCAGAGTGCCTCCACATCCGCCCCGGTAGCAGAAGAGCAAAGGATATAGGATAAGAGTAATATTTAGTTATTTACTTTATTTAAATCATATGTATTCGAATCTTGTATCTCATTAATGTAATGAATGTTTATATTTAATGTTGGTATTTCTATCTTGATTATTAACTAATGATTGTTGTGTTACATGTATAAATCAAGCAGATCCAAGCTTTCAAAGGGATGAACATGATGTTGCTCCCCTACAACTAATCAAGATTCAGCTCACGATGATTCTTGATCTGCAGGGTATAGTTAGGAGATCAGTGATGTACACTCCTAAAGAAGAAGAGATCATTCATAATCTCACTGATGAGCAAATTGTAGAAATGTTCAAGCTCAATCCCGATGAGATTGTCAAGGAGGCTCCAACTTTTGTAGAAACCAGTGACGACGAGCTGAACAACATTGATGAGATAGAGATCGAGGGAAATGTGGTCCCCAATCTGATATCACTGTAGAGCACTATCCTGAGTATGCTGACAAAGAGGGAAATGTGGTCCCCAATCTGGGTGACTCCCTAGTCGGTGATACATTTGAGATATTAGATAAGATTTGAGATATTAGATAAGATGGAGGAAGAGTCTGAGAAGGTTGTAGAATAAGCCCAAGCCTCAAACCCCGATGTTGATATCAGAAAGGCTGAATGGGCTGCTTGTTTTGAGGAGATCCGAGCCCAACGCGCTGCTCCTAAATATAATGTCTACACCAAGCTCTACAATGTGAAGAAACATCACAAGGTGTCAGGCAAGATTATCGCGTGTCTGCATTTTGATGATCTTAATGTATACGCGGTGAAGAGAGAGAAAGGTATTGAGTACTTTAGATTCCCGCATGATCTAAAGTCTCTACCTGGTTTTGAGCTCAACCAGCTGGCTAAACTGAAGTTGTTATATGCTGACCTGAGAAAAATGTCAGGCTGGTTTGAGGCAACTTTGAAGAAAGAGTACCACACCAGGTGGGTCAACTTCAAATCTCAATAACCTACAAGGTATATCAGACGGTCTAAAGTTGATCCCATAACTGGAAAGCCAAAGATAGTGCTGAAGTGGAGTCCTCCACGCACAATGTCAAGAATCCCTCTCAGGGAAATGCCACAGACTTCACTCCATACTTTAAGTGGTGGTACTATGATTGGAGAACAGGGGAAGCTGTCATAGTTCTGAACAAAGAGGGTAGAATGGATACTATCAGGGTATTTGACCCGATGTGGCTTACCAACTTGTCAGCTGACGATGTCTACATTCTATACAAGTGGCCACTGTTCTATGACACATAGGATATTGTACAAGCCCCCAATTCCGAATTGTGATACGGCTCTGCTTTGCATTTGAAATACATACAGGAGTCACAAGAGACGAGAAGTACAAGAAGTACGAGGAGGTTAAGAAAAAGGTAAGACGATAGATAGATCTAGGTCCAAGGGGGAGTTTGTTGATACATATGTACCTAGATTCGGATCTTAATGTAATATGTGTGAATGTATTACACTTATGTAATGCTTGGGTATTGAAATGAGAATGTTTGGTTGTGATTTATAATGTTTAATATTTCATTAATGAGTTGTGTAACGCATATTGACTAGATTGTATAGGTTTATGATTGTTTGAATTGATATGCATGATGTTATAATAATGAATAAATTCAAACTTGGTTAACTGAAGTTCTCATGCATCCGACTGGACCATGCGCCCCAACAGTGGTCATGCGTCCGAATGGCCATACGATTGAGTTTCCATGCGCCTAAATAGTCCATACGCCTAAATAACTTCATGCGACTGACTCAGTCGCACGACTGAACACTCAGTCGCGCGAATGGATCAACCGCATGGCTCAATCGCACAAATGAACCATGCAAATAGTTCAGTCGCCCGAATAAGTAACCCTAACCTATAAATACCACCTAATTCGTGGAAAAACAAAAAGGATGATACACACTTCGACTCCATACGTACCCTAGCCGTCCAGAGGCCTCTAAGATCATACTCCAAATTCATAGATCGCAGTAGATCGATTCCTAATCGATTCTTAACGTTAGATTCAATACATAATTGTTTCTACGTGCGTTCTCACTGATTGGATCGCCAATCAAATAGGATTCCGCACTATTTGGTTCGGTATACATGTTAATCAGTTAGTACATCGTCCAGTACACGGTCCCTAACATCAGATACATCTTGGCTCTATATGCAATCATGGCCATTTGCCATTGAATATCCATCTCTTCTACTTCATCGAGATTAAGTTTTTCAAGATCTTGTTGACAAATGTGTGCAAGAGTTAGAGTACCACCCAGATAAGCTTGGAAACTTGAACTGAATACTGCAAAAGTAGCTTTCTATTCTTCTGAGTCCAGAACCACATTAATTGGCTCTATTTGATTGTTGTTGTTGGATGAGGATGATTTTGCTGATGAGACAGGTTTGTTTTCTTTTCATCATGTCTTCCTCTTTCCTTCTTTGATGAACTGCTTTGATTGTTTGATCTGGATGGTCTTGAAGCATAAAAACCAACTACTTCTTCATCTTCACTCAAAGCACAAGAGTTTCCATCCTCATGATTAGAAATAAAAGCATATCCAACACTTTTAGTTTCCTTGAATTGATAAGGAGCAATATGTGCTCTTAAACTCTTGTTTCTTGATTTCTCATCTAGTTCAAGTGCTTAAACTTTAGCTACCAATGTATTTAACTGATGGTTTTAAGATCAAAGGTATTCTTGAACATGGATATTGTTTGAGTCTAACTTTTAGGTAAAGTGTGGAGCATCTTCTTGTTTAACTCCTTATTGGTGTATTTTATTTCTAAGATGTTCATATCAGTCACCAATTGCATAAATCTATGGAGTTTTTGAGGAACAAATTTCTTAATATGATAAAATGTTTCACAATATGAGCGAAGAGTATCCTTCCTTATGCTTTTGATTTCATCACTCCTTTCATAGAGAGTGTGAAGTATTTTCCACAAGGAGTTTAATGTTTTATGGTTTTCACGCTTGATCAATAGATCTTCAAGTAAAGCCAACTGAGCATGTTGTATGCTCTAGTATCAACATGACCCTCTTGGCATCCTCAGGTGACAGATCCTTTGTATTTATGAGTTGATTATTGTCCTTGTAATCTGGTCCAAGAGTTGGAGGAATATAAAGACCTTTGGTAGTTGACACCCATAAATCAGAATCAATGTAGTCCATATGATTTCTGAACCTGATTTTCCAAGATTTGAAATCCACTTTGTTTTCCAACTTTGGGGGTTGGTATGATGATTCACCAAGTGAATTACTTATTTTAGTTAATGTGTTAGAAGTCAACTAAAACAGAATTCCATTGTAAATGATCTAATTAGTGACAAACTCTTAGTTATTGATTAATTAAGCCGTTACAGTAAAAAATAGTCAAATCTAGGATGTTGATGGTGTGCTGTTGTTCAATTTGTTTGAACAACCGTTGATTATCGATCTCTAACACAAATATATGAATCAAATCGAAGTTGATGTATATCGGTGTATCCAAGCAATGGAACAGTATCGTCAAACGATAAATCAGGGTTTGCTGATTTTAATTTGATTTACCCCAAATTGTTAAGTAGAATTTCTTTGTAGCTATCGATTGGCTTAACTCAACTTGTATGTTAATTAGATATTTCAATAACTCCCTTGAATCTGACTTATGAACATCAAGTTGTTATGAACATCCTAATGCAATTTTACTCAAAATCAATAGATCTTATAAGGAATCTGATAGATCTAATGATATAAGCAATCAATCAAAGAAATCTAACACTGATAGGTCAAATGATCTAGATCAATAAGCACTTGGCTCTAATACCACCTGTGAATCCAAGGATGACAATCAGGAACTATTAGGTAGATTGAGTAGAATAGTGATCGCAAAATTATCACTACTCTAGGTTCAATTGATTAAGATGAAATGATATTAATAAATAAAGAACAGAACATATGAATATATTAATCAAAGTTACGATTGATTCAAAAGTATTTCATTAAAACAATTTAAAATTACAAATGAAACAAATAACAATGTTGTTTGATGATTTCTGTGATTCTATTAATGATTTGGTGTAAATGTTGATGATGTTGCTAGGTTTGATATTAGGGTTCTAATCACTAGCAATTAGGGTTTTTGTGTTTTATTGATGTATTGATGAATGTAATGATTGATCTGTCCCTAAAAGTGTGAACCTATTATGTGTATTTATAGGCACAGTTATTTATTGTAAGGGTAATAGTAACTTTCTTATCGTGGTAAGAAAGTTACTCAGAGAATGTCATGATGTAACATTCTCTAACTAAGTTAAAGTCATCCATCGGAGTAGCTATATAACGTAACTTAGTGTTGACTTGTTGACTTGATGTACTTGGTGATGTACATACAAGTGTCTTTAGCCTTTCGTAGGACTTGGTTCTTTAGTAGAAACTTTGTTCTTATGCAGATCTTTGGTCTTCCGTAGGAATCCCTTGACTTCATCTGTAGTTAACTGTTCTTCCACAGATGATCCTCAGATGCACCAATCCTCTTTTGTTGTTGTAGAACATCTATGGAGTACTAATTGTTATCCGTAGATAGTTCTTACACTTAGTCAATTTAGAAAATTGACTAAGTATACTATTGCTCCTATAATCACACATAAATCAATCTATAATGGGGTTAACCTTTATACATTCATTAATACAAAAAAAGTAAGATGTACAAGAGTTCATTACAAAATCATGATTAAAGTTCTAATCCTATACATTGGATCTTGACATATTGGACCATGTAATATGTGTTTCATACATGTCATGTCTAGTATAATATTCTTATACAATGGTAACCTATGAATCCATCTAAGTAATCCAAATAAATTCTCACATTGGTGGATTATTGTAGTGTCATATAAAGAAGAGTTATGTGTTATTTACATGTCATGTTATCTTGTAAAACTATACATTCTTTATTGATTTTATGTAAAACAACACAAGTATGTCAAAAGTACGTTTTATGATCTTTTTACTAAAACAATGCATTATGTGTTGCATAAAACAACGTGTTATGTGTTGATTTAGCATAAACAACACGTTTTGTGTTCTTTCAGAGAAAACCATCACGTTCTAGGTAAAACAACAATAAATGTATTCTTTTTCAAATGTTTTGACGTCACTTAATAGAGCAACAAAAGCAACACACATAATATATTAAACAACAAACTATAACATAATAAAACAACTAAAGCAACACAAACAAATTTTCTTATACAACGATGTAATATTTTGTAATATGTTGTTTCATACATCTCATGACTCAACGGCCACCACCAGGCTTGTGTGGCCCAAGCCGACAAACGGTTTATTATTCCAGTGGATTACCGACGGATATGTCGTTGCTAAAAGCTAAAACGAAATTCATTACAGTCCCTTTTTTTCATATCCAATGGATTTCCGTGGGTAATTACCTGATCGGGGGCACTTGTTTATTTAGTAGTAAAACCTGTAAAAAATACATAAAGTTGTAAAAAACAAATGGCATTTCACTCCCTGAAAAGACCATTAGAAATGTAGAATAAATGTACTTGATGAAGAGAATATCATCCGTACCCAATGCTAAGAAAATCGATTCGCTACGTCCAACTTTTATTAACATGTTCCTATCAACTTTTGCAACAAATCTCATATCTAGAACCTAATATCACCATCTGTCACAAACCAAAAAACATCTCTTTTCTCCGCATATTATCCTCTCAGCCCCTATATATCTCCCCATGCTCAACCACACCTCACACAGAATATATATACATGTAACTCACTTCTTTCAATCATCAATATTTCTAAATAATATCGATCATTTACAAATGGATCGAGTGAATAGAATGGTTCCGAGAGGCCCGTGGTGATCTTCAGCAAGAGTACATGCATCTTGTCCCACACAATCAAGTCTCTCTTCAATGACTATGGGGTGAACCCAACGGTCTATGAGCTTGATGAGATAGCAAGAGGCCGGGAGATAGAGCAGGCGTTGTCGGGACATGGGTGCAGCACGATCCCGGTTGTCTTCATTGGTGGTCAGCTGGTTGGTGGAGCTAATGAAATTATGAGTCTTCAACTCAAAAGTGCTTTGAAGCCTATGCTCATCAGCGCTGGAGCTTTATGGGTTTAACTTACTTTTTGGTTCTTGTGGTAATGTGATATTGTATATGTAATAAAGCACATTGTAAGTGCAAATAATTTGAGGATGAAAAGCTGAATATGTGATAGATCATATCATGCTAGATTATATATATCATGACACTTGGTTAATTAGATTATCTCCACCAGTCACCTCCCTTGAAAGGGGGTTAAAGCACGTGATGATAACAATAATATTAAATAATTATAACATATTTCTACATGTTTTATGTTGTTTGCCTTATTGTATTTAGGTTTTTGGTCTATAATCTAACAAGAAAACCGACTACTTAAACTAATTAAGTTAAATTAAGTTATGTATAAGGATTAAATCATAAATCATGAAATAGAAACTATTCTTTTGGGTGTGAGATATTCGATAGTATACGACCTCAATATTTTTGGGGCATAGATTTCTTGATTTTCTTTACTAGTTCATTCGTCGTATACATTTGTCACTTATA
This sequence comes from Flaveria trinervia, assembly GCA_025506515.1. Lineage (NCBI taxonomy): Eukaryota > Viridiplantae > Streptophyta > Magnoliopsida > Asterales > Asteraceae > Flaveria > Flaveria trinervia. The sequence continues at coordinate 48,537,473 of CM046457.1, read as the reverse complement.
ATTTTTCACTTATAAGTAAGCATTGTAATTGTGTATAGTGTATGATTGTTGTGTTTCGATACATGACTCTTTATAATTTTAGTTGATACAAAGGATATGTATGTTAACACCAAAAACATATTCACACACAAAACATGGCATAGAGCTTCTTAAGGATTCTGGGGTGTAGCCGCACCAACGTATCAATGCACCCTTTTAGGTCTTCTTGTGGAAGTGTTGCCGGGCCCTATTCATTTCATATCAGCAACACCGTTGTGTTGATAAAACTCCTACATCTAATGAATACTAAAATAAGATAAATTTCACTTTAATAATAAGATGACCTAACTAGATGATATTCAAGTTCATAACAAATTCAAGTTCATAACAAATTCAAGTTCAATTCTTAAGCTTACAAAGCTAACATATAGCCCCGACTAGCTTGATCTTCTAGCTACCTTTAGATTTCTCTAGTATAGTAGTATGCACACCATTGGGAGTAACTACAAGAACCCTAACAATGTGAAAGAAAACGTTTTGAACAATCGCTCGTTGAATTGCTAAAACACAAATCTTAGTAAGAAAAATCATATTTAATACAAGAGGGATCTCAATAAATGAATTCAAAACAAGTTACAAAGTTATTGTTTTGATTACTATAACTTATTGTTATATGCTAAAGAGTAGTTCTATAAAAACCTAAGTTCTGTTATTGGAGAAATTACACCCGATCGTAATAGGATGATGTGTCATTGTCAGATAAACTACAACAAAAACGTATTATTTTCATAAACAACTAAAACTTCAACGAACTAATAATAGAATGCACTAGACTTATATTAAAGTATTGATTATGTAAGACTCTAAGGAGGTGTTTGGTTGGAAGGAATAGAATGGAATTTAATTAAGAAACTAGTATAATTTTCAAATATAATTATGTTTGAGTGAGTAATGAAATGTAAAACTGAAGAGAATGTTTCACCTTAAATTCTCTTGGTTGTGGGATTTCAAATTCCCTCTCTAGGTGGAAGGATTTTGAAATCCCATAACCAATGAAGTTTGAGGTGAAACATTCCCTTGGGTTTACCTTTAATTGTTCATTCAAACATAATTTTTACTTGAAAATTATACTAGTTTCTCATTTTCTTTTCATTCCTTCCAACCAAACGCTCCCTAAGGGTTGAAGAGTTTTTATTTAATTTTGAGTGAATTGTCATTTTCTTCCCTTTGGTTTGGTTATATTTATTATTTTCATCCAAAAAATGTTTTTTTTTATTTTGCATTTGGCTCTCCAAGGTTTAAAAAAATTGTCATTTTCATTCAAAAATATGAATTTTGTGAATGAAATTTTTATCAGCAGCACATAAAAATAAATTATTATATTGTTTTTATATGAAATTTTAGATAAGTACCATTTTAGCGATGACAATTTACAATTTAAAATAATAAAGCTAATATTTTTGGATGAAAATAATATCTTTTAAAATCCTAGAAAGTCCAATGCAAAAAATAATATTTTTAAATGAAAATAACAAATGTAACCAAATCAGAAGGAGAAAAACATCAATTTACTCTTCAATTTTTTACTAACAAACATTCTGACAACCGAATGGATGAATGATAAATAATCTAGATAAAGATAGAAATATAACAACATAAACACGAGGATGAATGGTAATGCATCTTACGTCACTATTTGGTGTTCAATGAACAGTTGTTATTCACTATCATCTATCAAAAATGATCGAGATCACAAGTCTACAAATTATCATGCTAATATAGTAAAGATGATAAGACTTTTCCTTTTTTTTGTTTTTCCCTCTTCACAACGAAACTTCAAAAGACTTCATATTGTTCAAGGTAATAATCTCTTTAATACAAAATTTAGAAAACTAAATATGAATGCCTAATAATTTCTATCCAACTATTTGTTTCCTTACTATAAAGTTTTGATATGAAATGTAAAGGCGTAAATATAACAAATCAATATTTTAGAAGTCATAAGGTGAATTTAATGTTGTAAGGAAAGTCTTTAAAACAAAAGTAAAGAGATTGAATTTTAAAAGGTTGATACTCCATAGTTAGACCAAGTGTTGACATGCTTTGTGTTAGAACCTAAAGCTTGTGAATATGTTTTTTTTAATTATCTCAACTTGCAACAATAGTTATATAGTTGTTGGATATAATGATTAACAAGTTCAACCGAGCCAAGTTGGACTCGGACTTGAAGTTAAACGAGCTATGTCAACTGAGCTTATTTATTTTAAAGAGCAAAGTAACATAAACGTCCTAAATACAAATTATGTTTATATGCAAAAATAAGCGAGCCGCAAGAGTATGTTTGGAATCCAAGAGAATATCATGTTGTGAAAAGAAACATTAACGAACACAAAAGGTAAATCAAAAAATGAATATATAATAAATAAAAATTTAAAGCATTCAAATAAAAAAATTTAAAAGAGCTTGAAAAGCAAGTACTATTAAATTATGTGATAAAAATGTGAGTGATTATAATATTTTGCCTTAAATGTACCCATTGTTGGAAATTTACAAGTTGTAAATATGCAAGTTGGCTTGATTACTTCTTGTCCCACATTAACGGAGCGAAACAACTTTGAGTGGCTTATAAGGGGTTTCTCTTTATGGGTCAACAAAATGGTAGTTGGAACAAGAGAAGGGCTAAGCCCAAACACACGTTGAGCCGAGATGGAGACGCGAGCTCGCGAATAGGCGTGTTGAAGAGCACTTTGCAGATAGAATCGAAAAACCAACTATGAGATAAATACGATGGATAGAGTCAATCAGTAAGCAATTTGGGTTATCTGCGTAAACAAATTCGCGAACTGGTGGGGTCAACCCCATCCCTTGTTTTTCTCAAAATTGGTTACTATTTGAGTCTATAAATATTGAGCTTCTGGTTTGAGTTTAAGCATCCCAAAAGCTACAACTTTTCTCTGCTACACGTTTCTCTACTTATGTTTCTTCTCAAAGTTAAATTTATGTTGATTGTTCTGAAACTTTATTATGTTCTTGATCCATGCTTGGACGCAATCCCAAATGACCCGGTTCTTGAAGAGGGAAAGGAACTGGATTAGCAATGGATTTTTGATCTGAACAAGTGAAGACTCATCCAAAAGGAAGCTGAAAATCTTTGTTTTGGTCACATCAACAACTCACTTTCTAATCGCCATTATGACTTCTACTCGCAGGTTACAAGTCCGTAGATTTATGGAAAGCTTTAGAACTTAAATACAAAGCTCATGAAGAAGGTACTAATAAGTACCTTATTGCAAAGTAATTACACTTCCAAATGGTGGATGAAAAGTCAATATTGGAGCAAATGTATGAACTTCAAGTACTTGTTAACAAACGGACTGCTCTTTCGATTCCTCTACCTGAAATCTTCCAAGTGGGGGTAATCATCGCTAAATTGCATCCCACTTGTAAAGACTTCTTCAAAAGAATGATGCATAAATCTGAGGACTACTGTCTAGATAAACTATTGATGCACCTTCGAATTGTAGAGCAAACGCGTAATAGGGACAAAAGAAGTAAAGTCGGATTGAGTGTTAATCATGTGGCAAATAGGGGGTCTAAGCAAAAGGAGAAGTATGGTTCGAAACAAAAGAAACTGCTTGCACCTAAAAAGAAAGAATTCAAGAAACCGAGTCAATACAATAACCAACATCATAAAAGATCTGGAAATGTCATGTTTGTGGCGAAACTGGACATTATGCACAAGAATGCCCTCACAAAAAATCTGGTCCTACGGATGGCTCCACAAATGCAGTTGATAATCCTACCAACCTGGTAGCAAATGTGGGAATTGGTGATGTTAATATGCTTGCTTAACCTACACGTGTGTTGGCATGTAGGGGATGATTTTTGGATTCTGGAGCTACTATTCATGTCTATGGAAACCAGTTTGCATATCAAACCTATGGTCTCGTCCATGAGGGAACTGTAGTTGTATGTGCTAATGGACATCATGTAGGAGTTCATGGGAAAGGCATGGTGCGGCTAAACTTTAGAAACGATCAAACTATGACCCTTCAAGATGTGTTGCATGTTCCTAGTATATCAAAGGGCCTTGTTTTAGCGGATAAGTTTGATCAAAATGGTTACAAGTTGGTGCTTAAGGATTTGCGTGTGAAGTTTTCTTTGAATAACATATATGTGGGTCAAGCAAAAAAACACAGGTGGAATGTATCGTCTTGACCTAGCTAAAGATGGGAATGAAAAGGAACAGATTGAGAATATTGGCATCTTGATGGTTTTGGTAGTAAAAATGATAGTGATAGTGGTAGTGTAAGTACTTTTGCTAGTGGTATTTTTTATTGTAATGTTATTGGTTATGAATTGAATGCAATAATATCTTTTGATTATGTTGCTTGTTCAATTTCTTTATGGCATAAGCGTTTGGCACACACAAATATCAAAAATTTAAAAAAATGCAAACTAAAGGTTTAAATAAATTAAATGATAAAGATTTTGATAAATGCGAAACTTGTGTAAAATCAAAATTTACAAAGAAATCCTTTTTGAGTGTTCAACAACACAATACATCACCACTAGAACTAATCTATTTAGATATTTATAAACTGAATGGAATCCTTACCCGTGGTGGTAAGAGATATTTCATCACTTTCTGCGATGACTCAAGCCGTTATTTATATGTTATTTATTGCATACAAAAGTCAAAGAATTTGACACATTTAAAATATATAAGGCCGAGGTTGAAAACCAACAAAAGAAACGCATAAAAATTCTCCTCTCGGATAGATGAGGAGAATATTTTAATTGTGAATTTGATTTATTATGCGAAGAGAATGGCATCGTACACGAAAGAACTTCACTGTTTACTCCCCAACAAAATGGTTTGGCCGAAAGAAAGAACCATACATTGGTAGAGATGGTTAACTACATGTTAAACCAATCATGTTTACCAAGTAATTTGTGGAAGAAGGTTTATTGACCAGCTGTTATGTTCACAATAGGATCACTAGTCGTGTGATTCCTACTAACCATATGAGTCTTGGAAAGGAAGGAAACCAAACATAGATCACTTAAGAGTTTGGGGATATGTCGCTTATTACCGAACACCTGATCTTAAGAGATCCAAACCCGGAGCACGAGCTATGAAAAGTGTGTTCAATGGATATGCTCAAAATGGCAAGGCTTACCGACTATTGGATGACGAATCAGGAACAGTTATGGACTCCAGAGATGTGGAATTATTTGAGGAAAAGTTTTCTAGAGATGATGAAGCTTAAATCCCACCACAACTCTCTGTACTTCTCGAGAAATTGTCCAACCTTCACAAATATTTGAAGAACCAAAAAGAAGTACTAGAGTTAGAAAAGAGAATTAAGAAAATGATTTTATCTCATATCTAGTTGAAGGAACACAAAGGAAAGTGACAGAGAGGTCATTTTCTCTATTAATTTGGATGATGATCCAAAAACATACAATGAAGCCATGTCATCGAGGGATGCTCCTCTATGTAAGGAAGCCATCAATAATGAACTGGGAAATGGAACTTGAGAGTTAGTTGATCTACTCAATGGAAAGAAATCCATTGGATCCAAATGGACTTTAAGAAAAAATTTCATCAAGATGGATCCATCTTTGCCTATAAAGCAAGATTAGTTGCTAAAGGTTGTAGATGGAGAGAAGGAACAGATTACTTTGACCTATGCTCCAGTTTCTAGAATGAGTTCTATTAGAACTCTTATAGCAATTTCTATAGTGAAAGGTTTGTACGTCCATCAATGGATACAACACAGCCTTCCTGAATGGTTACTTAAAAGAAGAAATTTATCTAGAGCAACCAGAAGGGTTTGTGATATCCAGAAAAGAAACTAAAGTGTGTGTTAGGGATTGTTACTCGACGAATACTAACAGATTTACACGTATACCGAATTAAATAGTGCGAAATCCTATTTGATTGGGGATCCAATTAGTGATAATGCACGTAGAATCAATTCAAGGTTGAATCTAAACGTTAAGAACGATTAGCAATCCATCTACTGCGATCTTTGAAGTTGGAACAGGTTACTAGAGGTCTCTAGACGGCTAGGGTACGCCTGGGTATCAGATATTCGAAGTGTGTTCAATGCTTACGTTTTTCCAAGAATTAGGTGGTATTTATAGGTTACGGTTGCTCATTCGGGCGACTAAACCATTAGTATGGTTTAGTCATGCAATTGAGGCATGCGGTTGATTCATTCACACGACTGAGTGTTTAGTCGTGCGACTGAGCCAATCTCATGTTTCAATCATGTGACTGATCCAGTCTCCTGGTTCATTCATACGACTGGTTCATTAGCATGAAGTTGTTCATGCCTATGGTCCATTAGCATGGGCCAATCGCATGTGAACTTCACATGATATAGTTTGAATATGTTTCATAGTCATTAATTGATTTAGATAGTATTCAAACAACCACAACCTATATAGTCAAGTCAATAAGCGTTATTAATGAAATATTCAACATTAAGCACAACCACATATTGGGAACGACATTTCCTTCAATGTCAGTGTACTATGGATAGTGTTGGTCTGTGACATCTTCTATCTCGATCTCATCAACGTCGTTGAGCTCATCGTCACTTTCAACTTGGACTGTTGGAGCATCTTTCACGATCTCATCTGGATTGAGTCGGAAGATTTCTGCAAGTTGCTCGTCTGTGAGATCATGAATTATTTCTCCTTCTTCAGGAGTGTAATTCACTGATCTCCTGACAATACCCTGTAGATCAAGGATCATCATGAGTTGAGTCTTGATCTGTTAGAGGGGAGCAACATCATACTCATATCTCTGGAAGTTTGGATCTGCTTGATTTAAAACATGTAACACAACAATCGTTAGTTAATAATCAAAACAGAAAACATCAACATTAAATATAAACATTCATTACATTAATTTGATACGAGGTTCAAATACATATGATTTAAATAACATAAACAACTAAGTATTACTCTTGTATTGTATCATATGCTCCTCTGCTGACGGGGCTGAAGTGGAGGCACCTTGGTCTTGAGTCCTTTTGCTCCTCCTTTCACCTACAGATGTGGCACCCGCAGCAGATGCATCCTCATCATCATCATCATCATCAACATCATCATCAGTATCATCACCAGCATCAGTATCATCTCCTTGCTCATCACCATCATCAACATCATCATCACTGTTATCATCATCACCATCATCTCCATCTCCCTCTTTGATCTTTAGTGGCTCCTCTTTAGATCCTTTGAGCCTCAGCATGATGGTCTTGTTGGTAGTCTCCAACTCCTTTATCCTTTTGGCTGATTGGACATGTTGCTCCAAGAGTTGAGTCACCATTATGCTTTGTGCAGCAATCTGCTGGGCCTGCTACTCAATCAGCTGAGCCTGCTGAGATATCTGCTGAGATTGTGCAGCAGTAAGATCTACAAGCTGAAGAATCTAGGCAGTCTTCTTGTCATCGGCTGCCAACAGGTTCAACACCATTCGGTTAAGTGTCGAGAGCTATTCCTCTACCCCACTAGGAGGTAGAGAGGATCCAGATGGATAGGAAGGATAAAATGACGGTCCTGCATGATGGCTAGTGGTGGTGGTGGTGGCAGTGGTGAAGATTGGGGTTGGTATAGATGAAGGTGGTGACGGGATGGTGAAGATCGGCGGTGGTATAGATGAAGGTGGTGGTGGAGTGGTGCGGATTGGGGGTGGTATAGATGAAGGTAGTGGTGGAGAGGTTGTGTTAGATACTATGGTGGATGGGATGGTGGTAGTGGGTGGACTGGTGGAAGAGGTGGTAGTAATGGTGGCGATGATGAAGATCATCCTTCTCTTCTTCTTCTTCAACCCGTGGGGATGAGCCATCCTTTTCTTCCTCGATCCCCTCGAGGTGGATGCTCCCCCTGGAACACTGTTGGACTGATCAGGAGCATAAGTAGGATTAGTGTCAGCCTCCCTCCCGAATACCTCAGTCGATGGCAGCCACCGGGCTCCCCACAGTGCGGGTTAGGGGCTCCTCATCCGTATCCTTCTCCTCATCAAGACGAAAGTCCTGATGGAACCCGGCAGCCTCTGCTCCACCTTGGGTGGATGCTGGAGATGCTATATCAGCAGTGGGGGCCCTCTGTTGAGTGGGCCTGCATCTCCACATCACCGCTGTCGTCGTCGTCAGAGTCGTCTTCAGGTAGCTCTAGCTGCTCGACATCCGAATCACTGTCTACGTGACGCCATTTACGCCTCACTGGCGCCATGTAGTACACCTTGGCCAGATGGCCTATAAGTCACTTTACCGGGGGCTTGACCTGCTTTCCCCGGTATACCTTCATACGACCCAACGTCGTATCATCCATAATCTCTAATGCCACAGCGTCGTGGCTCTCCTTTGGCAGTGTGGGAAGCTTCTCATCAAATATCATTTGTAAGAACCTATGGTACATGCAAAAACCCTCTTTTCCCTTTGCCTCCAAGTTCTCTATCAAATAAGAGAAGATCATGCTAGAAAAGCTGAAGGGGTGGTTCAGCACCAGTGCCATGTAGGCATTTTGAATCTGATCTGATAGGTCATCGAACCCACCCCTTCGCGACGCCAGGCACTTGAGGATGACGTGTGCCAAGTACTTGTACTGGGGGCACAGGTTGCTCTTGTTGAGCACCCCTGTGTTGATATCCCCAGTGTACTTCATCCTCATGAAGCACCCTCTCACCGTCAGTGGGTGAAGTCTGGTGGGGTGGTCTGTATCATCTCCCAACCCAAGTACACGCTGAATGTCTTCAGCCGTGATCTCTATGTCCAAACCAAAGATGGAACTCCTTATGCAGTACGGCTCACGTGATCGGTCAACCAATGCATTCTCCCAGAAGGCATGTTGTATAGACCTATTAGTGGTGCATGGTGTAGATATCGCTTTGTGGATCCTTGATCGCTTGAGAAAAGCTATGATCCCTGCAAACTCGGCACCATTCCAAGTTGTGGAGTCCAAGTGAGCACATATGTTATGCTTGGGGTTGATGGACCACTTCTCTACCATCAATCTGTAACACAAAATACATAAACATAGCTAACCACATGACACAAATCAATTCTAATTAACTTGATTGAATTCATTCTGGTTCATTCATGCGATTGAACCATGTGACTGTGTTCATTCGGTTGACTTGGCATGCGATTGGATACAGTCAGTTGACTTGGCATGCGACTGGATACAGTCGGGTGACTGAGTATGCGACTGAGTTCAATCGGTTGGCTAAACTTGCGATTGGTTCAGTCGGCCGACTGAGCTCATCCGTATGATCCATTCGGCCGATTGAGCCATTTGGCCAACTCAATCATGCGATTGGAGTTCATCCTGGTGTCCAGTCGCATGACCCACTGTTCGGTCGACTGAGATTCGATTTTAAACCAATTCTTGAAATTAAACTTCGTGTAATGGTTCTTTAGACGCACAATCACTTAACTAATAACCTAATAACTTTAATTTCAAAATTTTATTCAGTTTAGTTAGGCTATTAGTCCATTAAATGGTTTGGTTCTTGTTTGGTCCTATTTCTTAAAATTATGGCACCATTTCATCAGATTTCAGTGAGATATCATCACATTGTACCTGTATAACAAACCACAATCGTCGGTATATCAATAGGAGTCAGAAATTTTGGTCTAATAAAATTTTGGCAGGGTAACGGTTGTCTGTGCGATATGAGGGTGATTAGGGGTGATGAGTCGAATGCGATCGACTGTGGCCCTATTTATACTGAATCTGATTTCAATCGGCCGACAGGACCCATTCGCTCGGTTCATTCGGGCGAATGGACCTCAGTCGTGCGATTGGCTCAGTCGATTACATTCAGTCGGCCGACTGGACTTCAGTCGGGCGACTGACTCATTCGCACACCTTCATTCAGTCAAATGGTTTATTCTAATAAGCCATTCGGGTGAATGGTCCATACTCATGTGCCATTCAGCTGTTTAGTACATGAGTATGGTTCATTCGCACGGTTGGTTCATTCGTGCGATTGGATCATACTCATGATTTTGACTTTATGACCATTTCTCACTTAACCCTTTTTAACTTTTGATTAAACTTTATGTGCATTTGATCATCTCAGACATGATAATTTTAACTCGAAACACTTTTGACCACCTCAGACGTGATCCTTTTAAACAAAATTGTCACATCATACATGACCGATTTTACCTTTGAAAACACGTGTGGTCACCTCAGACATTACCCTTTTAGATGATTAACTCCCTTACTGAATTCCATGACGTAGTCCGATATTACACAAACTGAATTGACTAAATTGAAATAAATTAAAAGGCTTAAACTAAAATACAAAACTAAACTTGTTTTTGACTTTTTATGTGTGGTATAAATCCTAAGATAGACATCTAATGGATTCGGTTCTGGAATAGGCAGCTTCAATTACTTTTGACCATAACTGGACCAATTCAAATTGGAATCATACAGGCAAGTCAAATCATTTGGGACATTGTTATCAACATCTTTTGATGCTCAATTCTTGTTTTTCATCTAGAGTTGTTAGCAAGTTTAGGAAATCATACTAGTACTATTAGATCCCACCTTGATTTGGACATTCAAGAATTGCCGCCACGATGATTGTCAGTATACTGGTCCTCTTAAATCCATACACAGACCTTTGACACAAATTGGTGATAGTTTAGGTTTGATTATTTCAACAAGTATTTGTGAATCCCACACTTATATGGTAATCAACATTCCTCAGGAGATTTTTGAGCGGTCTCATGGTAATTTTCAAGAAGAAACTATTGTTAGAACTATTAGAGAGAAGCCAAGCCTCAGGTCAGTGCCACCGCACATCAGAGAGGCGGCAAACAACAATGAAGTCTAGAATATATAGGTTATGTTTATCCTCAGGTCAGTGCCACCGCACAGCAGAGAGGCACATAACCTATTTTCTTTTTTGTGCATTTTTCATCTTCTTGCATAGCTCTCACCAACAACATAAGTTATTAGTTTGATTACTTTTGCACATATTTTGGTCTTACGCACACATTTGTGGTGTTTATTCTGCTCATCACCCCTTATTGGAATTTGCTGATTGTGTTAACCAGGGATAAGATGTTAACCCACATTTTGTTGAACAACTTAGTTTGTACTTGATATCACCAATGAGGTCTAATCATCTATCGTATTCAATCTACCGACATATCATCTGTGGTCTAACAACCTTTAGGTCTACTTTCTTTGTTTTACCTTAGTAGTAGCTAGTCTTACTATCATTTTTCCTTTTATATTGCTTAGACTACACAGACTTATACTTTGAACTTCTCATCTTATTTTATTTAATCTTTTAAAATCCCAAGTGAGTTGTACCTGTGTACTATCATTTTCCAAAATCCTTGAATCGCTATCACAGATACGATCAACTTTCTATCAGCCAGCCTCTCCTTCTTCCTTGTTTTTTTTGTTAATGTTACTAACTGACCTATTCTCCCCCTAAAATTCTAAAACCGTGACCGATTTACGCTTTTTGGGATTTTAATAGGCAACCAAATAACATTAATGTAATTAAGCTACTTAAACAAAATAAAAAAATAAAAATAAAATTAAAAGACAAATAGACAATACACATCGGACTACACATGGTTATCATCGGGAATTACATCACTTTTCTTTTTAACGTCGTTGACCTCTAACAGATATAGAAAACGTCGTTTCTCAAAAGCATTTGTATAGAGGTCAGCGCGTTGAAAATCCGTATTTATTTTAATCACATCGATTAAGTTCTTTTCAAAGCAATCATGTATAAAGTGATATTTTATGCCGATGTGTTTGGTCTTAGGGTGTTGGACCGGATTTTTAGTTACTGCAATTGCAGCAGAGTTATCAACAAAAATAGGAGTAGAAGAGTATTTCAAACCGTAATCCCGCATCTGCTGTTGAATCCATATGATTTGTGAACAGCAACTCGCAGCAACAACGTATTCGGCTTCACAGGTTGACAACGCAACCGAGGTCTGCTTCTTACACTACCAGGTCACTAATCTTCTCCCAAAGAATTGACATCCCGCTGATGTAGACTTGTAGTTCATCTTGCAGCCACCGTAATCCGAGTCACTATACGATGTAAGCTCAAAGTCATCATCATGAGGATACCACAATCCAAGTGTGGGAGTACCCTTCAGATAATGAAAGATCCTTTTTACCCCTATCAGATGGTTGACCTTTGGCTTTACCTGATATCTTGAACATAAACATGTAGCATACATGATATCAAGTCGTGAGGTACATGAGAGAACCAATCATTCCTCGGTACATGGTTGCGTCGTCCAGATTACCATTCTCGTCGGATGCTACATCATGGTTTGTAGCAAGTGGAGTTCCAGCTGCGGAAGCATTCTCCATGTCAAACCAACTAAGAATATCTCCTACATACTTGGTTTGATGTAGGAAGATCCCTTTTGGTGTCTGATCCACCTGTAACCCGAGAAATAATTTCATCTCCTCCATTGCACTCATTTCAAACTCAGCCTTCATTACTGCTTCAAATTCTTTACATAGATCTTCATTCTTTGAACCAAAGATTATGTCATCTACATAGATTTGAACAAGTAGTAAATCTCCATCTTTTTCTTTTATGAATAGCGTGCAGTCAATTACACCTCTGCGAAAGCCGTGTTTCACAAGGTGAGTCGAGAGTTTCTCATACCAGGCTCTGGGAGCTTGATAAAGCCCATATAAAGCCTTGTCGAGTTTGTAAACCCTGTCCCGATGATATGGATCCTCAAATCTCTCGGGTTGACTGACGTACACTGTCTATCGGATTTCACCATGAAGGAATGCACTCTTCATATCAAGTTGATAAACTTTAATCTTCAATCATGATGCATAGGCTAGGAAGATACGGATTGCTTCCATTCGTGCCACGGGTGCAAACACTTCATTGTAGTCTATGCCCTTGACTTGTCGAAATCCTTGAACCACAAGTCGGGCCTTGTTTCTGATGATCACACCTTGATCATCTTTCTTGCATTTCCAGACTCGTTTTGTGCCAATGACCTTAGCACCTTTAGGTCTATCCACCAGAGTCCATACACCTAACTTCTTGAACTGAAGAAGTTCTTCTTGCATGGCACTCACCCATGCCTCATCATTTAGGGTTTCACTAACATACTTTGGCTCAAACTGAGACACAAAGCAACGATATGAACCATCATGAAGGTACCCCTTTTCCATCACCGAGGCATAGTCATCTGAGTACAGCTGATTTCTAATCTGAACTCCTGACCTCACATCCCCAATGACATTATCTAAAGGATGATAGACATTTAGGCCTGATCTAGGAGTTGTTGGAACAACTACCTCAGAATCAAGATTATGAACATTTGGTACAGTATCTGAGGCAGTAGGAGTCTGAGGTTTCGAAGACGCGAAGGCATCATTGTCAGATGCTTGTGGACTTGCAGGAATAGGAACCTGTTCCTCCCAGTTGTTCTGATCAGTCTCCACCGCTTCTTCATCAGAGGAGGAGTAACTATCATCAAATGCTCCCCCTGAGTTGTTAGATGAGCTACCTTGTGAACCAGATGAAGTTGAATCTAGAGCCGGTGGGTTCAATACATCATACATCATCTTGGTTGCAAACTTGTCATCAGAAGTGAAGAGTGGGATGTTGAAGGATTTGAAGAATCCATCATAGTCGAAAAAGAAAGCGGGTCCTTTTCCAGCAGGTGGTGTGGTGTATCCCTGAACATCTACGTTACACCACACTTCTACTTGACCCGTTGAGTTGTTGTAAACTCTTTTGTTCAGTATGTTGTATCCTAGAAATATACCTTCACCAGCCTTCTCGCTGAATTTTCCCTCCTGAGTCTTCTTCAGTAGGGTGCACGGGGCGCCAAATGGCTCGAGATACTCTAGATTTAGTTTACGTCGCTGTAGTAACTCGTAACATGTTTTGCCATGGCGTTTAACTATCAGAACTCGATTCAACATGTAACATGCATTTGCAACTGCCTCATTCCAGAATTGGATAGGCAGTTTCGAGTCTGCTAGCATAGTCTGTGCTGTCTCAATCAAGCTGCGATTTTTCCTTTCAGCCACATCGTTCATTTGAGGAGTGTAGGCAGAGGTGAACTGATGCACAATTCCTTTTTCCTTGCAGTAAGCCTCCATCCACTGATTCTTGAATTTGGTTCCGTTGTCTGAGCGCACTTGACGAACCTTCAGCTTGTATAGGGACTCCAGTGTAGTTACCAATTCCATGACGGATTCAAATGTTTCTGATTTGGACTTCAAAAACATTACCCAAGAGAATCTTGAGTAGTCATCGGTAACTACGTAGCAGTACAAGTCGCCTGCGATGCTTCTTGTACTGACTAGACCAAACAGATCCATCTGAAGAAGTTCAAGAGGAAGTTCTATGGAATGAACTTTCTTTTCCTTATGAGACTTCTTCGTATGTTTGCCCTTCTTGCACGCAACACAGAAATCCAGAAGTTGGAAGTTTTTGACGTTAACTCCTCTCACTAGATCATTCTGGATCAAGTGATTCATCTTCCATGGATTAATGTGTCCTATTCTCCTATGCCAGGAGATGGATTCCTTCTCAGTAGCTTTTGACAAGAAGCACTGAACTTCATGATCCGTTGTGGAGGCCTCCGATAGATCCAAGACATAAAGGTCCTTATATCTTGAGGCAGACATTAATACTTGATCCTCCGGGATGATGTAGTCCTTTTTCAGGACATAGCACTTCTTGTTTTCAAACACTACCTTAAAGTCTTTATCACAAATTTGAGAAACAGAAAGCAAGTTATTCCGAAGTTGTTGAACGTAGTTTACCTTGTCAAACTTCACTTTCTGATTACCTTCTTCTCCTTGAGCTGTGATGTACCCACCTTTGTTTCCAGCGAATGAAACATGCCCTCCTTTGATTTTTTGAAGTTTGATAAGAGAGCCATGTTCCTCGTCATGTGCCTGGATGCTCTGCTATCTACAATCCATGTGTTAGTTTCAGCACTATAACAAACACCCTGCACATTCAATGAAAATGTTAGTTCAGGTTAGGAACCCAAGCCTTCACCGGCTTGGGTTTCCCCGAGGCATCACACATTATAAACTCAACCCATTGACCATTCGAGGGTGAGGGAAGCTCAGATATCTGTTTTTTCTTATTTTCAGATACTAAGGTGGATTTTTCCTTCCATAAGCCATATTTGTGTAAGGCCTGTTTGTGATAAACAGACGACTGGCTGATGGGTTGAACTTTGTGTTCACTATCTCTTTTTTGAGGTGTCATTGAGTTTCTCTTAAAAGAGCTAGGTTTTAGTTTAGGAAGTTCAACTTTCTTACCTCGGTGTCTGATAATAAGGACAATAAGACGCAATGTGTCCGTACTCTCCACAATTGTAGCAGGATCTGCTTTCAACTTTACGATTTATTTGTTTTTGTGGAGATGTAGGTGGCACACGGGTGACTTTACCCTATTTGGTCTTAGACACTTCACGGTTAGATGTATAGTCTGGTTTTACAAATTTAATTGCTTTACCGGGCTTTACATCTTTTACATTTTGTTTACCTAGGCTTTGACATGATTCACTTGATTTGTTAACAATAATGTTCTTTTTAGGTTCAGATTTGACTTTGTTTGAACCAGAATTAATATTAACTTTATCAACTCCTTTTCCATGTTGACACAAGGCGTTTTATCTTTTGCCTTGGAAGCGGTCTTCTTTTGTTTAGTGCCAGATTCAGTGATTTACTTGTGGAATCTAGGTCACTAACAAGAGGAGTGGACACCAAATGATCTTTGATTGGATTATTATTAATTGGTTTACCTTACTTTTTATGTTCATCAAGGCCTCAGGTGGTAGTGGTACCAACTTATAACCCAATCCCTCCCCGTTGTTTCTTTCTCTCACTAAGTTTTGGACAATATGAGATGAGCTTGTCCAACTGTGCAGTTTTTGCTTTAAGGAATTAACTTCTACTTCTAAAACTGCCTTTTGCATCTTAGTGTCCTCTAGGGATTTAAGATAGTACCTAATGTCATTAGCTTGGTTAAATGCAACTACTTCTGTTTCCCTAAGCTGTTTGTTTAAAAGGTCTATCTTTTCCATGTAACTATGCTCATTTTGTTTTAAAACTATGTTAGCCTTAGTGCATAGTTCTAGGTCCTTTACTAAGTTGTCATTATGATCTAATAACCTAGAAAATTTTAGATCAATGCTTTCCCTAAATTTATTACAATCAGAACAAGCATGATTATTAAAGAGTTGGTCAGTAGTACTTACCTGAGCGGTTTCTGAAGAATCAGCCATCAATGCAGAATCTGATGTTTCTGGACCTGGTGATTCTGACGTTGTAGTAGTTTTCACGTCTTCAGGCAGGTAGGTGACCACTGGAGCAGTTTCTTCTGATGTTGACTTTGCAAGTTCCACTGCTATATCTCCTTCACTGGCCGAGTCATCATCAATATCCTCCACACTAGCAATATTAGATTCTCCCGGTGAGACAAACTGAAAGCTCCAGTCCTGTCCTTCATCCTCGTTAGCAGTCAAGGCTTTAGGATCCTTGCTTGATGAAGTAGGACTGCTAGTGGGTTTCTCCTGATGATTGAAGGTGGAGAAAGGATTCCCATTGCTAGTCTTCTTTGGCTTCACGCACTCCCTTTTGAAGTGCCCTTTCTCACCATAGTTGAAACAGGTCACCTTTGATTTATCGAAGCCAAAGGTTGTGTCCTTAGTTGCAACCAAGTTTTGTCCAGTCTTTTTGACAAACTTCTTAGCTCGTCGGACAGCACTCGCTAAGGCCCACATAATATCCATCCGTTCCAACTCCGTCTCATCCACCTGCTCATAGTCCTCATCTGCCAGATGACAGTTCCCAATCTTTTTAGCAACTGTCCACGAAGTAGAAGCTTGAGCTGGACCAGCTGAGCTTGACACAAAGGCAGTCTATAGTGGTGCTCCAGATGTCTTGGCTTGAGGAGTCGCGTTGTAAAGCGCAGGATTCTGATCATAGTTAGACTTTTGGGCTCTATAAATCATCCTTAGCTCTTCCTCTCTTAGTTTCAGAATGAAGTCATTGATATCTAACTTCGTTAGCATACCATTATGTCTGAGATTTGAGACAAAGGAAGCCCATTTCTCCGATAATCCATCAGCAAAGTTGGACACTTTATCTTCCATCGACGTCGTTACCCCATGAGTGTGCATCTCACTCATCAAGTGATAGAATCTATCGATCACGTCATCCAGGCTTTCCTTGCCCATTGAAGAGAAGTTGTCAAACTCCTTCTTCAAAGCCTTAGATTTTATAGCCTTGAGTGATGCATTTCCATCATACCTCTTTTCCAATGCGTCCCATAATTTATTCGCTTGTGTATACTCCGAGAATTGATGGAAGATATCCTTCGGAATAGACTGTGTAAGCAAAGCATAGACTTTCTTTTCAGCATTGTATTTGGCCTTTTGTCCATCAGTCATGCCACCAAGTGTGAGTTTGACACCATCAGCTCCTACAGGCATGTTGTACCCCGACTCTATAGACTCCCACAGATTTGGATCTACTCCGTTAAGTAGATCTCGAAACGTTGTTTCCATTGTGGATATTCGTATAACATGATCAGCTTTGGGGGTTTGTTGTGATTCCCCACCTCATTCTCCAATAGCAGTAGGTTTTGTATACGTGAGTCTCTCCCTGCTGTAAAGGCTTAATATTGGTCTTCCATTGTTATTAACTTTAACTTTAAACCAACCTTGTGTATTAATGCGAATGAAGTTATGCGATTGGGCTATTCGGGCGATTGAACTATGCGGATAGTTCAATCGTGTGACTGAACAAATGCGGATGACTCAGCCGGCCGAATGAACTAATGCGGATGACTCAGCCGCCGAATGAACTAATGCGGATGAGCAATGCGAATAGGCTTCTCAGTCAGACGAATGGAAGTGCGGCTGAGTCCAATCGTGCGTATGGGGAATGCGTATGACCTCAGTCGTGCGATTGAGTCAATCGTGTGACTGAACCTGCTGAATTTCGAAAATTTCTAGGTTTAAGGTGTTTGAATGCAAAAACACGAATTTTCACTAACCCTAATTTCCGTATGCCAAAAAAAAACTTAACTTTATGATCAGGAGACGTCTAAAACCCGATTAGACACAAAAGATTGCGTTTTTTAGCGTAAAAACACAATTTTTATATCAAAACGATTGAATCACATGTAAATCTAGAGCCAAGGCTCTGATACCACTTGTTAGGGATCGTGTACCCGATGAATACTAATAGATTTACGCGTATACCAAATCAAATAGTGCGGAATCCTATTTGATTGGCGATCCAATCAGTGAGGACGCACGTAGAATCAATTCAAGATTGAATCTAAACATTAAGAATGATTAGCAATCGATCTACTGCGATCTTTGAAGTTGGAACAGGTTACTAGAGGTCTCTGGATGGCTAGGGTACATCTGGGTATCAAAATATTCGAAGTGTGTTCAATGCTTACGTTTTTCCACAAATTAGGTGGTATTTATAGGTTAGGGTTGCTCATTCGGGTGACTAAACCATTAGTATGGTTCAGTCGTGCGATTGAGCCATGCGGTTGATCCATTCGCACGACTGAGTGTTCAGTCATGCGACTGAGCCAATCTCATGTTTCATTCATGCGACTGATCCAGTCTCGGGGTTCATTCGTACGACTAGTTCATTAGCATGAAGTTTTTCATGCGTATGGTCCATTAGCATGGGCCAATCGCATGTGAACTTCACATGATATAGTTTGAATATGTTTCATAGTCATTAATTGATTTAGATAGTATTCAAACAATCACAACCTATATAGTCAACTCAATAAGTGTTATTAATGAAATATTCAACATTAAGCACAACCAAATATTATATTTCATTATATTATATTTCATTTAAGTACCCGTACAATTACATAAGTGTAAGACAATACAAAGATATTAAATTATGATCAGAAACTAGGGACACATGTATCTACAATGTGTAGACTTATTAAATCTCTATATGATATGAAACAAGCTCCAAAACATTAGTATGAAAGGTTTGATACCACTGTGACTGCATTCGGGTTTCAACACAACGATGCTGATAAATGTATCTATACAAAATCCAAATCCGAATACACGGTCGTGATACGTCTTTATGTTGATGATATGTTAATCATTAGCACTCACCTAGAGAGTATTTCTAAAACTAAAAAATATCTATCTTCTAAATTTAAGATGAAAGATATAGGAGAAGTTGATACCATTCTTAGGATCAAAGTGAAAAGAGCAGATAGTAAGATTTGTCTTAGTCAATCTTATTATATAGAGAAAATTTTGACAAAGTTTCAACACCTGAAAATCAAAGAGTTTAATACACCATTTAATCCAATGTGAAGCTAAAAGTGAACTTTGGGAGCGTTGTGTCTCAACTAGAGTATGCAAGTGTAATTGGTAGCATAATGTATGCCACACATTGCACTCGTCCTGACATTGCCTTTGTTGTTAGAAAACTAAGTCAGTACACTATAAACCCAAGTACTGAGCACTGGAACACAGTGAGTAGAGTATTTGGATACCTAAAATAACAAGTAATTTTGAATTGACATACATCTCATCATCAAGAATACTCGAAGGTTATTCTGATGTCAACTAGATTGATAAAAATAATGACTTAAAATCCACAAGTGGGTGGATCTACACTCTAGCTGGAGGAGGTATTTCATGGGTGAGCAAGAAACATACGTGTATTGCATACTCGATTGTGGAAGCTAAATTCATAGCAGTAGCTGCTTTGGGATGTACTAATGCCATCAGTTCCCATGTATTGTGATAGTGAGGCCACACTATCGAGATATACAACGCATCGTATAACGAAAAGTCGAGACATATTGGTCTTCGACATAATTTTGTGAGACAACTACTTAAAAGTGGTACAATCAAGGTTGTCTATGTCAAGACATGCAAGAACTTGGCTAATCCTCTTACCAAACCTCTAACGAGAGATTTGGTAGTAAATAACATGACAGCCATGGTCTAAAGCCATAATAGAATCGTTAGTGATGGAAACCCAACTTGAACTTAGTGCCCTTATTTCTCAAGTTTAGTGGGTAACAACAAAGTCACTTAAAAATAGAAGGTACTATCAATTAATTTGATAGATCCATGTGAGGTAAGATAGTATGTCATTGCCAAAAATGAGGTTGAGCTAATGCTCTTAACAAAATTTTGAAGGCATTTAAGCAACGAGGATGTTGGAAAACTTTGTCTATATGATCTAGAGGTGGTGCTACCTCAAATGAAGATCTGTGGTTTATCTTCTAGAGAGTCATGAAAATGATTTATAGCACACGGTCATATTTGCACTCAGTGAGAACGTAAAGTTGGCCGGTGATGTGTGGGGGCCAGTAAACCAAATTGGTTATCAGGTTTAATTCCATAAGACATCGTGAATCTGTCTCTTCTTGTATCCACATAAACTGGGTTTAATCTCCGTGACACCCAAGTGACATCATCCTTCATAGTGAAAGGAAATATTCCAACTTGGTGGGGGATTGTTGAAAATTTACAAGTTGTAAATGTGCAAGTTGGCATGTTTACTTCATGTCGCAAATTGGTGGAGGGAAACAACTTTGAGTGGCTTATAAGGGGCTTTCCCTTATGGGTCACCAAAGTGGTAGTTGGGACCAAGAGAAGCGCTAAGCCCATACGCACAACGAGCCAGAACGGAGACACGAGCTCGCGAGTGGGCGTGTTTGAGGCGCAGTTTGCACTCCACACGTACGCATCGTCACTTAGGAGCTATTGATTTTACCTAAGGTCTGGTTCAGAAGCTTGAATATGAATTGAAAAACCAACTACGAGATAAATATGATAAATAGAGTCGATTAGTAAGCAATTAGGATTATTTGCGTAACCGAATTCGCGAACTCGTGGGGGTCAACCCCATCCCCCATTTTTCTAAAAATTGGTTACGGTTTGAGTCTATAAATATTGAACTTCTGGTTCAAGTTTAAGCATCCCAAAAGCTACAGCTTTTCTTTGCTACACGTTTCTCTAAGGGTATGTTTGGTATGTGGTAATGGAATGGACGAAGGAATAGAATGAATAAGGGAATGGAATGGATAAGAGAATGAAATGAATCATTACATTTCATTGTTCCGTTTGGTTGCCATTTAGTAATAAATGAATCATATCTTTGTTTTATTTGTTAGGTATAAAAAATGAAACAATGAAGTGTAAAAGTAGTTATGATAGTGATGACGAGCGGAGGTGGTGTCCGGAGGTGGTTTCCGGCGGCGGTGGTGGCCGGAGGTGGTTTCCAACGGCGGTGGTGGCCGGCGGTGGTTTCCGAAGGCGGTGGTGGCCGGCGGTGGTTTCCGGCGGCTGTTTTTGGTGGCGGTGGTGGCCAGCGATGGTTTCCGGCGGCGGTGGTGGCCGGCGTTGGTTTCTAGAGGCAGTGGTGGCCGGAGGTGGTTTCCGGTGGCGGTGGTGGCCGACGGTAGTTTCCGGTGGTGGTAGTGGCCGGCGGTGGTTTCAAGTGGTGGTGGTGGCTGATGGTGGTTTTCATTGGCGGCAGTTTTTGGCAGCAGTGGTGGCCGACGGCGGCTGTTTCTAGCGACGGTGGTGGCTCGCGGTGGTTTTCGACAGTGGTGGTGGCCGGAGGTGGTTTCAAGAGGCAGCAGTGGCCTTAGGTGGTTTCTTGCGATGTCGGTGGTGGCCTTCGGAGGTGGTTTCTTGTGATGGCGGTGGTGGCCTTCGGAGGTGGTTTCTTGTGGTGGTGGTTCCTGGCGGTGGCGGTGGCCTTCAGAGGTGGTTTCCGGCGGTGGCTTCCGGCACCGGCCATGGCGGGTGGTGGTGGCCTTCAGTGGTTTCCGGTGGCGGCGGCGATGGCGGTGTCCGGTGATAGTGTTCCCGGGGTAGTGGTGGCCGATGGTGGTTGCTGGTGACGAGTGATCTTGGTGGTCAGTGGTGGTTGTTGTGGCGGGTGGTGTTGGTGACTAATGATGGAAGAAGGTGTGGAATGAAAAAAAAGAAGGGGGGTGGATGGAATGAATTTGAGGGAATGGAATCAACTACGTAATGGTTCATTCCATTACCTCCACCAACCAAACATGTCTTTATTCATTCACCCTCAATGGTTCATTCCATTCCGCCCCTCATTTCTGCATACCAAACGCTACTTAATTCTTTTTCTTCTTAAAGCTTCATGTTGATTTGGTTTTGTTACTGTTGGAACACCATATTCATTATGCATTAAATCCTGGGTGTTTACACTGTACATTACAATAAATAGAGCGCGTAAAATCCTTGAAGGACAGGAATACATTCCATGCAGTTCATCATTCAAAGAACATAGTATAACAGTTTGGTTTTATATTTTTGCGTGTTTTTTAATTCGTCCGATAACGAGACACTCTTATTCCCCCTTTCTTGTAATCAGTTTCGGTCACAAAGGATCAAACTAATTTAACCAATAACTTGATAATAATTAATAATAATTAATTGATTTCTATTTGATCTGGTCTATTTTCTAACAACCATATAATTTCAAAATTGATTTTAAACAAACTAGTTGTCTTCTCCACACACGCGTTGCGCGGGGAGCTTATAGAGACGACGAATTTGAAAATGTAGATACAAAAACATATTGTTGCATGATTCAAAGTGACACGTAGGGTGCTAGTTTTCAAGTTTAAGTATCCTTAATGATTCGTTGCATTTGCCTAATGTATACATGTTGTTCATACTTGATGGTAAAAACTTTGAATGTCTTATTACACAGCATAATAATAATGTACGTACCTCATTTATACGTTGATTTCAAATAAATTGTTGAAAATGTACAAGCTAACAAACAGGGCATCACATGGATGAATTAAAACTAAAAAATAAACCAAAGGCTGATAACTACACCCAATTATCACCCACTTAGCTCTTGACTAAAAAAATATTTTATCACACATCAAATTCATGCTCAGTTGTTGTTCATCAAGAATATAATTAGCTTCTCTGCCTCTGTGGAGAGGTTGCTTCTTCTTCATGGTCCTTGGTTCCTTCCAACTACGACAACAAATGAACTAGGCCATATCATTTAGATGCCTCTATCTTCAAAGGCAGAAGAAAAACATCATATTTTAATGATTCACAACAAGATATTTAAGAAGAAATATAAAACTCATATTTAAATTTAGACAAACAAAGATAGACCTAATCCTTGAATCTTCTTGAAGGCATTTGATTAGCTTCATCCAAAACAAACATGCATTCCAATCCAATAATATGTCCCACACATCAAACTAATATTCACAACACTTGTTAATGAATTAGAGTAGAATGAATGAGAAATTAGAAACAAATATAAGTCCAAACAAGGGGTCAGGTTTCTGTGCAGCGAATAGTTTTTTAAAGAAGATACATAATCGATTGATCGTATCTTAGATGCAAGAACTTGAATATCAGTGACTTTAACATCCCATATGAATGCAATAATGAACCACCTACGCCCGCTGAATAGATCAACGTTATCAATAATATAACTCAAGTACCGGTGATTGTCTTCTACCCATTACCTTCTGTCTGCTTTCTTTCTCCCCTCTCTCTCTCTCTTTCTGCTTCTTTATTCAAAGAGTACGTAAATTCAAAAGTGAGCATGTTGAATCAGGCAAAGCTACGTGTCATAATTAAGCATGTTTCAATACATTAGTTGGGGATACCTTGGATATTGATTTCTAAACAATGCTTAAGTAATTGTTCTTTACACCATCCACCACTTGTACATATGCATCAGATGTGCCAATTAGATAAAAAAAACCTTGGTGGACAAAACAAAAACCCAAAATAGTACACCGTATCTAACAGTGTACTTTTATATAGATAGATAATATGTATTTTTAACTTGCCAACTCTGCGTGTTTTAAGTTTAATATAAAGCATTTAAAAAGATGTGGAGGGTTATGGCAAGAAATAGCCTATAAGAGTGTAACCAAGATGGTGCACTTCAAGTTGTGAAAGTGCAACCATAGCACCAAAGTGTACATAATATTTAAAATCTCACCTACTTGCTTATAACTACAAAGAAACAAAGTAAATGCAAATTCCCACCGGCATTAGTTAATATTGTATAGTATATAAAGATTTACAAGTATATAATTTAGAGAATTTGAAATTGAAACCTAGATAATCTGAGAGGTGTGAAAAATAATTTTAGATTGAAACTATTTAGTGACTCATCTGAATATCTCAATCGTATATAAGAATTTTATATTTGTTTTTTTTGCATGAACTTTACATGTGCATGTAATTTTTATATGTGAATTTTATGATTCTTTTATTTACCGGTAAGATTGTTTGACTAGTTACTTGAATGATAAATATCTCATATTTACATAAATGGATTAAGATCGAAACTTAATCAAACATTAAAACACCTAAACACTAACTAAGACACTAAATAATCCGATTAACCACATAAACTACTAACTAAACTTAACTTAATAACTAAGTGAGTCATTAGACTCTTTGCTCGACACCTAGCCACACTATTGACACTAATCACCACCTAAACCCGCCACCTAGCACCATGACACTAAGCACACATAGAAGCATACCACATATCCCTACTAACAACTTGACTAAGCAAGCTTATAACCCACCTCATCATTAGAGTTAATTATGACATTCTCCATTTTCTTTGCAACCATCAGCCAATATAGCAGCCACCACACCGCCACAACCGCCATCATGATCACTTCTCCCGGCTCTCTCTTCCCCTTTCGGCTCTCAATTCACCACCACCCTCAAACACTCGGTTCTCACCTCTTGATCACTAACACCTCCTAAGCTTATAATCAATCAAGAACCCTATGCGGATCATCAAGAGTCTAACCAAGCAATTCCCTTAAGTTTTCACTCATCCAACAAAGTATGATCCTCAAATCTATAACTAACAAATTATATATGTGTTTAACTAACACATATGATTAACCCTTTAGCTAAATTATAAAGGTTCTTTTCAAAAATTTATAAACACATGATTTTGATCAAAAATTAGTATGAAAGGATTCAAAAGCAAAAAGTTTGAAGGTTGTATAAAAATCAAAGAGTTAATTCAAAAATAAAAGGGTTAAAACGTAGATATTCTTGATGAATCAGATTAAATACTTGAATGACTATGATTATTGGAATAAAATTAGCAAATTGTTAGAAGATATTGGAAATAGCTTTCTATGAATTTTGATGGAGTTATAATACGTAAATTAATTTATATATTAAAATTTCGTATTATAATAAAATGGGGCTATGAGTCTCACTTTTATCTAAACCATAAATATTTTGTTTATAGGTTATCTTTTGAAATAAAAGTGAGACTCATAGCCCCATTTTATTTGATAAACATTTGAGAGAAAAGCATACTATTTGTGTTTGATGCAATTATGTAAGATTTTGAGATGTATTGTCATTTATGTTACAACCATTAATTCGGATGTGGAACCATTGGATAATATAGGTAGCGCTACTTAGGAAAATATTTCCTGCACCAACCGGATGAGTGTTGCGATGTTATATTATCTGATTTTTATGAATTATGATATGACAGTTATGAATCATCTGAGTATTATGTAAGGTTTGGTTGTATATGATGCATTAAAAATATTTTGTCTGATATTAAACCTATGATCTCACCAAGTTTATGTTGACAATTTTGAGTATGCTTTTTCAGGAAATCAGCATGAATAGCAGCATAATGTTTTTTTGATGTTTACAACGGCTAGGGAGAAATTATAGGAAAAGTTTGTGTTAATCACACTGTAAACATGTATGATCTCAGCTTATCGGTGGACGTGCACTTCCATCGTTACTGAAGATGTAGCAGTTACATTATATGTTTGTAATAGGATTATGTTACATCAAATTTTGACTAGTTATGATTTGATGTAATCCTAACTATATAATATTATATGTTATATTATATTTTGTTATGCTAAACTGTTTAGTCATTTAATCAATGAGTTCTGAACAAACGAGTCACACCCAAGAGCATCTTACGCTTCCGTCAGGATGTGACAGGTTGGTATCAGAGCCCTTGGTTATAGAGAATTAGGTATTATTAGTAAATGCCTGGACTATAACTATAAGCTCGTATGATAACAATTTTTGAAATGACTTAAAATATATTTAAGGTATATTTTCTTTTCATGATTTCATGATAGGGTGTCTATGCTTAGACAAATAATGGAAATCCTGTATGAAATATATGTGACTAATGTGAAAATATGAAATTATGTGAACCTATTTGACTAGTATGTGTAATATTATGATCCGAAGTTTGTAAGAATTTTTGTAGTATGAGTACTAGTAATTCTGATAGTTACTATAATAAAACTAATCATTCGGATCATAGCAATCATAAGAAACAATACTAGAAATAGAGCCACAGGATGATATAGGAGTATCCCAACCCTAGGTCAGAACCTTTACGTTAGAGGTGTTTCACCTAGAAATGAATAACCAGGAAACACTGCTGAAGTACAACACTCTGGGGAAGGAGTTATAAACAAAACTAAGAAGGGATGTTCTTATAAGGCTTTTATGTCATGTAAACCTCAAGACCTTATTGAAAAAAAAGGAGCAGTACAAGTTTTGCATGGTTAGAAGAAATGAAGTCGGTTTTAGATATCAACAGGTGTGCTGATAGTTATAAGACCATGTTTGTTTCGCATTCAAACTAAAGGAATAGATGTTATGAAAAGGTTAAACTAGGAAGAATTTAGAAACCTAGTGATCAAGAAATATTATCTTTATAATAGAAATAGAAAGGTTACAAACAAAATTCTTATAACTAGAAATAAAGGGTGTTGCATATCAGGAGTATACAGATAGATATAATGAATTATCTAGATTAGTGCCACACCTAGTTATACTAAAAACTAAAAGGATAGGAAGATACATTTGGGGTTTAGTACCACAAATAAGATGGACGGTAAAGTCAATCATGCCTAATACTTTTCAAGATGTAGTAACGTTATCAGGAAGCTTGACTGATGAAATGATAAGGAATGGATCCTTGACTAATTCAAGGATTGGAAACAAAAGGAAACGGAGAAATAGCAACTCTGGAGGAAGATTTAGGAAAAATCAGCAAAATAAGGTAAACAAATTCCCGTGAGAAATTTCATGGGAATTATCCAGAAAAGGAGAACATTCATGAAGATCAATTGTAGTGCAATACCTACAAGAGACACCATAATGATAAGTGCAGAATGGTAATTTGCTATAATTGTAAGAAGAAACGACACTTATCAAGGGAGTGTACGGGACCCATAAACCCTAAACCAATTTGCTACCAGTATGGAAATAAGAATTATTTTCGCAACAAGTATCCGGAACTGGAAGGCAAAAACCCTAATTAACCCGAACAACCCCCGTGGTGGAGCATTTGTATTGCAATTGCTGAAGAAGCCAACACGAACCAGAAGTGGTGACGGGTACATTTCTTATTAACAATTAGTACGCAATAGTATTATTTGATACAAAAGCAACTCATAGTTTTGTTTTGAATATATTTAAGCATTTACTTAATCTAACTTCAGAAAAATCGAAGAGTAAATATATGATAGAATTAGGTGATGGAAAAATAATTAAGGCTAATGAAGTTATTTCTAATTGCACTTAAATTTAGATGAACATTACTTTAATATAGATTTGATTCCTATTGAATTAGGAGATGTTGATATTGTTATGAGTATGGATTGGTTGAGTAAGAATCAGATTGAAATTATATGTGGTAAAAAATGATAATATCCCTTTGACTAAGAAAAATAGAACTCTCTATTTATATGGTAAGAAACTTAAAGGTGTTATGAAAATAGTCTCATGTAAGAAGGCTCAGAAATATTTAAGGAATAAATGTTTAGCTTTCCTAGTCTATGTAGTTAATACAAAATTAGATAACATAAATTTAAAAGATGTTCCTATTATTAGTGAATACCCAGAGATATTTCCTGATTAATTACCAGGATTACCACCACCTTTCGTCAACTAGAATTCAAAATTTAATCAGTACCTGGAACTGCTCCAATAACCAAATCTTTGTGTCGTTTAGCGCCAACAGAAATGAAAGAATTAATGAGTCAACTTCAGGAATTGTTAGATAAAAGGTTTATACGTCCTAGTGTATCCCCTTGTGGAGCATCAATACTATTTGTTAAGAAGAAGGATGGAACTTTTAGAATGTGCATTGATTACCGAGAACTCAATAAAGTAACTATCAAGAATAGGTATCCCCTCCCTAGGATAGATGACTTATTCAATCAATTACATGGATCTAGTTACTTCTCCAAATTTGATATAAGGTCAGGATATCATCAGCTAAGAGTTCAAGATGAAGATATACCAAATACTGCATTTAGAATTAGATATGGTTATTATGAATTTCTTGTAATGCCATTTGGGTTAACCAATGTTCCAATAGTGTTTATGGATTTAATGAATAGAGTATGCATACCTTGTTAAGATAAATTGTCATAGTCTTTATAGATGATATCTTGATCTATTCCAAGAGTAAGGAAGAACATGAAAAGCACCTAAGGTTGATCTTTGAATTATTTCAAAAAGAAAATTTTATGCCAAATTTTAAAAATGTGAATTGTGGAAACGAAAAGTACAATTTTTAGGACATGTATGTAAGGCCCCGTTCCCGGGACGCCTATAGTTGGTCATTCATCGCACATAAAATATATAATTTCATATAACTACCATAAAACATCGCAGCGGAAATGACAAAATAGACATCTCATTTCATTATAAAATCTTTTGCAAAATAATACATCGTGATTCGATTACAAAACCCAAGTTTCATTACATCACAAAAGCATTATAAACATGGATGCCATCCCAAAGAGTTGAGTAGCCGCCTCGTGCCATCCTCAGCAACTATTACCTGCCAACTGGAAACACATCAAAGTCAGCATTACTGAGTGAGTTCTAGTTTTATAAATAAAACATACTTTTCCTTGTTAAAACCATACTTTACGTTCATGCGATCATACATCATACATATACAGATAACATCATTATTATCTTCATCATTCATACGTTAACTTTCATTCTTTCATACATTCTTGCTATCATTCGTTCATTCATTACTTCCAGTGACATGTACATTACCCCGAACATTGTGCACGAAGCGGGTACCTGGGCCTGAGGTCTTTCATAGACCTTGAACATTAGGCACGGAGCTGACTCCAGTACCTAGGGCAAGACATTCACCATTTATCTTTTCTCTTCCATTCCAGATTGGTGCCATATGCTATACCCCAAACATCGTGCACGAAGCGGGTAACTGAGCCTGAGGTCTTCCAAAGACCTCGGACATTATGCACGAAGCTGACACTAGCACCTAGGAAAGCGGCAAGGATCCCATTCATATGGTCAATCACAAAGATTGGACCCCAGTGTGCATCCTGCGGGGTAGCTAACCCGCACGCCGTTGAGCTAACACCTTCATCGGGTGTGCACCTCCATACATTTGCTTGCAAGCCTTCTTACATTCATTCGTTCATTAATGCATGCATTCATTCATCATGTTCCTCTTTCATTATCTTTCGCTTTACGTTACATAATACTTTCGGTTCATTCATTAACATAATACGTAAAGCCACGGTAAGATAAACATACATCATAATAAGGAACATAACATACACAGTTATCACAACATACAGGGCAACATCATACATACATAACATGCATAAATGTGCATCATCATCATCATGCCCAGCATGCTCTCTAAGGCCTCAATCATCATCTTACAGGAACTTACAGGAATCTTTACGTGAAAACTTACATATGCACTTTCCCTCGAAAGTCAGAAGTCAAATACACTTTCCTTCGGGTGCAACAGCCCTATTCGGGCGTATGGACACCCTTCAGTTGCATGGCCTCCATGCGACCGAACATCATGCGAATGAACCAATGTGGATGGACACTCATGCGAATGAACACCCAATCGTGCGAATGGACTAATGCAGATGAGCACTTATGCGACTGGACCTTTAGTCGCATGACCTCCATGCGACTGGCCCCAATCATGCGACTGGCCCCAATCATGCGACTGGACCCTCAATCGTGCGAATGGACCCCAATCGCACCCCATTCGGCCGTATGGCCTCCATTCGGCCTCCAGTCGGTCGCCTAGCCCTAGCTGATGCAGAATGCGGTTCCAGCCGAACGCAAACTGCCCTTTTCGACCTCCAAACTCATCTAAACCCATTCTAAGCCCAAATCAACCATCCTAAACCTTAGGGATGCATACCACAACACTATTCAAGCACACACAAGCTCACAAACAAGGCTCAAACGCATCATATACACACACATACACAAACGGGTCAAACATGCACACACTCAAAAACCCGATTTTTAGATGTTTTCCAGCCCCAAATCATTCAAAAACGTTTAAAGGAGGGGTCCTAGAACTCACACAAATGACCACGACGAGAAGAGCATCGATTTGACTCACTTCTCAACGATTTTGGCCACTCGAACCAACCGGAACCAACTTTTCTTCCTCTTTTTCTCTTCTCTCTTCTTTGGCTGATTTTGGTGGGTGTGGGGAGAGGGTAAGGGTTGCCCTCTCCCTTAAATACTCCTACTTCCCCAACTTTCTCTCGTTGGCAATTTTGGTCCCATAACTTTGGACTTTATTTATTTTTCTTCCCTCGTCGGCATCAAGATAAATAAATAACCGGGTGTTACAAGTCCACCCCCCTTAAATAGGTTTCGTCCTCGAAACCTGTTATTCCTCGAACAGACATGGGTAATGATGCCTCATTTCTTCTTCAGTCTCCCACGTTGACTCGGATCCCTTCATGTGCTTCCACTGTACACGCACAAGAGGAACCACTTTATTTCGCAGCCTCTTCTCTTTTCTATCGATGATTTCCAGTAGCTGCTCCACATAACTGAGTCTTTCGTCTACATCGATATCCTTCGGTGGAACAATCATGTCTTCATCAGCTAAGCACTTTCTCAGATGAGATACTTGGAATGTCGGGTGAATTCTACTTAACTCTTCTGGTAGCTCCAGTCTATAGGCCACCACTCCTACTCGAGCAATGATTCGGAAAGGGCCTATATACCTTGGGCTCAACTTGCACCGCTTTCTGAATCGAATAATACCCTTCTAAGGTGAGACCTTCAACATAACCCGGTCACCCACCTGGAACTCAATCGGTCTGCGTCGTTTATCAGCATACAACTTCTGTCTATCTTTGGTTGCCTTCATGAAGGCCTTGATCTTTTCAAGCTTCTCAGTCGTAGCCTCGATCACCTCGACGCTCCCCAACTCCTTCTGACCAATGTCACCCCAACAAACGGGTGTTATGCATCTCCTACCGTATAGCATCTCGTATGGAGGCATGCCAATACTGGCATGATAGCTGTTTTTGTATGAGAATTCAACTAACGGTAAGTGGTCATCCCAACTTCCCCCAAAATCAATCACGCATGCCGAAGTATGTCTTCCAATGTGTGAATGGTCCTTTCTGACTGACCATCAGTTGGGGATGATAAGCCGTGCTAATATGTAACCTCGTTCCCATGGCGTCATGGAATTTCTTCCAAAATTTAGATGTGAATCGGGTATCATGATCCGATACAATAGACACCGGCACACCATGACGAGTTATAATTTCCTTGATGAATAGATCTGCCAACCTCTCAGATGAATATGTATCGCGGATCGGTAGGAAGTGAGCACTCATCATCAGACGGTCAACAATCACCATATGGCATCATACCCTTGAGAGTACGCGGCAGCTTTGTGATGAAATCCATGGTGATGTGCTCTCACTTCCATTCTGGTATATCCAAAGGTTGGATCTTCCCATACGGATTTTGATGCTCGACCTTCACCTGTAGACAAGTAAGGCACTTACTCACATACCCCACCACGTCGCGCTTCATACCCGGCCACCAATAATTCTTCTTCATGTCTTAGTACATCTTTGTGGCACCAAGAAGAATGGAGTATTGAGTCATGTGAGCCTCATCCATTATCTTCATCCGTAGATCCCCAAAACGAGGAATCCACACCCATCCAAATCGGGTTTTAACACCAAGTGTGTTTTCACCCAATTCCCCAACTAGACCTTTCATCCTTTCAGAGTTAAGATAATCTTCTTTCAATGCCTCATCTTGAAACTCTTTGACTTGTTTCATCACATCAGAGGTCATGATCAACTGATAAGCTTTTACCCGAACCGGCTCGGGCCTCTCTTTTCGGCTAAGGGCATCAGCCACCACATTGGCTTTGCCCAGATGATAGTGGATCTCACAATCATAATCCTTTATAAGCTCCAACCATCGTCTCTGCCTCATATTCAGATCCTTTTGCTCGAAGAAGTACTTCAAGCTCTTGTGGTCAGTGAAAATGGTGCACTTCGTCCCATAGAGATAGTGCCTCCAAATCTTTAGTGCAAAGACCACGGCTGCTAGCTCCAGGTCATGAGTAAGATAATTGACCTCATGAACCTTCAGCTGTCGGGATGCATAGGCTATAACCTTTCCTCTCTGCATTAACACACACCCCAACCCCGAATAAGAAGCATCAGAATAAACCACCAGATCTTCGCTTCCATCGGGTAATGACAGAACAGGAGCTTGAGTCAATCTCGCCTTCAATTCTTCGAATTCCTTCTCTTGAGCTTGACCCCATACAAACTTCACATCCTTCCGGGTCAACTTAGTAAGTAGAGAAGCAATCTTTGAGAAGTCTTGGATAAACCTTCTATAGTAGCCCGCCAAACTCAAGACGCTACGAATCTCGGATGGCGTCTTAGGAGACTTCCATTGCATCACTACTTCCACCTTAGTCGGGTCCACCATAATCCCGTTGGGATTTACCACATGACCCAAGAACTGAACTTCGCGCAACCAAAATGCACACTTGGAGAACTTGGCGTAGAACTTCTCCTTTCTCAACGTCTCCGGAACCTCCCGAATGTGACCAGCGTGCTCAATCTTGCTCTTTGAATAAATCAGGATATCATCAATAAACACAATCACTGATTTATCCAACATTGGCCGACACACCTGATTCATCAGATCCATAAAAGCAACTGGCGCATTGGTCAAACCAAAAGACATGACAAGAAACTCGTAGTGACCATAGCGCGTGCGAAAAGCTGTTTTAGGGATATCTTGCTCCTTCACCTTCAACTAATGGTAACCAGATCGAAGATCTATCCTTGAAAACCAATTGGCACCTTGAAGCTGGTCGAACAAATCATCTATTCTTGGTAAGGGGTATCGGTTCTTCACTGTCAACTTATTCAGCTCTCGGTAGTCAATGCACATCCTCATGCTACCGTCTTTCTTCTTCACAAACAAGACCAGAGCAACCCAAGGAGAGATACTCGGTCTGATGAACCCCTTATCTAGCAGCTCTTGCAACTGCTCCATCAACTCCTTCATCTCAGTCGGAGCCAACCGATATGGTGCCTTGGCAATAGGTTGGGCACCCGGTATCAGATTAATCTGAAACTCAATCTTTCTATCAGGTGGAACTCCTGGTAAGTCTTCCGGGAAACACGTTTGGGAAATCACACACAACCGGTACATCAGACGCTTGTGGTGTTAGCATATCTACATCCTTTACATAAGCCAGGTAGGCGCTACATCCACGCCTCATACATTTTCCCGCCACCGCCA
Organism: Flaveria trinervia; assembly: GCA_025506515.1. Classification (NCBI taxonomy): domain Eukaryota; kingdom Viridiplantae; phylum Streptophyta; class Magnoliopsida; order Asterales; family Asteraceae; genus Flaveria; species Flaveria trinervia. The sequence goes on along the minus strand of CM046457.1, from coordinate 48,503,787 downwards.
TCGAGATCACCTTCAGAATCGTGGTAACCCGATCTCCATAGACAGTTACCGAACTCTCGTCAGGCGCTGTCAGAAAAATCATCTTCTTGTGACACACAATGTTCACCTTGAAGTCTGCTAACCAATCCATCCCAAGAACCAAATCGAAACCACCTAAGGTCATCACGAAGGGTCTAACCGGAAATTTATGACCTTCTAGTTCCACGTCACAACCCTCTATCATCTCAGAAATCCTGGTAGACTTACCTATGGCAGTTTTTACATCGAAGGGCGCATCAGCACGTCTACTACTAACAGGCAGCTTAGCACAGAAAGCAGCAGAAATAAAAGTTTTACTGGCACAAGAATCAAATAACCCCGAAGCTAAAGCTTGGTTTACTAGAAACGTACCGAACACAACATCAGGGTCCGTCCTAGCTTCCTCTTGTGTCATTGTGAATGCCCTGGCGCTCGCCCTTGGTCCTTCACTCCCCGTCTTCTTCGCCCTGGAACCCTTAGCCCTTGGCTTCTTACAATCTTTACCCATATGACCACTTTCTCCACAGTTGAAACACCTCACACCCTTGCAATCTCTAGCCATATGACCAGGCTTCCCACATTTGAAACAAACATTCAACCCCCATCTACACTCGCCATCATGCTCCTTCCCACACTTGCCACACTTTTTCATCCCATACCCGGTGTGGCTACAAGGCGGTCGTCACCCGTGCCTTCTTGTTACTCGTCAAGGCACCACCCCGACCAAACCTCTTCCCATTCTAGTTTCTATCACCTCCACTCTTCCGACTACCTTCAGCCACCACCACCACAGTCCTCTTATCATACAATCTCCCTGCTAAATCCACCACTAACCTAAACGTGCTCGGTCGGACGGCGATCATGTGCCTGCAAATGTCCACTGGCAAACCCTGGATGTATCTTTTAATCTTTCGTGACAGAGGCGTCACTTGATCCAGCACCAGACGTGCCATTTCATTGAACTTTGTGGTGTACTCTTGGTGTGTCATCGTTCTCGCCTCTAATTGCAAAAACTCCCTCTCAACCTTGTCCATTTCCTGGTGAGAAAAAAAGTCCTCAATCACCATCTTTTGCAGTTCAGACCATCTCATTCTTCCAATGGCCCTGTTGCCCTCAGCTTGGACAATATTGTCCCACCAACATAGAGCTGAGTCCACAAAAGAGTGGGTAGTGAACTTCACCTTCTGGTCCTCTCGGCACTCGCTGATATCAAGTACAGCCTCCATTTACCTCACCCACCAGTGAGCAGCAGCAGCAGTGCCGTTACCGTCAAAAGTAGGGGGATTGCATCTCATAAATGCCCCATAGTTACAGCCTAGTGCCGCCTCCGGCGCAGGCTCTTCTTCCTCCTTTTCTTCTTCGTCGTCAGACAAAACCATCTCAGTCTCGGGCTGTCTCTTTTCACCTATATGTCTACTTCTTTCCTTCCTCTCTCCTTCCCGTACCGCCTTGATAACTTCAGTCACTACAGATGGTAAGATGGTCAACATGACTTGATGAACTTCTTCTACAACAGCCTCCTTTACTGAGGCTCTCAGATTGGCGCTCTCGTCACCACCCTCCGGATGAGGGGTCTCTGGTTCTTCAGGAACCACTTTTTCCATTCTGGGTCTCCCTCTCTTGGGTCGCAGCTCAGCACCAAGCCGTCACGACCACCTCCACGAGAGGCTTTCGAAGATCTACCACCGACCATCACACGCATACTGAAAGATTCAAACACCAACACGGTCATTCAAGGGAACAACTCAGTTTCTGTCAATTAAAGTAAGTTCCTAATTACAGTGGCCAGTTGTGATTAGCCACTTACTTTACTCTTCATACCCTAATCATTACCTGTCTTCACTACATCAGTATTTAAATCTACATAGATCACATAACCACATACCATGCGCACATAAAACTGGTTAACTTTACAAAAATACCCGATGGCACGCAGCTACTCAGATTGGCATCCCATTCCCTTTCCGTCCCATTCTTAGTTTAAGTTAAGGTTTATTTTGAAATTTTACCCATTTCACTTAAACTTTGGCTTTGATACCAACTTGTAAGGCGCCGTTCCCGGGACGCCTATAGTTGGTCATTCATCGCACATAAAATATATAATTTCATATAACTTCCATAAAACATCGTAGCGGTAATGACAAAATAGACATCTCATTTCATTATAAAATCTTTTGCAAAATAATACATCGTGATTCGATTAAAAACCCAAGTTGCATTACATAACAAAAGCATTATAAACATGGATGCCATCCCAAAAGAGCTGAGTAGCCGCCTCGTGCCATCCTCAGCAACTATTACCTGCCAACTGGAAACACATCAAAGTCAACGTTGCTGAGTGAGTTCTAGTTTTATAAATAAAACATACTTTTCTGTTGTTAAAACCATACTTTACGTTCATGCAATCATACATCATACATATACAAATAACATCATTATTATCTTCATCATTCATACGTTAACTTTCATTCTTTCATACATTCTTGCTTTCATTCATTCATTCATTACTTCCAGTGACATGTACATTACCCCGAACATTGTGCATGAAGCGGGTAACTAGGCCTGAGGTCTTTCATAGACCTCAAATTTTCAGCACGGAGCTGACCCCAGTACCTAGGGCAAGTACATTCACCATTTATCTTTTCTCTTCCATTCCGGATCGATGCCATATGCTATACCCCGAACATTGTGCACGAAGCGGGTAACTAAGCCTGACGTCTTTCATAGACCTCGAACATTGTGCACGAAGCTGACTCTAGCACCTAGGGCAAGCGGCAAGGATCCCATTCATATGATCAATGACAAAGATTGGACCCCATTGTGCATCCTTCGGGGTAGCTAACCCGCACACCGTTGAGCTAACACCTTCATCGGGTGTGCACCTCCACACATTTGCTTGCAAGCCTTCTTACATTCATTCGTTCATTAATGAATGCATTCATTCATCACGTTCCTCTTTCATTATCTTTCGCTTTACATTACATAATACTTTTGGTTCATTCATTAACATAACACGTAAAGCCAAAGAAAGATAAACATACATCATAATAAGGAACATATCATACACAGTCATCACAACATACAGGGCAACATCATACATACATAACATGCATAAACGTGCATCATCATCATCATGCCCAATATGCTCTCTAAGGCCTCAATCATCGTATTACAGGAACTTACGGGAATCTTTACGTCAAAACTTACATCTGCACTTTCCCCCGAAAGTCAGAAGTCAAATACACTTTCCTTCGGGTGCAACAGCCCTATTCGGGCGTATGGACACCCTTCAGTCGCATGTCTCCATGCGACCGAACGTCATGCGAATGAACCAATGTGGATGGACACTCATGCGAACTAACACCCAATCGTGCGAATGGACTAATGCGGATGAGAACTTATGCGACTGGACCTTCAGTCGCATGACCTCCATGCGACTGGCCCCAATCGTGCGACTGGACCCTCAATCGTGCGAATGGACCCCAATCGCACCCCATTCGGCCGTATGGCCTCCATTCGGCCTCTAGTCGGTCGCCTAGCCCTAGCTGATGCAGAGTGCAGTTCCATTCGAACGCAAACTGCCTTTTTTGACCTCCAAACTCTTCTAAACCCATTCTAAGGCCAAATCAACTATCCTAAACCTTAGGGATTCATACCACAACACCATTCAAGCACACACAAGCTCAGAAACAAGGCTCAAACGCATCATACAGACACACACACATACACAAACGGGTCAAACATGCACACACTCAAAAACCCGATTTTCAGATGTTTTTCTGCCCCAAATCATTCAAAAACGTTTAAAGGAGGGGTCCTAGAACTCGCAAAAACAACCACGATGAGAAGAGTTTCGATTTGAATCGCTTCTCAACGATTTTGGCCACTCGAACCAACCCGAACCAACTTTTCTTCCTCTTTTTCTCTTCTCTCTTCTTTGGCTGATTTTGGTGAGTGTGGGGAGAGGGTAAGGGTTGCCCTCTCCCTTAAATTCTCCCACTTCCCCAACTTTCTCTCGTTGGCGAGTTTGGTCCCACGACTTTGGATTTTATTTCTTTTTCTTCTCTCGTCGGCTTCAAGATAAATAAATAACCGAGTGTTACAATGTAGTTAACCAAGAAGGAATTCAAGTTGACCCGACAAAGATTTAGGCAATTAATAAATGGGAAGCTCTCAAAAACAACAACTGGGGTACGTCAACTTTTAGAGTTGGTCGGTTATTATTGAAAATTTATCGAAAATTTCTCAAGAATAGCTCAACCTTTAATGAAATTAGCCCGGAAAGATAAACCTTATGTTTGGGGAGAACAACAGAATGTTGTATTTGAACTCTTAAAGATTACGTTATGCAGTGCTCCTATTTTAGCTCTTTCAAAAAGAACAGATAATTTTGTAGTATACTGTGAAGCGTCACATCAAGGATTTGGATGTGTTTTAATGCAACGAGATAAAGTAATTTCATATGCATCTAGGCAACTCAGAGGAAGCAAAAATAATTATACTACTAACAATTTAGAATTAGGAGCAGTAGTAATATTTGGAGACATTATCTATATAGAACTAAGTGCACAATTTATATAGCCATAAGAGTTTACAACACATATTTGATCAAAAGTATTATATGAGGTAGAGAAGATGAGTAGAGTTATTAAGGGATTACGATTGTGAAATCAAGTATCAACAAGGAAAGGCAAATGTTATGGCTGATGCCTTAAGTAGAAATGAGAGAATTAAACCATTACGAGTTTGTGTTTTAAGAATGGAATTACGCTTGGATCTAATAAGTTAAAATTGAGAAATTCAACAAGAAGAAGAACCAGAAGGTATGTTAACGTAGAATGGACAATAGGAAGTTGCATAAGATGGAATTCTAAAATTTAAAGGAAGAATTTAGATTTCTAACAGAGAAATTATTCTAAGAGAAGCACACAAATCAAGATATTTAGTACATCTGAAATAATAAGATGTACAAGGATTTAAGAAATCAATATCGGTGGCCAGGTATGAAGAAATATGTTGCAAAATTTGTAGAAAAACATGATATATGTTCAAAAGTTAAGGCTGGATATCAGAAACCCTTAGGATGTTTACAACAAACAGAAATTGCTGAGTGGAAATGGGATCAAATTAATATGGATTTTGTAACGAAGTTTCCTAAAACCTCAAGTGGGTATGAAACCAAGTGGGTTATAATCGATAGATTGCTTAAGTCAGTTCATTTCTTGCCAATAAGATAAGATTAGAAGATGGAAAAAAAATTATTAGCAACGTTTATATGCATGAAATTATGTCCAGGCATGAAATACCTATTCAACAATATCTTATGGAGATGATAGGTTTACTTTAAGATTCTAGCAAAACTTGCAGAAAGCATTAGGAACTCAAGTAAACATGAGTTCAGTATATCACCCACAAATAGATACACAAAGAGAGAAAACAATATAAATATTAGAAGATATGTTGTGAGTCTATGCATTAGATTTTGGTGGTAACTGAGATATACATTTACCTTTGATAAAATTTTCATATATCAGTAGTTACCATCTAGTATTTGAGCAGCTCTATTTGAAACTCTTCACAAAAGGAAGTGTAGGTCACCTTTGTGTTGGAACAAAATAGGAGATAAAGTATACTTGAAGGTATCACCATCAAAAGGAATTTCCTGGTTTGGAAAAAGAAATAAATAAACTCTAGGTATGTTGGTCTGTAAAGCCCTATTCCCGAAGACCTCATTCACAACATTAAATACATTAAACATTATGAATTTACAAGCTTAAGCAGCGGAATTATTTTAACAAAAACCATTCATTTCTTTTCATTAAAAACACTGTTGTAGAGCAATACACTATTGTTTAACCGAATACAAAAGTATTGTTAATTTTCGTTACAAAACAACAGCAATAATGAGTATGAATGAATGTCAGTCTTTTCATGCCGAGTAGCTTCACCCTCGTGCCATCCTCAGCAATGTTTACCTGCCAACTGAAAATGTATAATAGTCAGCGTTGTTGAGTGAGTTCTAGTTTTAAAAGTGATTAAAATGCTTTATGTAAGGTATACATATGAAAATACTCTTTTTATGAAAATTTCATCTCTTTATACGTGAGCACGCATTAACTATACAATCAGATAATGCTTCTTCTCTTTACTGTATGCCTTGTGTATTCTGTACTCTTTTCTCTTTATCTTTCACTATCTATGTGGACCAATGAGCAATACCCTAAACTATGTGCGCGGGGAAAATGGTGTTGGGCCCTCTGTTCCCTCAATGGGCTCTAAATACTATATACAAGGCTGGCCCAGTAACCTAGGGTACGCTGCAAAGGTCCGCCAATCTTAATTGACTGGCTCCGTGTGCATAATAGGGTAGCTAACCCGCATCACAGTTGAGCTAACGACAACATGGTCGTGCACCTCCTGTAAGTTTGCAAGACTTGTTAACGTTTTATTTAAGTTCCACTTCTCTTCTTCATTGCTCTTTTGCTTTATTATTAGTAATACTTTACGTTACGATAATAAACACACCACGTAAAGACATACACTAATAGTAATAATAAAAATAATGTGGAACAATCATAAAACAATCATAATCATGCATGAAACCAAGCATTAATAAGCCCTAGTCAAACCTCAGTCAAAACCTTAATAGCACAAACTCCCAAAATTTTCATAATAAATTCTAAGTGTTTAGGCACACCAATACTATTTGGGCGCATGAGCCCTGTTTGGGCGCTTCATCACTATGCAGGCACATCAGTCAATACTTAACCGTTTCAACACTTGGGCGTATGAGCTATTCAGACGCATGGACACTATTGCGGTGCATGACCCTACACTTAGTCGTCCGACTAATATTCTAGGTGCATGAGGGTACTGTTCAGGCGCATGAGTTACACTCAAAAATTTCTAAGGCACTTCCAGGCGCATGAGTCTTATTTAGGCGCATGAACCCTCTGCTCAACATGTTTCTAGGATATTTTCGAACCCAAACATCAAGCCTATTTGTTCTAAGCTTACCAAGGCTATTCTAAGCATGAACAACTTAATAACACCTAAGGAACATCATCAATCATGCATAATACATACGCGTATACATACATAATCATAGTAAACACCGTTTTAATACATTTTCAGCCCCGAAGAGTTTAAAACAAGTAAAACCGAGGTCTAGAAACTCACCTGGTGCAACTTTGGGTGTATCTTCCTTCTAACCCGTATGCAAATGAGTTCAAACACCTAGAAACCCACCAAACACACACACAAACACATAAGCACATTACCGAGACAAAAACCCAACATGAACACTTAAAAACTTCAAATTCTTACCTTGAATTCAACCTCTTCTTTTTCTTCTTCTTCAACCCGAGAGTTTTCTGCTCTCTCTCTCTCTCTCTAACCGAATGAAAAAGGTGATGTGAAGTGAGGGTGGGCGGCCATGCCCACCTTTACACCAACTTTTTGTACTTTTGTTCTTTTGACACTTTTTTCCTTTACACCAACTTTCATCTCTAAACACATACCTAGGATGATGCTACTAATGTGTTCTAATATTTAGATGTTAAGACTTTCACATTAAATTAAACATCTATACTAATAGGAATTTGAAATGTTAACATGAGAGATTTTAGGTGGACTTGAATCTCATTCCTACAACCACTAGTGCACAAGATCTCTATTAAACCCTTTGGTTAGATCATCGGCTAAATTATGTTGAGTTCGCTAAGGCTCCACTGTAACACCCGGTTGTTTTATAAAAAGGGCAAGAAATGATGAATAAAAGAAAGAAAAGCAATAAAGTCCAAGTGGAGGGACTAAAAGTGTCCAAAAGGACAAAATCTATCAAAAGTTGGTGTAAAGGTGAGCATGGCCGCCCACCCTCCCCTTCACATCACTTTCATTCGGATTGAGAGAGAGAGAGAGAGAGCAGAAACTCTCGGAAGAAGAAGAAAAAGAAGAAGAAGGTTGAATTTAAGGTATGAATTCGTGGTTTTTAAGTGTTTGTGTTGGGTTTTGGTCTCGGGTTTATGCTTATATGTTTGTGTGTGTTCGGGTGTGTGTGTTTGGTGGGGTTTTTAGGTATTTAAACTCATTTGCAAAAGGGTTTGAAGGAAGATACACCCAAGTTGCACCAGGTGAGTTCTAGACCCTGGTTTTTACTTGTTTTAAACATCTTTGTGGCTGAAAATGTATTTAAATGATTTTTACAATGTTTGAGTATGTATGCCCGTATGTATTATGAATGTCGGATGAAGATTCTTAGATGCTTATAGGTTGTTCATGTTTAGAATAGCCTTGATAAGCTTAGAACAGATGGGTTTGATGATTGGGTTCGAAAACATCCTAGAAACATGTTTTACAGGGGGTTCATGCACCTAAATAAGGCTCATGCGTCTGAATTTGCCTTAGAAAGGTTTAGGTATAGCCCATGCGCCTGAACAGTGGTCCATGCGCCTAGAAATATTAGTCGGATGATGAAGTGTAGGGTCATGTGCCCCAATAGTGCCCATACGCCCAAGTGGCCCATGCGTCTAAGTATCCATGCGACTGATTAGCCCATACGCCTAAGTTCATACGCCTGAATAGTATCCATGCACCTAGATTTGGGCTGGAATTGACAAAGTGTCTAGACGTCCAGGATTCCCATGCGCCTAGGCACTCATGCGCCTGCATATTGCCCATGCGCCTGAAAGTTGCCCATGTGCCTAAGTGTTCCCCATGCGCCTGCATAGTGCCCATGCGCCCCAATAGTGCCCATGCACCTAAGGACTTAGAATATATTTCTGATTTTTGGGATAAAAGTGTAATGTGGGCTTTGACTTGGGAGGTTCCCGAGGGCTATGTAAGTTGAGTTTTGAAGTCATTTATGTTGTGATGAGTGATGCATGATGTGATGTATGATTGGTGGTTATGTATGATTGTTTGTGATGTTCCTTATGATGATGAATGTTTATCTTTCCTATGGTTTTACGTGTTATGTTAATGAATGAATGAATGAACAAGGTATTATATAACGTAAAGAGAAAGATAATGAAAGAGTAACATGAATTAAGAATGCATGCATTATTGAATGACGAATGAACGAAGGAAAGGCTTGCAAGCACATATTTGAGATAAGCAACCTAGTTGTTGCAACAGACTCGGACAACGTGCTATCGTGAAGTTGCCATGAGGTGAGCAACCCTATGGTTGCAACAGACTCGGATAACATGTTATCATGGAAAGTGGCAATTGGAGTGAGCGAGCCTATGGGTGCAACGGACTCGGATAGCGAGCTATCGTGAAGTTGCCATGAGGTGAGCGACCCTATGGTTGCAACAGACTCGGATAGCGTGCTTTCATTGAAAGTGGCAATTGGGGTGAGCAACCCTATGGTTGCAACAGACTCGGATAGCGTGCAAATAGTTATGATTGTTAATGAGGTGAGCGACTCTGTTGTTGCAACAGACTCGAAAGGATGAACGTATAAAATAGACGAAGTTAACGAATGTAATGGAAGATAATAATGATATTATTTGTATGTACGTATGATGTATGATCACGAATGAATGAAAAGTACAGTTTGATTCCGAAAGAAAGTAAAGAACGGTTTTAACGATTGAAATGTATGTTTTATTATAAAACTAGAACTCACTCAGTGACGCTGACTTTTATACGTTTTCAGATGGTAGGTAAACGTTGCTGAGGATGGCACGATGTGGCTACTCAGCTCTTTTGGATGGCATTCTTTTGTTGATGTTTTTGCATTGTAATGCGAACGAATGATGTTTTGAAATGAACGCTTGTATTGACTTGCAAAAGCATATGTAATGATATGAAAAGTTATTTTTTTTTATGTTTCCGCTGTAATATTTTCGTAAGGCAAATGTAATTATATGTTTTCTGTGCGATGAGGATCCAACTGTAAGCGTCCCGGGAACGGGGCCTTACATCCACGGATATCACACCATGCATAATGAGCTCACGAATCATGTTATGTCTAACACCTAAATGTGTAGTCTTGCCATTATACACTTAACTATAAGCCTTAGTATGTTGCTTAACTATCGTATTTGATAGATATAGGTGACATCGATTCAGGTCACAGTGGAAATTCATAAATCAATTTTCTTAGACACTGAACCTCATTACTAGTTATTGATATTTCCATAAAACTCATATTTTATTTTCGAGTTAGTAATACAAGATTGTTTCTTCATTGCCCAAGAGATGGCAGCTCACCTAAGGAGGAATACCCAACCACTTATGGAAGAATGATCTTCTATATTGGTAATCCAACTTACATCTGAATAACCTTTAATAACAAAAGGAATTCCAGGATAAGTCAAACCATAATTCATGGTTCTTTTCAAGTACTTAAATGCTTGATTAATAGCTTGTAGTGATGTGAACTATAATTACTAGTAAATCTACTAAGTTTTCCAATAGCATAGGTTATATTAGGCCTAGTTCTAATCACAACATACATAAGAATTCCAATTGCTCTAAAGTATTCAAGTAGAAATACTACAATATCTTTATTAGGTAGAAGCTTAAGATTAGAATCTATAGGAGGCTTATAGAAGAACAATCTTTGAAGTTCAATTTCTTCAAAATCTTCTTAATATATTGAGATTGAAAAATTAAAATACCATTGTCCTCATGCTTGATCCTTATACCAAGGATCACTTTGGTCTCCCCCATGTCCTTTATAGCAAACTTAGATGACAATAATTCTTTAAATTTGTGAACTTGACTTTACTCGGTATCAAATATTAACATGTCATCACATATAAGAAAATTATCATTCCTTTACTAGAAGCACCAAACTTATGATATACACACTTGTCTGCTTAATTTATCATCTAACCATTAGATAACATATCATCATCAAACTTTTGATGCCATTGTTTTGGTTTGTTTCGAACCATATATAGAGTTTATCAGATTATAAACCTTGTTTTCATTATAAGGCATAACAAAGCCTTAGCTTGTTTCATGTAAATCTTTTCATCTAGTTCCCTATTCAAGAATACAGTTTTACATCCATTTTATGAATCACAAGATTGTATATAGCTACAAGTGCTAATAACAATCTAATAGTAGAAATTCTACCAACACGAACATAAGTATCCAATAAATTAACACTTCATTTTGTCTAAAGTCTTGGATAACCAATATAGTTTCAAACTTATATATGCTATCATCCACTTTCATTTTCTTTTGAAAATCTATTTACATCCTAATGCTTGCATCCGAAGGTAAATCAGCCAACTTTCAAGTATTGTTTTGTATAATATAATCCATCTCATATTAGATTGGTTCTTTCTAAAATCCAACATCTCTAGAAGCGTAGCTTTACTATAAGTCTTTAGATCCTCCTCGATATTAAAAAGATATTAAAATCCAATCTCATTCTTTGATCCTTCAACCAAATAAAGTTGAAAATAATCACCAAAAGACTTAACTTTTCTTGCTCATTTACTTTTCCTTGGTTTAGTACTAGTGGATAGTACATCTTTGGTATTAATCAAATTACTATTAAATATGTTATCTATTTAAGAAATCTTCAAACTAGGATTTGTATCCTTTGGTCTAGGTACAGAAGTACATATTTCTTTATAAAATATTGCATCTCTTAACTTATAACCAATCCTACATATACATAATCATTAGGTTCTAGGACATGAAACCTATAAGCCTTAAAATGTTGGGCATATCCGATAAAGATGCAATCTATATCTCTATTGGCCGAAGTTTTCCACTTGGGTCTAGTAAGCCTCACAGCAGCTCTACATCCCCAAACTTTAAGATAACTCGAGTTTGGTGCCTTTTGTATCAAATTTCACGTGAAGTAGTCTTATTCCTTTTATTACGAATTAAGTATTTTGTTCGGTAGATAAAAGGCTATTAACATCACCTCACCCAAACATCTTGCACTCAAATCTGAATTGGAAAAAATAGAATTAACCATTTCTTTTAAAGTTCTCTTCTTTCTTTTTACTACACCATTTTGTTATGATGTACAAGGAGCTATAGCTGATGGTTTAGACCAGGGGTGGATTGGAGGTGCACTAGATCATTATAGTCATCTTCTTTATTCTACAAAGAGTTTTAATCAACCTATTTTAATAAAGTTCTACCTTTGTTTATAAATTTTGAATGTATAAAAAGCTTTATCCTTAGCATACAACAAATATACATAACAATATCGAGAGGCATCATCAATGAAAGAAATACCATACTTTTTATTACCTAACGCTGGAATAGCATTCAAATCACATAAATCACAAGATATAACTTTCCCAATTAACATCTTTGAAAGGTTGTGTAGTTATCTTAGTCAACATATATGTTTTGAATTTTTTATTGTTCATATCATAAGTAAGTATTAAACTCATTTTATGTGTGTGTGTGTATACATATATATTTCAACCTTTTATAATAAAGATGTTTTAGTCTAGCTTGCCATAATTAAGTTATATTTATATTCTTACTATACCTAGTTGATGCCATACAAATAGAATCATTAACAAACAAAAACTCAAAATTCAACTTAAACTTACGATTACATAAATAACCAAATTCAACAAAAGTATCCTGGCTTGACAAGATATACTTACACTTTCCAAATTTTGTTTTTAACCATAATTATTCAAGAAAATTTACAAGACAACATATTATTTTGAATCCCATATACATACAACACATTATTTAACAACAAATATTTGCTAAAAGTAAACACAAGCTTAACATTTCCAAATCCTTTGATTTGTTCGATTGATTTCTTTAATATTCATCCATCTTTAATTAGTTGAAAGTCATCAGACTAACTAAGATCCTTACACACATGACTAGTTTCTCCTGAATTAACCAACCAAACAATATTGCACATAAAATGCATCGAAAATTGGTGATACATAACTCTGACTCGGGTTATAAGTTAGACCAAAAATCTGACCTTGTTGTTTTCCCGGATCCTTAGATCCAATTGAACCAACATCATTCTTGCCATACCAAATTGGCAATCCTTTTAGAATAATGTTTAATAATTAATTACTTTAATTTTATTTGAAATATTTTATTTATTTAAATTGTATAAGACAAGGATTTATTAATACTTATGTTCAACCTCCTTCATGGTCACTTCCCCTGTATAAAGATGAAAGTCATAACTAAAAGACTTAGATTTTCTAGTTCTAGTACTTTTCATAGGCTCGGTAGGATCAATTCCACTTGATACCATATCGGAATCAATAGATATATTCTCAATAGGATTTCAAAAATTCTAAATGACAAGTGTAGGTATAGGCATAGAAGTAAACCTATTATCATCAGAGATAGCACCTCTGGATTCAACAAAAACGTTCACAGAAACTGAATCATTAGGTTCTAATACATAGAACCTATAGGCTTTAAAATTTTCTACATAGCTTATGAGAATGTGATCCATTTCTTTTTCACCTAAGTTCTTTCTTTTAGGCTCATAAGGTATGCAACAGCCTTAGAACCCCACACTTCAAATAGTTCAAATTTGAAGATTTTCTTTTTCCATAACTCATACGAGTTATCTTATTCTTTTATTTAGAATTCTTTTTAACATCTACCATGCAACTAACATAGCTTCTTCCCAAAATCCATCATTATAAGCTGAGTAAGATAACAAGGAATTAGCCATGTACTTTAAGGTTATATTTTTTCCTTTAAGACACATCAATCTATTGTGATGTATAAGATGTGATGGTTGATGTATTACTCCACTAGATTAGAAATATACTAGATCATAGTATTTCCACCCCATTTAGTTTAAAGAGTTTTAACTGTATCACCATGAAACCATTCTAACTTTTTGTTTATGAATTTTGAATTTTAAGTGCTTTATCTTTAGCATGAAAAAGATACACATATATCTAATTGCTATATCAATATATGTTAGTACTTATTTTTTATTACCAATTGAATGCGTGATATGATAATCGCATAAAAAATAAACAAGTTCTAACATCTTAGAATCCCTTTTCACATTTTTTAAATAGTTTTCTTGTTATTTTTGTTAACTTACAAGTATGACATTTAGTATTATTATTTGTATTAAAGGAGGTATTAGACTCATTTTTTACTTATTTTTTATTCATAAATATTTAGGATGATCTAATATAGCATGCCATAAATTAGAAATATTATTTAGTTTTACTAATGGAACAAGAAACAACACATACATGCCGACTCATATGGAAATAGAATATTAACATTAAGCTTAAACATACAATTAGATAAATATCCAAATCTAACAAAGGTTTCAATTTTAGAAGAAAAAAAGTGTTTTTTTAAAAGTAAACACAAGACGAACTTTTCCTATTCCTTTGATAGGCTCGGCTGTCATGTTTTTCATCCTCACCACTTATCCATCGTTTGATGTCCTTGAACCATCTTAGATGTTTACATACATGACTTGTATCACCTAAATCTACACACTATGCCATTTTATCATCAATGATTAAGAAACAAAAGAAACATAATTCTTAACCGAATTAAAATTAGATACCATAAATGTACTGGTACCCACTAGAAATGGCCCCATTAATTGCCTTGTTCCCTCCCGAAACTTTCATACAACAATCCTTTTTAAATGCCCCGGTTTACGATATCTCCAACAAGCCGGTTTAGCTTTCTTTTTGGGATGTAGATTGTTGTTTTGATTTTTGCGTTTATTCCCCAAATTCTTGTTAAATTTCATGAACTTTTTATCACTTTCAAGCATATTCATTGAACCGTAAAATTGACCCACTTTGGTTTTCACCTTATTTTTACAACTTTCTTGAACCTTAACTGATTTCTCAATCCTAATATGGCTTCCTAATTGAACAAACGTTAGTTCCTCTTTTTAATGTTTAAGAGTGTGTTTAGAGTCCTTCCAGCTTATCAATTTTGCTAGACACAAAAATTGAATCATTTCATGTCATGTTGTTTAAATGGACCTAACATATGATTGTTTCATCACATGATTATTATACCATCTTGTAAGAAATAGACTTGCCGACAAGAAATTTCTTACTTGATGCATCCTTTGTCATGTATTTAGAGAGTCCCAAAGTTTCTTAATGCAGTCTTTTGATATACATCAAACAAAAAATCTACCCTTTCATTTAATTATGTCTACATAAGTAATCATCAATATCCCATTTTATTCTTCTTCTTTTTTGATCTAGAGTTTCATTCTCAACTTCATTAGGCATTAGTATTGATAAAACATAGACACTTTTAAAATGGTAATAAATCTTCTCTCGAATTTCTCTAACTTTGCAAACTCACTCGACAAATCACAAACAAAGTCTCCAACGGTCATCTTCAATTGATAATTGGTTTAATCTTTGTAGAAGAATTTTGCTATCATTGTACAACATAACGCTTGACCCTTGCGAAAATAGAACACAATCAAATCCTTTCAACGTTTACAATTTAAAACAGAAAGTGAACCTGATAACCCACTGCGAACAAGAACAAAATAAGGACTGTTGAATCTTTGAGATCCAAAACAAAACAAAACTATTTTCCCTTTTTGAGCACTAATAGAAATTGAGTGAACAGTGACACATACAAAACCCAACGATCAAGAACCGAATCATGTGAACGTGATCACAACCCCATGAACAAGATAATATCTTGGACAAATTATAGAATCGTGACAAACACTATTGAGGGGTGAATGTTTAATGGGATTAGACTAAGAAAATTAAAGAACGATTTTTTCTATTTCTCTCGTGATCTCTGAACATATTTATTTATTATAACTTAAACAATCATCGTATAATCATATGATCAAGTCATATCGTTTATTGACCGCGACCTTTCTGACAAAACTTTTTATACCTCTTTTATTGATCACCTTGCCATTCACCATTCAAACAAACGCTACAAACCCTAAGGCTATTTAGTATCTTGAGTTGTACCTATATCCATGGTGAATAGTTTGAAGTGTTTTTTTAACAGCTGAATATAAACTTATTATTGATCAATCACCCAGCAAGATGTTAGGGGCACTCCACATACACCGATTATAAAAAAAAGTTACACCAAATATGCCCACTCGATATTAAGAGAAGTGGCCCTATATTTTAACCACCAAAAAGTATTAACTTTAATATTTTCCACCACCTTGTAGACGAGCATTGGCGCCCCATTGAATATTGCATTATTCCTCGCTTTCCAAATAAACCACAGAGTTGCCAAGACGATACAATGTTGAGCTTTACCCATCGAAGACTCTGTTTCCGAACCATGAAACAGCTCCACATCCCGGCTGTCCAATTGGTAGTTTGCACCACCTTTGAATTTCTGACCAAATAGCTTAGCAAAAGGACAATTAATGATCCGTGGACTCCGGATTTCCAAAGCAGAAATTACACTCGATAGACAGCATCAAAACTCCCCGTTCGGCCAACGCCTCTTTTGTTTGAATCCTAGCCATCTTTGCCCTCCAAGCAAACCCATAACCTTCAACGGCACCCAAGAAATCCAAGAGATTGGGGCTTGTTCGACTATCGTACGATTAGCTTGTAAAGCCTTTCTCAAGGGCCTTGTGGAAAAAGTTCCCGAATCATCTCCTAACCATGTCCATCTATCCTCCCCGTTATGTGCATTGAACTCTTGAAGAGACTCGAATAGCAAATTAAGCCCCTGCTTCTCCGTAACCGACAGATTAACTTTTCTCCATTTCTAGTGCCAGTGAATACCATCCGGGTGCTTGACCATACGACTTCCCTGTTGGTATCAAGAACTACTCGTGAACACAATTGAGAAACCAAGAATAACTCAGAATGTTGATTACTTTTCCACAACTAGTTCAGTACAATAGAAAAGATAAAATAACCTCAAAACATAAAGAAACGACCCACTACTCCACTTACATAAACATGGCCCACTAATAAACAAATAAACTACCGACCTTCTAGAAAGCAAAGAAACTAACAAATATTAAAAATAATAGCATGACATCATCAAATCCATATGTGCTTGTCTGCATGAATAGATGTCCAGCATCACTATTTGTGAACAACATCACTATTTGTGAATTAGCTTTAATATCCCCCTCATAATTCACATAATAGTGACTCCCAACAAATTTCTCAAGTAGCAGAATTGCTCCACTCCCAGTGCTTTTGTGAAGATGTCTGCCACTTGCTCGTGAGTACCACATGCTTTCAACTCAATCTCCTTTTCATTCACCAGACTACGAATGTAGTGATACTTTATAGAAATATGTTTAGTGCGGCTGTGAAATGCTTGGTTTCTGGTTAAGAAAATAGCTGAACGATTGTCATAGCAGATCTGTGTGGCCTTTTTCTGCACATGACCTAGTTCATTCAACATTTTTCCCAGCCACATAGCTTGACAAGCTGCACCCGTTGCCGCCACATACTCTGCTTCAGTAGTCGATAAAGAAACAGTAGTTTGTTTCTTTGACATCCAAGAGACAATGCCTATTCCAGTAGAGAAAGAATAAGCCGATAAACTTTTCATGTCCTCAGACGAACCAACCCAATCACTGTCTGTAAACCCAGCAAGTATCATGTCATTTTCTTTGCCATACCACAAACCATATCCCAAAGTACTTTCCAGATACCGTAGTGTCCTCTTTGCTGCACCATAGCGAAGAGCCGAAGGATTTTGCATAAATCTGGATACTATTCCCACTGCAAACACTATATCTGGCCTGGTATGGGTTACATAAATTAATCCACGAGTCAAGCTTCTATACCTGTGTGCATCTGTTGCTTCAGCACCATCATTTTCTTTAAACTTTTCATTAGAGTTCATAGGGGTAGCTGCTCCTTTACAGTTCTCCATTCCAAATCTCTTAAGTAAATCTTTTGTGTACTTCTTTTGAGATAAAAAGATACCAGCTTTCTTTTGTACTACTTCTAACCCAAGGAAGTACTTTAGTTCTCCTATGTCTATCATTTCAAATTCCTGCACCATCTTCTTCTTGAACTCTTGAATAAGATCATAGGAAGAGCTTTTATATATCATATCATCCGCATATAAACAAACTATGATCAAGTGTGTATCCTTACTTTGTTTCACATACAGAGTCGGCTTGTTTAAGCTGCGTTCGTAACCATTAGCCAAAAAATACTCATCTATTCTGCTGTACATAGCACGTGGAGACTGTTTCAATCCGTACAAAGCTTTGTGTAAGTGACATACCTTGTCTTCCTCTCCCTTGAGCATGAATCCACGTGGTTGTTTTACATATACTTCTTCTTGAAGAACTCCGTTCAAGAAGGCTGGAACCGGCCATCCGTTTTGGGCTACAAGTGACAATATTAGCCGAATTGTTTCAAACGAGAGACCGGTGAGAAAGTCTCTTCATAGTCGATCCCCGACTGTTGTACACAACCCTTCGTAACAATCCGAGCCTTATGTTTATGAATGTTTCCTTTTTCATCTAGCTTCAATTTAAAGACCCATTTTAACCCAATTTCCTTCTTTCGAAACAAAAGCTTCGCCAGAGACCATGTGTTATGTCTCTCAAGTGATTCTATTTCTGTCTGCATAACCTTTATCCATTCATTCTTCAGGGTTGCTTCTTCATATGAGACAGGTTCTACAGGTGATAAAGCAAAATGCCAAGAGGGGTCGTACTCTTGCATGTGGTCGGTAACTGTTGTATGACAATCAGTGACTACATTAGCATATTTGGGGTTTGGTTTACATACCCGTGTTGAGCATCTCAACCCGGTTTCTGATCCGCCTCCGCCTGATTCATGTTGGTGAGATGTGTTTGCTCCCCATGCTTTAATAGTTTCATTAGTGGTGGGAAGATCATCAACTGCACTTCTCGGTTCTTCAGATTGATCAATTGATGTAGCTTCATTGTTAGACTTTTCGTGCTTTTCAATATCTTCTCCTCCTATATCAATATACTCCACTTCACTTGGGGAACCATTCTTATCATCTGGACTATCTTTCCATCGTGCCACTTCATCAAAAACTACATCCCGACATACAACTATTTTCTTTGTAACCACATCAAAGAGTCGGTACGCTTTAGAATTCATACAATACCCAACAAACACATACAACTGTGACTTTGCATCTAACTTTCTTCTATGTTGTTTAGGCTATAGTCCATAGGCTGGACATCCAAACACCCTTAAATGATCTACATTTGGTTTTCTCCCATACCACACTTCGTAGGGTGTTTGATTTTCTAGAACAATGGTAGGCGAGAGTCTTAACAAGTAAACAGCTGTAGCGACAACTTCACCCCAAAAGCAATCTGCCAACTTCTTCTCTTTTATCATGCTACGAGCCATCTCAACCACGGTTCGGTTCTTTCTCTCCGCTATGCCATTTTGCTCTGGAGTGTATGGCGCTGTGAGTTCTCTTTGTATTCCATGATCAGTACAAAACTTATGGAAGTCACTTGAGCAATATTCACCCCCACGATTGGATCTTAGGGCCATAAGTTTCTCCCTTGATTCTAGCTCTTCCTTTGCTTTAAAATGCTTAAACTTTTCAAGTACATCGGACTTCTTATCCAACAAGTATACCCACACCATTCGACTATAATCATCAGTGAACAACATAAAATAGCTACTGCCACCTAGCGACTTTGTATTCATCGGACTGACTAGATCAGTGTGGACTAGCTCTAAGATTCTCGAGGCTCACCATGTTTGCTTTGGAAATGATTTCCTTGATTGTTTTCCCAATACAAATCCATGACACACCGTCCAACTGTCAATCTTTGTCAGCCCCTATACCATATTATCTTCATGTAACCGTTTTAGACCTTGCTCGTGAACATGACCGTACCGAAGGTGCCATAACCTTGACTGATTTTTCTCCACTACTGCCAAGGCACCACTACTCATCTCTTGACTACTTGCTTCGAACGGGAACATATTATTGCTCGTCATTGGAATCTCACTCACCACTTTTCTCGTCTTCTTATGGGTAATAACACATTTGCTGTCATCAAACAACAATGAATACCCAATTCTCATAAGTTGGCCTACGCTAAGTAGACTATAATCAAGATCAGGAACAAACTGTACATTCTCCAAAACCTTGTGTTTTCGTCCATTTAGTGTAAACTCAACTGTACCCTTACCTTTCACTTAAATGCTCCGCCCATTTCCAAGTCTCACATCTAATTTCTTCGTCTCGTCTACATTCTGAAACAACTCTTTCTTCCCGGTCATATGGTTCGAACAACCACTATCCAAGAACCAAATGTTCTTCTTTCTTTTCTCCTCAGTCACAGCCATGAACAATCGATAATCTTCATCGTCTTCAACCACAGCCTGTGCGTGTGGCTCCTGCCAACATTCTGCTTTCACATGTCCAAATCGGTTACAGTTATTATTGAAAATAAAATATTCTCCACCAATATCATCCTCAATTAGCTCCTACTATTTAGTATTGCCATGCATATCTATTTCCAAGTTTATCACCTTCTGTTTGTTTTATATGTTCCGATGTATCATTCTTTTTTGAAGAATGGTATCAAAGCGGCTTTAACCCAAAAACCTTCGCTCAATCCGATCATGGCCGGAGACGATGAAACCAACAAAAAGAAAACCGAGGGAGAATCCTTGGATTCAAACTCACCGTACTATATCCATCCATCGGATTACCCTAAACAAATGCAAGTAAATGATGTGTTGAATGATAACAATTACAACGATTGGGCATAAGAGATGGAAAATTTTCTCTTTGCAAAAAATAAAATTGGGTTCGTGGATGGATCGATCAAGAAACTGGAGAAGACATCGAAGACCTATATGCCATGGATGCGTTGTGATGCCATGATAAAAGGATGGCTCACGACTGCCATGGTGAAGGAGATTAGAAGCAGTGTGAAGTTCGCTAACACGGCCGCGGAGATATGGTCCGATCTGAAAGAACGGTTTGGAAAAGAAAGCGCGCCACGTGCATATGAATTGAAGCAAACCCTCTCAGCCACCGTTCAAGGTGATACTTCCGTTTCAGCCTATTTTACAAAGCTTAGAAGCATTTGGGATAAGTTGCAATCATCACTTCCTATTCCTCGTTGCAACTGTAGTGGGTGTTCTTGTGACATAGGAAGAAAGTTGGTTGAGCACAAAGAAAAAGAGAAACTTTATGAGTTTCTCATGGGTTTGAACTGCGATTTCTCTGTCATTAGAACACAGATTCTTGTAATGAACCCGACACCGACCCTGACCAATGCCTACCACCTTGTCGCTGAAGACGAAAGACAAAGAGCTATAACATCTGAAAAGCGGCCTTCTACCGATGCTGATGCGTTCAAGGCGTTCGTCCCTGGACAACGGGAGAACAACTCAAGCCAATGATGCGATAAACCCGCTTCGAAGGAGATGAAGACTGTTGTTAATCACTGTACCTTCTGTGATAAGGATGGACACGTCCGAGAAGGGTGTTTCAAGCTTATAGGATTTCCCGAATGGTGGCCAGGTAACCGGAAACGTGAAGAAACAAAACCAAAGGCAGCATGTGTTGAAGCAACTTCAAGCCCTGTTTCGGGTTTGACAAGCGAACAATATGAAATGTTTCTTAAACATTTTGGAGACAAGGAAAACATAAACCAAGGAGGTACAAAACCCATGACATGCATGACAGGTAAAAATGATAATGATGGTGACTGGGTGATAGACTCGGGTTCAACCGAACATATCACCTACAACAGCCACATCCTTTAAAATAAGACCCAAAGACGTTTTGAAACCCTAGTAGTCATCCTAGCGGAGATGCGATACCCGTTGAAGGGAGGGGCGAATGTACCTTACCTAGGGGAACAAAGATAAATGATGTTTTATACATACCAAAGTTTACTTGCAATTTGTTATTTGTGAGCCGATTGAGTAACGACTTACAATCAGCGATAACCTTTTTCTTGATTTTTGTGTGATGCAGAAACTACACACGAGGAGCTTGATTGGTGCGGGTAAGTGCAAAAGAGGTTTGTACCAGATGGGGTTATTTGAAGACATAGGAAGGCCTTGATGACATCCGGGGACACATGGCATAAAAGGTTGGGACATGCTTCTAATGAAAAACTTACTCACATCGATTTTCTTAGTAAATTTTCTTTCAAAAAACTATGTGATTCTTGTTCAAAGGCAAAACATACTAGACTTCCATTTTTGAATAGTTATATTAAGACAACCGGTTGTTTTGAATTGTTACATTGTGACATTTGGGGTAAGTATCGCACTCCTTCTTTTACGGGTGCTAGTTATTTTTTGACCATTGAAGCTTTGGAACTTGATGAACGAAGTAGAAATCTGACTAGGCCAAGAGTGATTGAAGCCTACAAATTCCCTTCAGAATCACATTCTGTTGAAAATGGTTTCATCACAGAGGAAGATGACTTCATCTCATCAAGAGATCAAATGAACAATATTGGATTATTGCATCTCCATCATTCAATCACCATTCAACTTCAGCACAAGCACCAAAAGTCTCCACTACAACTCCAATCTCTCCAAAAGACTTAAAATCAGAAGAGCAAAAGGCAACTTACAATGCCTTTGTTGCAAGTTTTGAAGCATATCTTGGGGGAAGACTCACTTCTGCCTATCTAATACAGGAAGATTTAGAAGAATTGGATCCTGATAATGTTGAGGAGATGGATCTACAGTGGCAAATTGTAACACCCGAAATTTTATTTAAGCAAAAGGAAAAGAAAAGTAATGGAAAGAATGGAAATTGTGCACAAGTGGAAGGGGAAAAAGTGTACAAAGTACAAATCTTATTATTTTAAGATATTTAAGGGCATGGTCGCCCATATCAAGCAGAAAGTTGCTTGATCTCGGAAGAAGAAGAAGAGAGAGAAAGAGAGAAAGCCTGGTTCTAGAGAGAGAAAGAGGAAGAAGAAGCTGAAAAAGGTAAGTCTTCTCTTGTTTGAGCTCGGTTTCAGTTGGGTATTGAGTTCGTGACCGAAGTTCCAGTTGTTTAGAGTTTACTTTCAGGATTCAAAGAGCTGAATCGAAGTGGATCTTGAATGGGAAGAGTGTTGCTCAAAAGCTGCTAAAGGTGAGTTTCTAGAGCCCCTCTTTTACGGATTTTCAACTGATTTGGGGTTATTATGCATACTAAGTAAACGTTTTTAAAGAAACCATGGATTTACAGCCTTATGTTCGAATGTTGTATGTATGTATGCATGTTACAGTGATGATTATGGCTTAGAGATGATGTTTAGCATGCTTAGATGGCCTTAGTATGATAGATCTGTGTTTGGGTATGCTTAGAATGATTATCGGATGAAGTTGGTAGCATAGAAAAGATTTCAGAATGTTTTGATGAACATGAACACCGGTTCATGTGCCTAAATGGTGTCCATGCGTCCGGCATGAGAAACCAGACACTAAGTGTTGGCCATGCGCCCAGCAGATGGCCCATGCGCCCAAAGCAGAAGGCCCATGCGCCCAGCAGTTGGCCATACGTCCAATTTGCTGGCCATGCGCCCAGCATATGGCCCATGCGCCTAAGTTATGCCATGCTCCTAAGTCATGCCATGCGCCTAAGTCATGCCATGCACCTGAGTTATGCCATGCGCCCAAAGTGTTGATGCGCCTAAACAGGGCAAAAACGCCCAAACAGTGCCCATGCACCTAGACTGTTTTTTACTTAGAATATTTATGCTCATGCGCCTTGAAGGACCCATGCGCCCACTTTGGACTTAAGGTTTTCTAAGTGGTTTTTAAGGGGTAAAATGGGAATATAGGCATGGTTATGATGTGATGGCTTATGCTTGATGTGTGTTATGCACGTATGGTGTTGCTTGTATGGTGATGATGTGTGTTTATGTTTATGTATATGTTCCTTATTATATATGTATGTCTTCCCTTGGCTTTACGTTGAACGTTAATGAATGTAATGAAAGTATTATGTAACGTAAAGTGGAAGATAATGAAAAGAGGAACATAATGAATGAATGCATGCATGAATTAACGAACTAAAGAGAGAAGTAAAGAAAGGCTTGAAAGCAATATGTACAGAGGTGCACGGCTCTAAATGCCTTAAGCTCTACCGCGTGAGGTTCAGAAAATCCTAAAGTGTGCACGCAAGGGTTCCAGTCTTTGTGACTGACCTTCGGAGATGTTACCCATTTTATGGGGGTGTTACCTACTTCGGTAGGGGTGTTGTTACCTACTTCGGTAGGGGTGTTGTTACCTATTTCGGTAGGGGTGTTGTTACCTACTTCGGAAGGGGTGTTGTTACCTACTTCAGTAGGGGTGTTGTTACCTACTTCAGTAGGGGTGTTATTACCTACTTCGATAGGGGTGTTGTTACCCGAGTTATATATAACTTCGGGGGTGTGGCATAAAGCCAAGCATATGTAGGAGGTGAGCGACTGTGTGTCGCAACAGACTCGAAAGAGGTCCTTGTTGCGTATCCCGGTACTGTGTCAGTCTTCGGACATGAGTCAGGGGTTTGTGTGTCAGGCCCCGGCACAGTATCAGTCTTCGGACATGAGTCGGGGGTATTGCATGAGACAGGATACAGTTTGCGTACCTCGGTACTGTGTTAGTCTTCGGACATGATTCGGGGGTTTGTGAGCAGGCCCCGGCACAGTATCAGTCTTCGGACATGAGTCGGGAGTATTGCATATGACGAAAGTGACGGATGATGAGATCGGTGTCGCGTATCCCGTACTGTGTCAGTCTTCGGACAAGAGTCGGGGGTTTGTTTGTCAGATGGAAAGATGACAGATGGAAAGATGCCATGAAGAAAGAAATATTTTCATACAATGAGCCTAAATATTTTCATCAGGCAGTGAAAGATGACAGATGGAAAGATGTCGTGAAGAAAGAAATACGCGCTCTTGAAGAAAATGGCACGTGGACTCTTGAAGAACTTCCTAAAGATAAACGTGCCATCGATTCTAGGTGGGTGTACAAAGTAATATACAAACCAAATGGAGAAGTTGAAAGATATAAAGCTCGGATTTTGGCGAAAGGCTTCACTCAAATGGAAGGGGTTGACTACCACGATACGTTCGCACCGGTAGCCAAGTTAGTTACTGTTAGAACTTTGCTAGCAGTTGCAGTAAAAAGAGATTGGGCAATTCACCAACTCGATGTCAATAATGCATTTCTACATGGGGATTTGCATGAAGAAGTATATATGAAGATCCCACAAGGCTTTGCTAAGGAAGGAGAAACAAGAGTTTTTCGATTACGGAAATCTCTATATGGCCTAAAACAAGCTTCAAGAAATTGGTATAAAAAATTCACAAGCGCATTGATTGATCTCGGATTCACTAAATCTGGGGCCGATCACTCACTTTTTATTCAACGAGAAGGACAAGATTTCATGGTTGCTCTCATATACATGGATGACGTAATAATGGTTGGCAACAATTCCATCAAAATCCAAACCATCAAAGCTAAGCTTGACAAACTCTTCAGCATTAAAGACCTCGGCAATCTAAAGTATTTCCTTGGTATTGAAGTGGCGCACACCTCGGAAGGATTGGTGCTAAGTCAAAGAAAATACACCTTAGACATACTAGAAGATTATGGCCTTCGAGGATGTAAACCGAGCTCAACCCCTACCGAACAAAACCTCAAGTTGGGCAGGTGTTAAAAAGAACCAAAAGTAGATGCTAATCGATACCGACGAATCATTGGTAGACTCCTTTACTTACAAGCAACTCGACCTGACATTGCATATACGGTGAACGTGTTGAGTCAGTTTGTTGCGGACCCAAGACAATCTCATATGGACGCAACACATAGGGTTCTAAGATACCTCAAGGCCACTGCTGGGCAAGGCATTATTTTCCCTAGAAATGGAGGCTGTAATCTCACGGCGTATTGTGATTCTTATTGGTTGGGTTGTCCGGATACGAGAAGGTCTAGGACCGGCTATTTACTTCTTCTTGGAGGCGCTCCGGTTTCATGGAAAACTAAAAAGCAAGCTGTCGTTTCTCGCTCATCCGTAGAAGCGGAATATTGTTCTATGGCATCCACTGTTAGTGAGATCGTGTGGCTTCGATGGCTCTTATCGGAACTAGATATAACTTTACCGGGACCAACCCCATTGTTTTGTGACAACCAGGTTGCTCGTCACATAGCCAATAACCCAGTTTTCCATGAACGAACTAAACATGTAGAAATGGATTGTTATTTTGTGTGTTGATTCTAAAGAAGTTCAACCACATCACATAGATACTACAATGCAGATAGCGGACCTTCTCATAAAGGATTGGAAACTCAGCAGCTCAGATTTCTTCTTAACAAGTTGGGCATTTGAAACTTACATGCTCTAACTTGAGGGGGTGTATTGGAAATAAAATATTCTCCACCAATATCATCCTCAATTAGCTCCTACGATTTAGTATTGCCATGCATATCTATTTCCAAGTTTATCACCTTCTATTCGTTTTATATGTTCCAATGTATCATTCTTTTTTGAAGATATATTAAACATACAAAGTTCCCTCTAAACCATCGATTTTTAGAGTTACAACATTGTATACTGCCACAACCCTTACCACTGAACCGGCCTTGTCTTCTTCCTTGACCTCTCGCAGGGTTTCTTCCTCATCCCCTGTAATTCCATGATCGACTTTCTTCTCCTGTGGTTGCTTGAAAAACTTTTTCTTCTTCAGGAACTTCAGTCCCTCGATTCACCCTGCTCTCATGTGCCTGTAATGACCCCATTAGTTGATCAAAAGAAAGGGTTGACAAATCTCTTGATTCTTCAATGGTTGTCACTACATGATCCCATCGTGGTGTAAGGCTTCTCAAGATCTTTTCCACAACAATCTGGTCTGATATAAGTTCCCCATAGACCCGCTCTTGATTGACTATTTTCATAACCCTGGTAAGAAAATCGGCTACTGCCTCTCCGTCCTTCATCTATATAGTTTCGAACTCCCTTCGAAGACCCTGAAGTTTTACAGCCTTCACTTTTGAGTCCCTTTATATTCAGTTTGTTGTATGGTCCAAGCCTGTCGTGACGTAGTGGCCGCAACAATCCTTGAAACTACATCATCATGAACTGCTTATTGAATAAACGACAGGGCTTCCGCATCCTTTCTACGGTTTTCTCTATATCTTTCTTTATCTCCATCATTAGGGTTATATCCAAGTTCCACTAGATCCTAGAGATCATGTGATATGAGAATGGTCTTCATGCGAATGCTCCAGTACTCGTACCCGTCACCCTTAAAGACTAGAAGAGAAATCTGTGTTGTGCCTGCCTCCTTGATGTTCGCCATGAAGGATCACTGCGCTCTCTCTTTCTCAGTAACCTGGCTTTGATACCTGATTGTTGGTATTAGGAACTACTCATGAACACAATTGAGAAACCAAGAATAACTCAGAATGTTGATTACTTTTCCACAACTAGTTCAGTACAATAGAAAAGATAAAATAACCTCAAAACATAAAGAAACGACCCACTACTCCACTTACATAAACATGGCCCACTAATAAATAACTAAACTACCAACCTTCTAGAAAACAAAGAAACTAACAAATATTAAAAAATAATAGCATGTCATCATCAAATCCATGTGTGCTTGTCTGCATGAATAGATGTCCAACATCACTATTTGTGAACAGCATCACTATTTGTGAACAGCATCACTATTTGTGAATTAGCTTTAATATTCCCACCATACATGATTTTTTCACTTCTAAGTTAAAAAGCAGCGGAAATCTATCTCTGAACCTCACATCATCCCACCAAAGATCAATCCAGAACATGACTTTATCCCTTTAATTAAACTTCCAACATTAATACCTTCTTTTTGGATATCATTTTCGGCCAACAAAATTTGCCTCCAAACTCCATGAACCGAGAGTTTCAAAGCCAAAAGATTGATGTTTCCTCGGTTGAAAATGTAAAGCTGCAATGCATCTTGATGTTTTAGAAACTCTACAAGTTTTAAAATTTTGACAGCAGAAATCTATTTTTGAAGTGTTTCAAATCTATCGTTGTTAAAATTTTAAAACTTGTAGAGTTTCTAAAACTATGCACATGTCATCCTCCTGTTTATTTGTATACCTAAAAAAGTTTAATCCCTCATCATGCTCATTTTGAATTTTTCTTATGTTTATACAAAAATAACATGGTTTTCTTTCTTTTTTGTGAACAAGGTGTTCATGTTTTTAAATAATTATTATGTTCTATCATACAGGTGTGGTTCTTTAAGTTAGATAAAATTTCTTTTATAGGGTTGTATACATAGCATGAGAAATAAAAACTCATTTACAAATTTGTTTAAGACACATATATATAGCATATAATAAAAAAATTTAGGGACAAGTGTTATTATTCTAAAATATCAAATGACACATGTTATTATTCTAACATATCACAAAAATTATTTTCAGTCTCTCTTGTAATAAATACAAATTATAAAACAATCAAATTAACTTTTTTTCTAAAATATGTTAAAACAAACATATTTATATTTGTGTTTCTTGTCTCTCAAGTTAAATGATAATTATTATAAATAAGTAACTAAACTATCAAACATCTAAAATATATATATTCTTATCTTAATAATTTATTAATACATACTAAATTATATGATTTTAGATATATTTTATCTTTAAAGAATAGCTTCATAATTTTTAGTTCCATTATCTCTTAATTTTAGATAGAGTTAATCTCGGTTTTTGTCCTTAGGTTTTGCAAATTATCACCACTTGAGTACTAACGTTTATTTTGTCTTCATTATTGGCCTCAGTTTTGCAAATCATTTTTATTTCGTCCTTTTGACTAACGGTGTTAAGATTTTATGTTAAGTGAGTTTTAAAAAGACCAAATACCCCTAACACCTCACTTTTCACTTTCTCTCACACTCTCCCTCTTTCTTCTTTCTCCACAACACAACACACCACCACCACCACCACACTCCACCATACACCACTACACACCACCACCACCACCACACACCACTGCACCTCACACCACCGTACCACACACCACTGTAAGTCTGTAACAAACCGTCGTAGCTCAAAACCTTGTCGGAATCGATGAATGCACCGTATGTACGGAAAACCTCATCGAGAATAGTGCTAATTTGCTCATTGCTAAACTTAACCCTAGGTTTTACAGCAACAACAAGCATCGATGTTTCTTCTCTGTTGTGACCTAGGTTTTATAGCAACAACAAGCGTCAACGTTTCTTCTCTGTTGTGACCACCATCTCCATTCAAATTGAACTACTTGAAGATCCTCTTCACCTTCTCCGATCTAACCCCTCGAGCGTTCACCTCTCTGCACTTCAAAAGCTTATAAAGATTGAAAAGGATGTGTGCTTTAACAGCAAGAATGGGGTTTAACCCTGATTTGAAAGAGGAAGAACCCTAATGGAATTGATTAGGGAGAATGTATAGCTGAAAAGAAGGGTAATTTAGGGGAAAAAGATTTGCAGGATCGTTGAAGGGTTATAGTTACAACACAACAACACAAAGAGGAGATTAACTAAACTTTAATAAAACAGTAAACTGGATTAACCAAGTGTTAAGATGCTAAGAACACAAGTAATGCAAGAGACAGAACACAAAGAACACAGGTATTTGGTTTTAAAAAATGCAGTATATTGCCTTCTCTATGTTCTATTACAAGTGTTACAAAAGCATATTCGAAAGATACAAGAACATGAGATACTTATACTACATCCTACAGCCGGCTATACTATTGACTAGACACAAACAAAATCAATTGTAGAGTCAAAAGGCAGATTGCCTTTTGACTTGTGACTATGACATGCCATAGCTCACATCCTTATCTATTACAAAAAGGATAAAGTACATAAAGCAGAAAGTTACAGACTCAAGACCTCAATGTACAGTTACTAAAAGCATGGACCTTTTCACCAACTCATGTAAGTTGGTGACTTGCAGAGGTGCAGCGGAAAAGGTGTCCAGCTTTATGGAACAGTACATCAGATAAAGCATGTTACTAAAAGTCTTCGGAAGAAATCTGTCTTCATGAGTTGAAGCTTCGGAAGACTTTGTCTCTAAGGCTTCGGAAGACTTCATGTTTGGCTTCGGAAGATATTGGTCTTGGCTTCGGAAGATTTCATACTTAGAGTAATTTTCCGTTTCATGTGTGAAACTTCCTAAGCTTCTTCTTTAATGCACTTGTGCAGCATGCAGGAAAGACTTAAGATGTTTAGGTTGCATCAGCCTCTTCATTAAACTCTACAAACTCCCCCTAGGCTGATGCTGCCAAAACACTTTGAAAACTTCAGATATTAACAGTCCTCATTAGGATGATCACCATTCCTTTCTTCATAGGATGATCAGGATCCTTCAGGCTGTCAAAGTGTCTTCTCATGTCAAAGAAGTCATGCAGAGGCAACTGAAACATATCTTGCCATGTATAAATGTCTTCAATGCCTTGATCTCTAATAACATGCCATCTTTCTGGATTTGTGGTGTATGTCCAAGACAAGATGGGTCTTCCTATTTCTAGAGGAGCTATTTGAATTAGAGTTGATGTAGCTTCCTCTGGCTGCACATCCTCAGGCTGTTCTGATTCATCCTGAGGTTTAGAAGGGGATGCAGGCTTCTTCTTCTTCTTAGGCTTTGGTCTAGAAGTCATCCTCTTCTTTCTCTTTCCAAATTTTAACTAAGAAGACTGGCCTGCAGCACCAGATTGATCTTCACTTTCTTTCTCAGTTGGGACTTCCTCTCTCTCAGGTTCAGATGGAGAGGGAGGTTGACCCTGTTGTGAATCAGAAGATGAAGCTTGCTGAGCAATAGCAGGAGGTTCGGGTTGTGTTATCTCTGGTTGTTCAACCTTAACCTCCACTTCAGGTGGAGCCTGACTTGGAGTGGAGTGTAAGTCAGTGAGCTCTCCACTCTTAATCTTCTGCTTGATTAGCCTGATATGCTCATCCATAGTGGATAGAGACATGGGTCCAAGTCTCCTTCCGGAGAATCCATACAGCTTCAAGAAGCTCATCATCCTTTGCCTATCAGCAGACTTCTTCATGCTCTTTTGGATGATGGCTCTTGATTTTGCAGCTTGTTCCCTTAGCTTCTTCTTTGTTGTCTTTCTTTCCTTGACTAACTCAAACTCAAGTTGTTTTAAGTACTCAACTTAATATAGTCATAAGGGAAGGGAAGGAGTGCATCTACCTGATAGAAGCCTGTGGCACTCAGGTAGTTAATCATCTTGATTATGTCTTCTTCTTTATCTACCTGAGGTTCTTGTTGAACCACATCCTCTTGTTCAGGACTTTCTTGAACTGGGGAGGGTAGGCATACCTTTGTACAGTCTTTATCTTCTTCTCTCTTCTTTGACTTGTACTATGAGTTCTGCATCTTCTGCCTCCTTCTTCTCTCTTGACCTTTCCAGGTCAACCAGTTCATTCAACTCATCCAAGGGAAGAGAAATGACACTATCTATGTCATAGTTCCTAGTCTGCAGATAGTTAATCCTGACTGCCCATAACTCATCATTCTGAGTATCTGGTCTGGGGGCAGCCCTGATTGCAGACTCCATGAATCTTGGAGACTCAGCAGAGGAGCTTTCTCCCCTTAGCCTCCTTTTCCTCTCTCTTTCCTCCTCATCAATCTCCTCAGATGTCATCTTTCTTTTCCCTTTGTCACTCACAGACCATTGTGACTCAGGGTGGAGAGAGCTTTGGCCTACATTGCTTGTTGCAGCATCTGAGCTCAGGCCAGAGAGAGGTTGAGAAGCACCTTCACTGGCAGGTGTCTCAGAAGGAATGTGGATCTCTGTAGCAGTTGGAGATGATAAGACAGGGCTCTCGAGTTCTGTCACTGGGCCTTCAATCAAGGTTTCCCCTATGAAGCTAATCTTAGGGTCTACCTCAACATCCAGTTGACCGATGACATTGCCTGATTGCCTAAGTCTCCTTCTTAAGCTGAACTCTGCAGTGATCCTGTCTTGGATTCTTTTAGCCAGTCTGTCAGCTTGTCTTGATTGGCTTGGGTTGACAAGTGGCATGTTGACTAGATCTAGACCTTCATAGTAATCCAAGGTCTGAAAATTCAATACTTCTTGCTGTCCTTGAACTCTTATGATGAGTAGGGCCTTCCTGTGGTTGTCATACCTCCACCCAATGTTGTGATTGGAAGATGGTGAAGGTGACATAGCCCTTGGTATCCCATCCTCAAACAGACTCTGTATGAAGGAGTCTGTGTAGTCCACATTAATATGAACTAGAGGAGGTTGCTGAGAATGCACAGTTGCAAGTCAGGATGGTGAGTCCTCAATGTTCATTCTCTCTAAAGAACTTTCAGGTTCTGTGGCTATAATGACTTTCTCCCCCTTTTTGGTAGCATCACCCACTTGCATAGGTTAGCTGGAAGATAGGTCAATCACATCCACAGGTTCTTGTGTTCCTGGTTGAGCTCTCCTTAAGGGTCTCCCAGCTAGTTTTTCCTTAAGATATGAAATCTCAAGTTGCTGATCATTGATCCTGTCGTGTAAGGTAGTCACCTGAGATTCAAGGTGACTGACCTTTGAGACTAGGTAAGTGCATGTTTTAGACAATTTTTGCACCAGTAGTCTCAGATTCCCCTCATCTTCATCAGAAGATTCATTGGGGGATGAGATGATTGGACCAGAGTCCTCTCTCTCACCACCAGCTTGAGGTCTTGGCTGCTGGTTTTCCTCTGCTCACTGGCAATCTCAGTTGAGATGTCAGTGGGCTGAGTTGCCATGGTTGAGGTCTTAATGATGTAATCACTTTCAGAAGTGAGAGCCTCTTCCATATGGACATCCTGAACAGGTTCAGAAGTGTCCACCTCAGTTGTAGGTGACTGATGTGGGATAGATGTAGGAGACTCAGGAGTACTCATCTCTCTTTGAGTAGGTGAAAAGAAGAGAGATTCATTATACTCACTGAAACCTATATCTTCATCAGTATAGAAGTCAAGGTTAGGAATTGGTTGGTTGAGATCTATAGGCTGGGGATGGTAACTGTCCCCTGAAGGTTGATCACTTGAGTGTTGAGACTCAGAGTGATGGCTTAAGGCAGTTGGGCTAATGAGCTCATCAGGCTGAGCATGAGGAACCTCAGCACTGATTCTTGAAGAGATGGGAGTGGTCTGCTCCTCACGAGAAGTGGGAGCTCCAGTGTCCACTTCTTCTTGTATGGGTGAGTATATGGGGACCTCCACAGACTGAATAGCCTGAGCAGGGGTTCGTTTGGATTTTCTTTGGTAAGTGATGGTGATTTGAGGCTGTGAGAGTGGTTGGGAAAAAGCACGTGTGGGTTCAACACTAGCTTATGCTGCTAGGTTGTCACCTTGAGCAATGAGCTCTAACATTTTTGGGACTAGGGTTTTTCTACCTTAGAGAATCCAACAGTGGGCTTTCTTAGTATTTTGAAGATGCCGGGCTTCATCTGTCCCAATTTAAGAATGCTACCTGTTTCCCACAACTGTGAGCCTAGTTCACAGTTAAGAATGTACTGGACATATCTAGGAAACATGTATACTCTAAGGAGTCTAAATTTGCAAGTAAATTAGTATAGACAAATTGAGAATACCTGAATTTGACCCCCTGAACCATTCCATGGATTATGAAAAAGAGATCCGCAAGAATCTGGTCCCATCCACCATGCTTGTTTGATAAGCTGTGGATGACCACATGGAGCAAGAATATCCACTGGGATGAGACCTTCCTTTTCCTAAAGGTATTTACAGAGAAATCTCCCTCATATCCTATCTGTTCAAAGGAATGATTCATAGCTTCCTTTAGGAAAACACCTCACCTTCTTCATCATCCAGCGAAGATGTCTATTGATGATGGCTGGAGTGATGAAGATTGTTCTTCCCTGCACTGTGGTAGACAGTGTCTTCTCCCCATCCATAATGACCTCTTGGCAGGTCTTCCAGAATTCAAGCAACTGATCCATAGAGTGGAGGATCAATGGTTAGGAGGTGAAGTAGTTTGACAGAGTTAGGAAACGACAACCTCTGAGAAATGAGGATCTTTCTCAGAGCTTAACAGAGCAACCTGATTGTGTTGTCTGTGTAGCTGCATGGTAAAGTTGGGATCATTTCTGTGAGCAAGGTTGGCCATTTGAAGTAGCTTAAGGATGAAGAAAGAAGAAAGAAAGAAATTTCAGAGAGAAATTTGGGTTTTTAGGTTTGGAGGAAGAACAGATGATAGAAAGAAGGGGGAAACCGTTGGGTTAATATATGAGAGGGATTTCATATAAAGTTTAATGAAAGAGGATAAACTTTGAAATCCGGATATCAGTCCCACCTCTGAAAAAGTAGTTTACTTTTGCTCAAAAAGTAGTTTTCTTGGAAGTCAAAAAGCTTCCGAAGGATAATTATCTTCGGAAGTTTTAATTAAAAAGCTTCCAAAGCTAAAATGACTTCGGAAGAATTTCCTGAGAGATTTGAGAATTTTTGCTTCGGAAGAGAAATTAAAACTTGAATGCTTTGTATATAAACCAACAAAGCTTCCAAGAGTTAATTTTGCTTCGGAAGTAAATGGTTCTTGAAAATAAATAAATGTCTGAGACAAGTATTTAAGCTTCGGAAGATAAATTTGAAAGCTCTTCTGAAGGTAAATTTCTTAGACAGATATTTATTTTGAAGGCATAATTTGCTTCCGAATTTAAAAGCATAACTTCCGAAGTATCAGAAATTTTCAAAAGTCTAAGGAAAGTCTTCAAAAAGAAATTTTGTATCCAAAGAAAACATGAGCTTATGAAAGTGATGAACTAGACAACTTAGGACACACATAATTTTTTAAGAAATAATAAGAATTAGTTTTAAGAAAAGCTTACTCAAAGTTTATCATCCAATAGCTGATATTAGATATTTAAATCTCTGTTCATCAAAAGCCTTTGTAAACAAATCAGCATATTATTCATCTGTGTGAACTTTGACTAGTTTAATTAATCCCTTTTCATAGTTATCTCTTATTAAATGATACCCGATATTGATGTGCTTTGTCCTTGACTGCTGCACAGGGTTTTATGTGATTAAGATAGCACTGTTGTTGTCTATGTGAATGGGAGTCTCCTTGAAGTTTAACCCATAGTCCAGCATCTAATTTTGAATCCAAAGTACTTGAGCACAGCAGCTTGCAGCAGCAATGTATTCAGCTTCAGCAGTTAATGCAGAGACATAGGATTGTTTCTGACATTGCCATGAGACAACCCTTCCACCAAGAAATTGACATCCCCCATATGTAGACTTTGCAGTCATATTGCAACCACCATAATCACTATCTGTATAGACGTACAGATTGAAGTCAGAATTCTTGGGATACCCTAGGTCAAGTGTTGATGCACCTTTGAGGTATCTTACAATCCTCTTAACAGTGATAAGGTGAGACATCTTAGGATTAGCTTGATATCTTGCATAAATGCATGTAGCAAACATGATATCAGGCCTGCTAGCAGTAAGATACATAAGAGACCCAATCATAGCCCTGTATAAGTGCTCATCTACACACTCCCCCTCAAGATCAGGACCAAGAGAGTGGTTTCTGGCTATGGGTGTCTTAGCAATGTTACAGTCAGTCATATTGAACCTCTTGAGTATGTCCTAACATACTTTGACTGACTTATGAAGATGCCATTGTCAACTTGCTTCACTTGAATTCCCAGAAAGAAATTGAGTTCCCCCATGGCACTCATTTCAAATCTGTCTTCATTAGCTTCTCAAAGTCTTTGCAGAGCTTTGGATTAGTTGAGCCAAAGATGATGTTATCCACATATACTTGAACTAGCAATATGTCTTTTCCTATCCTTTGATGAAGAGAGTTCCATCTATAGTACCTCTCCTGTATCCATGTTTACAAGATACTCAGATAGTGTCTCATACCATTTCCTGGGTGCCTGATGCAGCCCATAGAGAGCTTTGTCAAGCTTGCAGACATAATCAGGATGATCAGGATCTACAAAACCAGGTGGCTGTTTGGCATAAACCTCTTCATCTATCACTCCATACAAAAAGGCACACTTCACATCAGTTGAAAGACCTTTAAGTTCTTGGATGCAGCAAATGCCAAGAATATCCTAACAACTTCTAATCTTGCCACTGGAGCAAAGACATCAGTGTAGTCAATCCCTTCTTCTTATGTGTATCCTTGAACAACCAGTCTAGCTTTGTTCTTGATGATATGCCTTTATCATCCTTCTTGTTCCTAAACACCCATTTGGTTCCAATGGTAGTCTTCCCGAATGACAGGATCAGCGATCACAAGTTTGATGTATTAGAGTTCAAGGCAGCGGAATAAGAATAGGAATTAGACAAATTGTAGCAAGAAGTCGATGCTTGTATGCATTAAGAGCACATACGGTTATAGCGAGAGAATATATTTCTGATTCAAGGATGTTTATAGATATGGAACGTTTCTAATCAAATCATTCATTCATTCACGTCATTCACACTATTACAATAGGTTGTCACTCCTTATATAGAGTGCAACAACACTGCTGTTATCACGGAAAGTGACAACTGGCAGATCTAATACAAAAATAACTAACTCTTAACAAACTACTGAAATGTTCACAACTACTGAGAACATATCAGAGTGTTAAGTACAAAATATAAAACTACTGATTAGAAACTACTGAAACTACAACGACTGAAGAACAAGCTCTTCAGTCGTTTTACAAAACTACTGAAACATAAAACTACTGAAACTAGAAATATAAAACTACGATATCACAACTACTGAAGAAGTACTCTTCAGCAGTTGTGACAAACTACTGAGGCTTCAGTACTTGATCTTCAGACTTTAACCTTCAGCTGTTTCATCAGCTGATGACTTCAGTAGATATCATCAGTTGATGTCTTCAGTCTTTGTCTTCAGACTTTGTACATCAGTTGTTGATCTTCAGCACTTGTAAACTCTTCAGCTGTTGTACTTCAGTACTTTGGTCTTTCAGCTTCAGTACTTGTGTTCTTCAGCTGTTGTACTTCAGCACTTTAGTTCTTCAGCTGTGAAGTCTTCAGCACTTGATCTTCACTGTTGAAGTCTTCAGCACTTGTCAAACTACTGATGAGGCTTTCAGCAGTTGTTGTGATACCATGTGGGACTTAGAGGTTTTCTGATCTTGGCTCATTGGTTCTTTTGGTCCAACAAACTCCCCTGAACCAATGCAGCCAAAACCTCTAAATAATTTATTATCCCACTTATTGTTGGCAAAATGTTGGTCTTTTTCCTTCTTGATCAGTAGAAAAGATGACCCATGTAAGCTCCGGCCTGGGAAGAAATCTCAGATATTTGTTTGGCAGATATGAATGGGAACTCTGTTTTGGGGAACTGGACACAGAGTTGTTATCCCATTCATGAGATTTACTTCCCCATAATGAGTCTGTATGACTCTCGAACATAGGCCTCAAGGAGAACAACTTGTTCCTCCTGAGAGAGTTCTTCTACTCCTCCTTCGAAGAAGAACTCTGGACCATAGTACTCTGATAAGTACTTCATGGTCCTGCCATTTTTCAGCTCCACCGTAGTTCCTCCCATATACAAATTCATCAGGATGGTTGCCTTCAAGGAGTAACTGGAGCTCATTCTTCTGTATGTCTTCAAGCTTTTTATATAACAACCCCTTCTTAATCATCTTGTTTTCTAGTAAAGCTTGAGGAGTCTTCTTTGCTTGCTGAGCTTTCTTGAATTCATCAATGATTCCCAAGGTAGACTACAATGGCCAACATGATGGTAGAATCTATTGTTTTTCGTACCTGGCCATTGTATCTGTGTGGAATAGTTCTTTTATGGATTCTAGAACTCACCCTGGGGTCTGGCCATACTCTCACTCTCTCCTTCTGATACAAAAAGTGTGCCTGAGAGTGTACAGCCTTTGAGCATGCCCTTTCATGGCTTGAATAGATGATGACTGAGGAAATTCTTGTCAACCATCTTCAACAGTTGCTCATCGTGCTGTTTTCTGCTGTTCTTCTTCTTCTATCTTGACTCTGACCATTTCCCTTTGAGAGTCAGGTGTGATCATGAGTTGACTTCGGGTTTTGGTAGCTTTAGAACAGCAGAGAGTGGCAGACTATCATCTTCATCCTCCTCTCTTCTTCTTCTTCCATCCTCAACCCTTCTCCTCCTTCTGGGTGCATCACTGGATGATGGTTGGGTTGGTGAAGGAATTGGTTTTGAAGAATGAGGATGTTTGGATTTTGGCTTAGAGATTGGTTGGGAGATTTGAGGGATAGGCTCTGTTTGAGTGGGTGGAAGGGAAGGTTGATCCAGCATCTTTGTAGTTAGTTTCGCCTTTGTGAGTTTAGCCATCTCTAACCTTTTACCAGCCCCAGCCTCATCAAGGGCTTCCACAATAATCCTTTGTTGAATTGCTCAGACAGACAGATTCTGGTGGCTATAGCCAGAATGCTGTCCTGGTCCACGCGCGAATCTCCATTAACGATCTTCCTAAGTATTTTGCAATAAAGCGGATCATTATTTCCAATCTCTCTTTTTCAAGAGCATCATACCCTGCCCATCGGGTTTGTATCTCTTGCACTTCCAACCTTCTGATCTCACTATCCAGTGTGGCTGTGTCAAACCCCTGCCTGAAGAGTTGTTCAATTATTTATCCATGGATCGGCTGTGTGTAGTGTCAGCTTCTTTTACCAGCTCCTCCAAGGATTTGTCTTCAGCAGTATGATCATCCCCTTTTCTTTCGCTTGTAAGTGAGCAGAGGTTGCTTTTCTTTCTCCTCCTCTTGGGCTTGCTTCTCTTCCTTCTTTTCCTCTGTTCTTTTCCTCTTCTTTTCTTTCACTGCAGTACTCTCCCCCTTTTTGGATGCATTGGAGGAAGGGGTTTGTACCACAGAAAGAGTCTTTTGTACAGCAGCATCAATCAAGGGCTGTAAAGTTGAGGAAAGCCTCTCATCAATGGCTTTAGTCACAATATCAGTGATTATGGGTGTGATGAGAGGGAGGGAATTTTGAAGTACAGCACCTATTGCTCAGGAGGGTTCTGTTCCTGAGAAATAGGGCTGAAGCAGAGGCAGGTGGTTGAGTTTGGAGTGGCTCAGTGTTTGGGGAACCTTCAAGTGAAGGTGCCATCTGTGGGTGGGTAGAGGCAGATGGTCTTTCTCCTTGGGAGAGTTGATCAAGTAGGTTTTGCAGTCTACTGACTTCTCTTCAAGGATTGTGTTCTGGGCAAGAACATCGTAGAAAAAGCCCAGGTCATCATCAGCCGAACTGAATCATCTGACCTCCTGCTTAGCAGGATTTACATGCACGGGTGTAGACCAGTTGGTGCATGTGCCCCTTGTGCTTGGTACTGGGGACTTCCAGCCTCAGGACAGTGTCCATCATCAGCTGTTGCCTCTAGTGAGGTCTTAGCAATGTTACCACCAGCCTCATTCTGATCATGTGCTAAGTCAGAGGAGGTGGCAGCCTCACTAGATATTCTAAGCTCCTTGTCTACACTGGAGATAGAAGAGGTAAACCCCTGTGCTGTGGGTTCTCAAGTGCACTGTGTTCCTCCCCCTCAATTGTAGAGGTATTCCCAGTAGTAAGTGGTTTCTGGGGAGGGGGTGAGGAGTGCAGTTGAGTCAGCACTTGTGCAACTATTAAGTTGGGCTGTGAGGGGCGGCTGTTTGGGGTGAAGGGATAGAAGCAGTGTGCACCTGGGGAGGTGGGTGCTCTTCAATGGCAACCCCTCAAGTGAGGAAGATCCCAGATATGTAGGTACCCCTTGTGTGGTTGCTGCAGCTCCTGTTGAGAGGAGGCCTGAGCGGCTATGGCTGGAAGAGTCATTGTATCCACTAGGGGGTTTGGACTAGTGATATATCCTGCGTTTGTGGTGCAGGGGCATCCTCAGGGGACTCAATTCCCTGAGTAGCCGTTTTGGGTTTCTTTTGGTGGGTTTGGTGGGGACTTTTGATTTGGAGGTGGTGTTGTGGGTTCCAGCTGCGTGGGTTTTCGCAGCTTGGCAGCCATTTTAGTGTCTGGTCAGAGTTGTGCCGGGAGTATACTTCCGGCAGAACAGCCGTAGCAGGGACTCCCAAGCCAACAAGTCCCTCAGCATTAAGCTGGTTTGTAATGATGGCCATTATGAACCGTGGATATAGTATCCAACGGTTGGCAGTTAGTTTTTGAGCCATGTCCTTGAGCTCCGAAAATATTATTTCTGAAAAGTTTAGTGGTTGTTGCTCAAGAATAGAATACATTACCTGCTGCCATTTTGTCGACATTTGATCCCAAGACGACGTCTTAGGGGCCAAACATACATTCACCATGTGAAAAATTAGGCGCTCAGCATCATTAAAGTGTTTCTTCATGATAGTGGAGGCACTGAGATCGCCTTGATATCCATGTTGGGCAAAGGATAGATCTGTGGTGCCCTTCGGATATCCAGCAGGAGAACTAGCATCATTCAGATGAAGAATTTGGCGGATTATTACAGGAGTGATGACTACTTCTTTGTTGTTGACGACCGACTGGAGAGATGGTGTGTTGTTCTCCCCAGTGGTAATAGTAACGTTCATCCAAATTGTTGAAGGGATTCGGCATGTAGTATGGGATTCAGAAGAATGCCGTATTGTATTGGGACTGAACCATAAGATCGATAGCAGTATCGAACTTAGTCCAGATAGGCGATTTAGTGAGGTAGGCAACACAGTTGTGTCGCGGTTTAATTTGCATGGACGCCATTGAGAGGAGGGAAGTTTTGGAGAGGAACGTTAGGTTTGAAGAAGATGAAGCATTGAAGGATTAGGTCAGGGTATTATAGGGTGCGGGTAATAAAACGACTGAAGGATGTGGTGTTAGTCATCAGTAGTTTTAAACGACCGTTGACATGGTATTATCCTTTCAGACGTTGAAACAGCTGAAGTCGTGGTGTTAGGCATCAGAAGTTAGAAAACTACTGAAGACCGTGGTTTTGACTTCAGATGATTGAAACAACTGAGGACTTGGTGTTTGTCATCAGTAGTTATGAACTACTGAGGACAGTGTTTTGTCATCAGCTGTTGTAAACAACTGAAGACTTGGCATTAGTCATCAGTAGTTTAAAACTACTGAAGACATGGTATTGCTTCAGTTGTTTAGAATGAAACAGCAGTTGTACAAACGACTGAAGAAAATTTCTCATCAGCTGTTTTCGTCAATTCTTAGCTTTCAGCTGTTTCATACTGTCCTCAACACATTCATCAGCCTTTTTGGCTGATTTCAGTTGTTTCATAGGACATCAGTACTTATCTGTTTTTACTGATTGCAGTAGTTGTAACTGCATCAGTAGTTGTAACTACATCAGTAGTTTAGAACAGATGAAGTACTTCAGTACTTGTGAGGCATTTAGCCTTCAGTAGTTATAAAAACTGCTGAGGGTAAAAGAGCTCATCAGTACTTATATGTGACATAGTTACTAATGATCATCAGTACTTATTACTAAGATCATCAGTAGTTGTCACTTATTCTAGCTGCAGCATACCAAGCCTTAACACCAGGTTTTGGAAAGTTGAACTATCCAAAGGCTTAGTAAAAATGTCTGCAAGCTCATCAGCACTAGGCACAAACTTAGGATCAATCAGACCTTTTTCAAAACAATCCCTTATAAAATGATGTCTGATCTCTATATGTTTGGTCCTAGAGTGTTGGACTGGATTTTTGACAATGCAAAGAGCTGAAGCACTATCCATAACAATGGAGTCTTAGTCTCTGTAATGCCATAATCCAAAGTTGGTTTTGAAGCCAGAGTACCTGAGATGTACAACTTGCAGCAGCAATGTACTCTGCTTCAGCAGTAGATGTAGCAACTGAGGTCTGTTTCTTGCTCTGCCAAGAAATCAAGCAGTTGCCTAGGAATTGACATCCACCAGAAGTTGATTTCCTGGTCAACTTACACCCTGCATAGTCACTGTCAGAAAAAGCAACTAATTTACCAGAATGCCAGTAGAATACCATAAACCTAGAGATGGAGTGCCTTGCAGATATCTAAAGATCCTCTTGACTGCAATCAGATGAGACTCTTTAGGTGCAGCCTGAAATCTAGCACAAACACATGTAGCAAACAAATATCTGGTCTAGAAGCTGTTAAATACATCAAGGACCCAATCATACATCTGTAAAGTGTTTCATCAACCACTTTACCTTTCTGATCTGTATCCAGTTGTGTGGTGCTGCACATGGGAGTAGAACAAGGCTTACAGTTTTGTAAATCAAACTTTTGCAAAAGATCTTTGTGTATTTGGACTGATGAATGAAAATTCCATCAGCCTTTGTTTGATTTGCAACCCCAGAAAGAATTGTAACTTCTCCCATGGCACTCATTTCAAACTTCTGTTGCATCAACTTTGTAAAGGCATCACACAACTTTGGATCAGAGGATGCAAAAATGATATCATCTACATAAATTTGAACAAGTAGATTATGCTGCCCAGCTTTCTTAATGAATAAAGTCTTATCTATAGAGCCTCTAGTGAAATTATTTTCCAGAAGAAAGTTTGATAATGTCTCATACCAGGCTCTAGGAGCTTGTTTTAACCCATAAAGAGCCTTATCAAGCTTATACACCCCATTAGGATGTTTATTGTCCTCAAAGCCTGGAGGTTGACATACATAAACCTCTTCTTTAATTTTTCCATACAAAAATGCACTTTTGACATCCATTTGAAAAACTTTAAGGTTTGATAAGCAGCATAAGCTAAAAACAATCGAATTGCTTCCAGTCTGGCTACAGGGGCAAAGGTTTCATCATAATCAATACCTTCTTCTTGTGCAAACCCTGAACAACCAGTCTGGCCTTGTTCTTAACAATAAGCCCATTTTCATCAGTTTTGTTCCTAAACACCCATTTAGTGCCTATTGCACACTTACCTGGAGGTAGAGGAACCAGTTCCCACACTTGCTGTTTCTTGAACTGAAGAAGCTCAAGCTGCATGGCATCAACCCATCCATTGTCCTTTAAAGCAATGTGATAATTCTTTGGCTCTTGCTGACTGATGAAGAGAGCATAGAAGCAGAAATTTGACAATTGACTTCTTGTTGATACTCCAGCAGTGATATCACCAATGATTTGAGACATAGGGTGATTCTTCAGATCTTGATACACAATGAGATCTGTGCAAGTGTTTGTAGCAGGCTCAGCAGTAACAGATGGTGATGGTGAATCATTTCCTTGAAACCAATCAGTGGATGGTAGTTCAAAGGAATTTGAATTCGAAGAGATCTCATCAGCATTTGTTGTGGATGTGCTACTGGAGCTACAGGAACATCAGGTCTAGCCGAATCAGGCAGCTGATCACTAAACCTGAAGAGGTGAGTACTGCAATCATCATCATCATCAGCAGTACCACCAGGTGGTGAACTGTTGACAGGAGCAACAGCAGGAGTTTGATAGGGAACATATTGCAGTATGTCCAAATCAAATAACTCCACAGGGCTTTGTGGAATCTCGTCCTTTGGAGATTCATTGAACTTAACATGTAGAGTTTCTTCAACCATCTTTGTTCTGCAGTTGAAGACTCTGTATGCCTTGCAAGTAGATGAATAACCAACAAAATACCCTGCATCCACCTTAGGATCAAATTATGGAGTTGATCCTTTGTGTTGAGAATAAAACAGGGACACCCAAATGCTTTGAAAAATGAAATCAGAGGAGCCAAATGATAGAGAACTTCATATGGAGTCTTCATCAACCTCTGATTTACTAAAACTCTATTTTGCACATAGCAAGCTGTGTTGACAGCTTCAGCCCAAAGGTCAGTGGCAAACCTGAGTCAGCCAGCATGGACCTTGCAGCTTCAATGAGAGTCCTGTTCTTTCTCTCCACTACTCCATTTTGTTTTGGAGTCCTTGGGATGCTAAACTGCCTTTTGATCCCTTTGAAAGATAGAAGTCATCAAGTGTATGATTTCTGAACTCAGTTCCATTGTCACTCCTAATACACTTGACTGGAAGGGAATACTGCTTCTCAATATACAACACAATGAATAATCTTCTGAGCAGCCTCATCCTTTGAATGTAGAAAGAAAGTCCATACAAATCTGGAGTAATCATCCACAATTACCAGACAGTATTTCTTCTTTGCCATGCTCATTACTCTCACAGGACCAAATAGATCCATATGCAGTAATTGCAAGCAGGCAGTGGACTTAGGCACTTCAATAGGAGGGAGAGACTTTGTTTGTTTTCCTTTTAACAAGCAGTGCAGGTTTCACAGTGGAACTCCTTTATTGGTAAGCCTCTGACTAAACTATTGTGGGTAAGCTGATTCATGTTTTTGAGATTAACATGACCAAGCCTTCTGTGCCACAGTTTAGATTCTTGAGAAGAGGCTTTGTAATATAGGCAAGGATTGCCTTTGAGATCTATTTTCTTGGAAAGATCTAAGGCATATACTCTTCCTGTCCTGTTGGCTCTCAGGAGAGTGTGATCATCCAACACCTTGTCAATCAAGTGCAAAACTTTGGATGACAGAATCCTACAGTTTTGACTGGTGAAAAGAGCAACATGGCCTTTATCACACATTTGACTGACACTCAAGAGATTGTACTTGAGATTTTCCACATGATTAACATCATCAAATTGATTTCTCCATTGGAGACAAAGCCCTTACCAATGATGTAACCCCTAGCATCATTGCCAAAAGAAACAAATCCCTTCTTTCCTTGAGAGTAGTCATGAAGAAGAGAGCTGTTCCCAGTCATGTGCATAGATCCCCCACTGTCTACATACCAGATGCTACTTTGGCATGTTGAAGAACCCTGCAATAATAAACA
The DNA here is from genome assembly GCA_025506515.1 of Flaveria trinervia. Lineage (NCBI taxonomy): Eukaryota > Viridiplantae > Streptophyta > Magnoliopsida > Asterales > Asteraceae > Flaveria > Flaveria trinervia. The sequence goes on along the minus strand of CM046457.1, from coordinate 48,459,119 downwards.
ATCAGTTAGTTTTAGAGACCCAAACCTTTTTGGTTTTGGGCCTGGTCTCATCAATATGGTAAACTAACAGGTTTATCTGACAACAGCCTGAGAGGAAGAAGATGGTGTAGAAGAGGAGTCCTTTGGCTTGGACCTCCTTTTCTGTGGTTTCAACATAGGAGCATCTAGTTGGTTAACTCTACCCAACAGATGTTGAACCATCATAACAGCTGTGTCTGATTTTGTGACAAAGCTTTCAGCTCATCAGACACATTGCCAGTGGAGTTTGATAAGTTCCTATGTTCCCCCTTCTTCTTCTGAGCATTCTCAGCTGTCACCTGTTTAACCCCTTCCTTTTTGGATTTCTTTGAGGACTTAAGGGTTACAGGATTTGATGTTGCTGATACAAATGTGGTCTCAAACTCAGTTTTCATTTTTACCATTTTCTCATTAATTTCTTCTTTTTGTTTGAGTTTGGAACCTCTTTTGTACCAACAATCATCTGTAAGATGATTGAACAAACCACATACTTCACATGGTTTCTTCTTCATCTTAGTTGATCATCAACTAAAGAGGGTGAAGCAACTGAAGACTTGTTCTTCAATGCTTTGGAAGCATTGTTTGCTTTCTTGACTGCCTCTTTAGTAGACTTCAAACTCTTTCTACTGGCAGTTTTCTTCTCTTCAGTACTGACAGCAGTCGAAGTTTGAACTTCAGGTGGTAAATCCTGCTCTCTAGTCCTTTCAGGACCTTCAGAATTAACTCCTGAGTTGATCAACTCATTGATCATGTGAGTGTCAGCATTTGAACCATCAACATCAGCTGATAAGTTCAAAGAGCGCTTGATGCTGACTACTACTTCTGATTGTGCTGTATCAGAAGGTAGATCACATGATGTGATGGATTGGTTATCACTCTCACCATCAGATTCTACCTCTGCTCTTGGGGTAAAATCTGTAGGTGGAGCAGTGTGATTGTAACCAATTCCAAACTTCACATTGGAAGCAGATTGCTTACTAAGAAGCATTTCAAAACCTTTGCATGATTGTACCCATCTATCACACTCTACCTGGGTAACTGCAAGGGTTTCTTTGAGATCTTTGTACTTCTCTAGAAGTACCTCTTCTCTAGCCTTATCATCAATTATTTGGCAATTCAGTTTATAAATCTCATCATTTTTATCTTTAAGCACAGACTCAAACTCAGCTTTGTTTTGGAAATTATTTGTTCTAGCTCAATGTTCTTATTAATTAGAGCTACATTTGCTTCTCTAATGGAAGCAAATGCTGCTATGCATGGTTCAGAACATAATTTGGCTTTTGCCTCAGAGGATACCTGTGATACCTGAGGTGTAGAGGCATTAGAAAATGAAGTATCAGCAGACTCCAAAGCCATAAGAGCTAGATTCCCAAAAGGACTATCACCACCATGTTGACCAGCACCTGAGAACAGTTGGTCATGACCAGACAAGTCATCTGGTAAACTGCTCCAGTCAACAACTCCTGGGGTGAAAAAGCTTGTTGTTGAGGTTGAGTTTGTTGATGAGATTGGGATGGCTGAGGTTCTGGTAGTGCATGAGGTTGTGGTGCCATAGGAACTTGAACTTGATTTGACTGTGGCATGTAATAACAAGGGTACGGATATGGCATTTGACCCTGAGGAACAAAATATGCCGAAGATTGTTGTTGAGGATGATGACTAGAAGTGACAGGATGTTGCCCTCTGTGTTGTTGACTATTGCCAGGAAAAGTCACAAAGGGTGCGGTGGAGTTAGATCCAGTTGATCTACACTCTCTTGCAAAGTGTCCAAGCCTTTGGCATTTGTGACACCTCAACTTGCTCTTGTCAAAACCACTTTGGTTTTGCCAGAGAGTCCTGGGAATTTTCTTCCAGTTCTTTTATAGAACTTCTGAGATCTGATATTTATCAGGCCATTTGGCTCAAAATATCCATCTCTTCTAAGTCATCATCACAATCCCCTTGAGATCATCCATAATGAAGCATAGATTGTCATTATTACACCCAGTAAACTGACCGTCAACACTCACAAATGCAGAATCAGAAGTGCTTGAAGAGAAATTAATATGCTCATCATACTGGCATTCAGATGAAGCATATTCTGACTCATGACCCACCAAGGCAGTGTTGCCTGGTACAAAGTCTTCAGCGAGCTTTCCAGATGAAGACAGCTTTCTCTTCTGTTCTATCTCTCTCTCAAACGTGAGCAGTTTCCCATGGAGTTGGGTGAGAGATAGTTTGTCCAAACTTGCACTGAGCGTAGGACAATAGTATATGTGTCCCATCTCTCAGGCAGTGATCTGAGAAATCTGTTATTCATCTGGATATTAGTGTACTCAAGTTTGACCATTTTTAATTCAGAGATCAAACAAGAGAACCGCTCATATTGTTGAGTCAGTGTCTCACCCTTTCTATGAGAAATGTCTCATATTTTTGGCGAAGGATTTCTCTATTATTTTCCAAGACCTCATTTGTTCCTCCAAATTGTTCTTTCAAGGCATTCCAGAGGTCATGGGCAGTTTCATGATGCATTAGCCCAGAATAGATTTCATTTGGCAATGCCATGGCCAGAATTCCATGGGCTTTTGCATCAATTTCAAGCAACTTCTTATCCTCATCTGAGTATTGCTCCCTCCTCTTCGGAACCATTTGATTGGTTTCCGGGTTATTCACCATAGGCTTGTGTGGACCATGTACCACTGATGTCCAACAACCTGCGCTTTTAACAGACAGGTGATGGAGCATTCGTCTTTGCCATATGTTATACTCATTCCTAACCAGCATTGGTGGCTTGGTTGAGGAACCAGTATTGTGAGGATCATTGGAGGGAGTAGTCATTTTCAGTTCACAAACAATTTAATTCAAGCTTTTAAAAATTTTACACAGACCACAACAAACTCAATGAAAACCAAGAAAAGATCTCAGGATGAATGACCAGAAATACAGAAAATTCAATCTCTATAACCGTTTCTTGCAAAAACAAAAGCTAATTCAATCAAACTTAGATCTTGAATAGCAGTTTCAATGATCAATTATTAGATCGATCAATGATTAACCCGCTCTGATACCATTTGACAGGATCAGCGATCACAAGTTTGATGTATTAGAGTTCAAGGCAGCGGAATACGAATAGGAATTAGACAAATTGTAGCAAGAAGTCGATGCTTGTATGCATTAAGAGCACATACGGTTATAGCGAGAGAATATATTTCTGATTCAAGGAATGTTTATAGATATGGAATGTTTCTAATCAAATCATTCATTCATTCACGTCATTCACACTATTACAATAGGTTGTCACTCCTTATATAGAGTGCAACAAACACTGCTGTTATCACGGAAAGTGACAACTGGCAGATCTAATACAAAAATAACTAACTCTTAACAAACTACTGAAATGTTCACAACTACTGAGAACATATCAGAGTGTTAAGTACAAAATATAAAACTACTGATTAGAAACTACTGAAACTACAACGACTGAAGAACAAGCTCTTCAGTCGTTTTACAAAACTACTGAAACATAAAACTACTGAAACTAGAAATATAAAACTACGGATATCACAACTACTGAAGAAGTACTCTTCAGCAGTTGTGACAAACTACTGAGGCTTCAGTACTTGATCTTCAGACTTTAACCTTCAGCTGTTTCATCAGCTGATGACTTCAGTAGATATCATCAGCTGATGTCTTCAGTCTTTGTCTTCAGACTTTGTACATCAGTTGTTGATCTTCAGCACTTGTAAACTCTTCAGCTGTTGTACTTCAGTACTTTGGTCTTTCAGCTTCAGTACTTGTGTTCTTCAGCTGTTGTACTTCAGCACTTTAGTTCTTCAGCTGTTGAAGTCTTCAGCACTTGATCTTCAACTGTTGAAGTCTTCAGCACTTGTCAAACTGCTGATGAGGCTTTCAGCAGTTGTTGTGATACCATGTGGGACTTAGAGGTTTTCTGATCTTGGCTCATTGGTTCTTTTGGTCCAACACCAAAAGGAAGAGGACAAAGGTTCCAAACTTTCTGCCTTTTGAATTTAAGCAGCTTTTGTTGCATAGCTTCAACCCAACTTCCATCCTTTAGAGCTTCATCAACTTTCTTTGGCTCTATCTGGGATAGAAAACAAGAGTGAAGACAAACATTTGCGTCTTGGGTTTGTCCTCTTGTCTTTACCCCTGAGAAAACATCTCCAATGATGTTTGTGGTAGGGTGAGACTTGTGGATCCTAAGCTGAAGGATCACAACAAATTATTGAGAAAGATCTAAATTAGAGAAATTTAGATCTGGCATGGATGTTTCACCCACCACATCAGCACACTGTTCAAGTGAAACTTGATCCAAGCAGTGTGTGACATTATTGATGTTCTCATCAATGGAGTGGTTAGTGGCATCAAGAAATTCTTGGTCACTGTCACCACCACCATTGTTGTCTTCCACAGTTGAGGTATTCTTATCTGGTTGTAGAGCCTCTGAGCTGGAGTTTGAAGGCATACCAAATGTATCAGCTGAGTTTGTCATTGTTGTGCTGACAGAAACCTCATTTGCAGAAGTGGTTCCAACTGGAGCTGAAGATGTATGACTTAAGGATCTTCCTAGCTCAAATCTTGGATCAGGATCATTTGTATATAAATTTTCTGCAGATCCTGAAACATTCTCATAAGATTTGTTAAAACAGTTGGTAACCAAATCAAGATCAAACAACCAATCCGGACCAGGACCAGCAACACAGGGTGTGTGTTCATTGAAAGTCACATTGGCTGACTCCTCAACAATTCTAGTTCTGAGATTATACACTTTATAAGTCTTAGCTTGGGAAGAGTATCCAATAAAGTGTCCATCATCTGATTTCTCAGCAAACTTAGCAATTTGATCTTTGGTATTCAAGATGGTACAAGGACATCCAAATGACCTGAGAAAACCAATGAAAGGTTTCCTCTTGTGCCAAAGTTCATAAGGAGTCTTGCCATGAGTCTTGACTACTAAAACTCTATTCTGCACATAGCAGGCAGTGTTGACTGCCTCTGCCCAGAAGGCGATGGGCAGTTTAGAGTCAGACAGCATGGTTCTTGCAGCTTCAATCAGTGTCTTGTTTCTCCTCTCAGCAACACCATTTTGCTGAGGAGTCCTGGGAGCACTAAATTGTCTTGTAATACCCTTTTCATCACAAAATGTATCAAGGATATGGTTCTTAAATTCAGTTCCTTGATCACATCTTATGATCTTGACCTTGTGATCAGACTGATTCTCAATCTTTATGATGAAATTCTTTAGAATCTCAGGAGTCTCATCCTTAGTTCTAAGGAAGAAAACCCAAGTGAATCATGTAAACTCATCTGTGATCACTAGACAGTATAAGGTCCTTCCTAAACTCATTACACTGGTGGGGCCAAACAGATCCATATGTAACAAGTGTAGGGGTGTAGTGATGGAGTTCTTTTCCTTAGGCTTGTGAGATACCTTATGTTGCTTCCCTTTCACGCATGCAACACAATGGTCATCACTTGTAAACTCTTTCTTTGGAATTCCAGTTACCAAATCATGCTTAATTAATTTATTCATGTTCTTAAAGTTTACATGGCATATTCTTTTATGCCATAGGAAACACTCATCACTATTGGCTTTAGACAGAAAGCATGAAACTTCTCCAGAGGGAGAGGTTTCTTGCAAATCCATCTTGTACATGTTTCCTTTCCTGGGGGCTCTAAACAGGATATGCTCATGAGGAATGACCACACTAGGCTTAAGAACAATGCACTCATGCTCAGTAAAGAGCATGTTATGACTCTGATCACAAAATTGAGATACACTCAGAAGATTGTATCCAAGATCCTTAACAAAGTTTATCTTTTCTATGTTGAGCTTACCATTTGTGACCTTGCCCCTTCCAGAAATGTAACCACCTTCATCTCCTCCAAAAGCAACTGATCCTCCATCAATCCTTTCAAAGTTCTGGAGTAGTGACCTATTGCCTGACATGTGCCTGGAACAGCCACTGTCTATGATCCAGACATTTCTGTCTGTCTTTAGCTATCCCCGCACAAAGAGAATGATTAGTTACATTTGGAAACCAAGCCTTGCTTGTCTTGGGCTCATTTACAGAAGGTAATTCAACAGTAATAGATCCTATGGTTCTACTAAAAGGATCTTGAGTTGTTGTTGATGGAGAATCTCAGTCACTTGGTCTTTCTTAGACATCCACACCACCTTTGGAGTCTTGGACTTAACCTTCAAAACTTTAGAAGCTTTTGGAACTTAACCTTCAAAACTTTAGAAGCTTTTGGAACTTTAGAATTTTTGATGACTGAGCCTTCGGAAGATTCTGCAGACACTGCAGCAGACTTCAGTGCTTCGGAAGAACTCCTTTCTTCCGAGACCAATTTTCTTCCGAAGGGAATTTTCCACTTCCCTTCTTGTTAGATTTTGAGCTTCCGAGGGAAACAAGTTTTCCTTCCGAAGCTTGAATCTTCTTGCAAATCCATCTTGTACATATTTCCTTTCCTGGGGGCTCTAAGCAGGATATGCTCATGAGAAATAACCACACCAGGCTTAAGAACAATGCACTCATGCTTAGTAAAGAGCATGTTATGACTCTGATCACAAAATTGAGATACACTCAAAAGATTGTATCCAAGCTCCTTAACAAAGTTTACCTTTTCTATACTGAGCTTACCATTTGTGACCTTGCCCCTTCCAGAAATATAACCACCTTCATCTCCTCCAAAAGCAACTGGTCCTCCATCAATCCTTTTAAAGTTCTAAAGTAGTGACCTATTGCCTGTCATGTGCCTAGAACAGCCACTGTCTATGATGCAGACATTTCTGTCTGTCTTTAGTTGTCCCTGCACAAAGAGAATGATTAGTTACATTTGGAAATCCAAGCCTTGCTTGTCTTGGGCTCATTTACAGAAGGTAATTCAACAGTAATAGATCCTATGGTTATACTAAAAGGATCTTGAGCAGTTGTTGATGGAGAAATCTCAGTCACTTGGTCTTTCTTAGACATCCACACCACCTTTGGAGTCGTGGACTTGACCTTCAAAACTTTAGAAGCTTTTGGAACTTCAAAAGTTTTGATGACTGAACCTTCAGAAGATTCTGCAGACACTGCAGCAGACTTCAGTGCTTCGGAAGAACTCCTTTCTTCCGAGACCAAATTTTCTTCCGAAGGGAATTTTCCACTTCCCTTCTTGTTAGATTTTGAGCTTTCGAGGGAAACAGGTTTTCCTTCCGAAGCTTGAATCTTCTTGCAAATCCATCTTGTACATGTTTCCTTTCCTGGGGACTCTAAGCAGGATATGCTCATGAGGAATGACCACACCAGGCTTAAGAACAATGCACTCATGCTCAGTAAAGAGCATGTTATGACTCTGATCACAAAATTGAGATACACTCAGAAGATTGTATCCAAGCTCCTTAACAAAGTTTACCTTTTCTATGCTGAGCTTACCATTTGTGACCTTGCCCCTTCCAGAAATGTAACCACCTTCATCTCCTCCAAAAGCAACTGGTCCTCCATCAATCCTTTCAAAGTTCTAGAGTAGTGACCTATTGCTTGTCATGTGCCTGGAACCGCCACTTTCTATGATCCAGACATTTCTATCTGTCTTTAGATGTCCCTGCACAAAGAGAATGATTAGTTACATTTGGAAACCCAAGCCTTGCTTGTCTCGGGCTCATTTACAGAAGGTAATTCAACAGTAATAGATCCTATGGTTGTACTAAGAGGATCTTGAGCTGTTGTTGATGGAGAAATCTCAGTCACTTGGTCTTTCTTAGACATCCACACCACCTTTGGAGTCTTGGACTTGACCTTCAAAACTTTAGAAGCTTTTGGAACTTCAAAAGTTTTGATGACTGAACCTTCGGAAGATTCTGCAGACACTGCAGCAGACTTCAGTGCTTCGGAAGAACTCCTTTCTTCCGAGACCAAATTTTCTTCCGAAGGGAATTTTCCACTTCCCTTCTTGTTAGATTTTGAGCTTCCGAAGGAAACAGGTTTTCCTTCCGAAGCTTGAATCTTCTTGCAAATCCATCTTGTACATGTTTCCTTTCCTGGGGACTCTAAGCAGGATATGCTCATGAGGAATGACCACACCAGGCTTAAGAACAATGCACTCATGCTCAGTAAAGAGCATGTTATGACTCTGATCACAAAATTGAGATACACTCAGAAGATTGTATCCAAGCTCCTTAACAAAGTTTACCTTTTCTATGCTGAGCTTACCATTTGTGACCTTGCCCCTTCCAGAAATGTAACCACCTTCATCTCCTCCAAAAGCAACTGGTCCTCCATCAATCCTTTCAAAGTTCTAGAGTAGTGACCTATTGCTTGTCATGTGCCTGGAACCGCCACTTTCTATGATCCAGACATTTCTATCTGTCTTTAGATGTCCCTGCACAAAGAGAATGATTAGTTACATTTGGAAACCCAAGCCTTGCTTGTCTCGGGCTCATTTACAGAAGGTAATTCAACAGTAATAGATCCTATGGTTGTACTAAAAGGATCTTGAGCTGTTGTTGATGGAGAAATCTCAGTCACTTGGTCTTTCTTAGACATCCACACCACCTTTGGAGTCTTGGACTTGACCTTCAAAACTTTAGAAGCTTTTGGAACTTCAAAAGTTTTGATGACTGAACCTTCGGAAGATTCTGCAGACACTGCAGCAGACTTCAGTGCTTCGGAAGAACTCCTTTCTTCCGAGACCAAATTTTCTTCCGAAGGGAATTTTCCACTTCCCTTCTTGTTAGATTTTGAGCTTTCGAGGGAAACAGGTTTTCCTTCTGAAGCTTGAATCTTCTTCAAACTCTTTGAAGTCTTTGTTATGGTCATATGTACAGTATCTTTAGGATTGAAGGTACAATCCTTAGCAATATAAGTGGTGTTGTCACACATAACACAATTCATCTTCTTCTTCACAAGAGCATTTTCTTAAGAATAAGACTGTCTTTGGTCACATCCCTTCTCCACCTTCATCTTTGTAGATGCTGAGACAATCCTCTTGGGCTGAGGGCTGTGCTTGGAGTTTGATGGTCCAAGCTGTGCAGCAGTGGTACACAGCAGATCAGTCTTCTTCTTGTTGCTGAGATGAGTTGAACAAGAACCAGAACTCTTAGCAGAAGAGTTTTGGTTGATGTCTTTATTCCCTACCACTTTAAACCCTACAAAGATAAAAACTTGTTTCTGCTTAGAGTCAAAAGTAGTCTTGATCTCTTGAGCCTTCCTTGCCTTTCTTTTGCTCTTTCTGATCAAGTTCTTTCTCATGGACTTTGTCATCACAGTCTTCTTTTTCTCCTCAGAAGGATAGTGGCCCTTCTTGGAATCCTCCTTGTCACTCTTCTCAGAGGGATTCTTCACTATCTCTTCTTCATCCTCTTCACTCATAGGATCTATGAGAGGAAGCTCATCTTCACAAGTTCCACACCTAGGAGATCTTATTGACAAGATTGTGTGTGGAGGAGCTATCTCATTGGATCCCAGTCCCTGCCTGTTTTGATAGCACACTTTGTTGTGCAAGGATGAGGATATTATGTTCTTGAAGGTCTCTTCTTCAAGAACACACTTTTCTGCCCTCGCTTAGCTGATCACAAGCTCAGCCTGCCACTCAGTTAACTTGGTTATGAGATCTTTGATTTGAGTCCTAAAATCTGTGTGTTCATATTTTAGAACTGAAATGGTTTTCTCTAAGTCCTCTATCTTCAGTTTATAATCATTTTCAAACTTTCTAAAATCAGATTTTAAAATGTTTAAGGACACAAGGTCAGATCTCAGTTCCAAGTTGTAGGACCTGTACCTGTTAACTTTAGCAATGCATTCAGGAGTACAAAGATGTTCTAATACCTTGGCTTTATCATGATCAGCCATTAGTGCTTGGTTTGGAGAAGCATCTTCCACCTGAAAGCTCCAGTCAAAGCCTCATTCTTCAACAGCAACAGCAGCTTGCTTCTTTGACTTCTCATTCTGGAGAGCTTTGTTAGTGTAGCTTGGTCTGGATTGTGTTTGGCCACCATTTGTTCTAGGTGCCTTACACTCTCTGGCAAAGTGGCCCATCAAGTTACAGTTGTAACACTTGACTTTGCCTTTGTCCAGTCAAAACTTTCCACTGGTTGTATTGCTTGGAAACTTTCTTCCAGTCCTCTTGTAGAACTTCTTGGCTCTGTGAGTGAGAAGAGCCATCTGCTAGACTATTTCTATATATTCCAGATCATCTGGATGGATACAGTCCAGGTCTTCAAGTGTGAAAAGAGAGTTGCCACAACTTTCATCAGAAGACACAAAAGCTTGAGAAGAGCTTGTCCTTGGAATGGGCTTCCTTGAGTGTAGCTCTCCATTGGTGTCTCTGGGAAGGTGATGAAAGGACCCTTTGGTGAATTGTCAGGGTAGCATAAGAGATGATGTTTGGGTTCTATGCTATCCCTTTCAATCACATGTAGAGCTGAACCCATTTGATTATTGGAGTTGCCGGATAAACCTTGCATGTTCATCTCCATCTTGTAGCCACTGAGAATCCCGTATAACTCTGTCAGAGTAAGAGTTTTGAGATTTTCAGTTCTCTTGATCACCACATAGTAGTGTGTCCATTGCCTAGGAAGTGAGGACATGAACTTCCTTACAATGTCTCTGTTATCAAGAGAAACTCCTCCATCCACTAGGGTATCCACGATCTCAACATACCTGAAATACTGCTGAGTCATGGTTTCACCTGTTTTGAAGGTGAAGTTTTCAAACTGCTGCTTCAGGAGAACCTTCTTGTTCTCCTTGGCTTCAGAAGAACCCTCATACATCAGTTTCAATGCATCCCACAGCTGCTTGGCTGTTTTGCACTTCTTGAAACCTCTGTATACAGAGTTTGCAAGGGCAGTTTGAAGAGCTGTCATGGCTTTTCTGTCTATCTTTACTCTCTTCCTATCTTCATCAGAGTAGTTAGCCACATCTTTGGGAATCATAACAGCACCGGTAGCAGAAGGGGTGTTGGGTATGAAAGGTCCATTTTTAATAGACTCCCACATTCTTGAATAAAGAGACCTGATGAAACCTTCCATTCTTAAACACCAGGTATCAAACTCATCAAGAGTGATCAGTGGGGACTTGTTCATGGTTCCAGTTTCCATATCAGTTTTGGAAATGGCTGCCATTTGAAAAGTTTGGTATTTGTATGTGTGAGGGATCTTAAGATGGTGAGATCTTATATCAAGAGCCTGAATAGCTCTCATACCAAATGCGGGATCGTTGAAGGGTTATAGTTACAACACAATAACACAAAGAGGAGATTAACTAAACTTTAATAAAACAGTAAACTGGATTAACCAAGTGTTAAGATGCTAAGAACACAAGTAATGCAAGAGACAGAACACAAAGAACACAAGTATTTGGTTTTCAAGAATGCAGTATATTGCCTTCTCTATGTTCTATTACAAGTGTTACAAAAGCATATTCGAAAGATACAAGAACATGAGATACTTATACTACATCCTACAGCCGGTTATACTTTGAAAGCCAGCTGGATACAATTGACTAGACACAAACAAAATCAATTGTAGAGTCAAAAGGCAGATTGCCTTTTGACTTGTGACTATACATGCCATAGCTCACATCCTTATCTATTACAAAAAGGATAAAGTACATAAAGCAGAAAGTTACAGACTCAAGACCTCAATGTACAGTTACCAAAAGCATGGACCTTTTCACCAACTCATGTAAGTTGGTGACTTGCAGAGGTGCAGCGGAAAAGGTGTCCAGCTTTATGGAACAGTAAATCAGATAAAGCATGTTACTAAAAGTCTTCGGAAGAAATCTGTCTTCATGAGTTGAAGCTTCGGAAGACTTTGTCTCTGAGGCTTCGGAAGACTTCATGTTTGGCTTCGGAAGATATTGGTCTTGGCTTCGGAAGATGTCATACTTAGATTAATTTTCCGTTTCATGTGTGAAACTTCCTAAGCTTCTTCTTTAATGCACTTGTGCAGCATGCAGAAAAGACTTAAGATGTTTAGGTTGCATCAGCCTCTTCATTAATCTTTACAAGATTAAAATTGGAACCTGAAATTGAAAGGAGATGAAGATGAAATTGAAGGGAAATGAAGAGATTAATAGAGAAGATGATGGATTGATTATGTGTGTGGGCTGATGATCTTGTTAAGTGTCTTCTGGTGTGATGATGATGATGGAGTGACCAAAACAGCTGCACTAGATTCTCTTGTTTAATTCTCTACTCATAAATTCTTGTTTATAAGGGTAGGGTATATTAATATTGTGCAAACTTCCTTAACTATCATTATTACATCATATTATATAAGAACCATATGTGGTGGCGGTGGTGCGTGGTGCGGTAGTATGAGGTGCGTGGTGCGTGGTGCGGTAGTATGAGGTGCAGTGGTGCGTGTCGGCGGTGGTGTGCGGTGTCGGTAGTGTGTGGTCTTGGTGGTATGTAGTGTCGGTGGTGTGTGATGACGATGGAGTGTGACGGCGGTGGTGTGTGGTGGGGGTGTTTTGTGGTGGTGGTGGTGGTATGTGGCGTGTGGTGGCGATGGTGTGTGGTGATGTAGAGAAGGAATTGAAAAGATATTTTTATAACTCTTAGAGATATTTTGGTCTTTTTTAAAAAAATCTTACAAAAAATGTTAACACCTTTAGTCAAAAGAACAAAAATAAAATTGATTTGCAAAACTCAAACCAATGATGAAGACAAAATAAACGTTGGTACTAAAGTGGAGACAATTTATAAAACCCAAAGACGAAAACCGAGATTAACACTCTTTAGATATTCATTATATTTGTATTTCACTAATGGCTAATAACATATATGTAGATACATGATGTTTCTAGTTTAAATGTAAAAGGCTTTCATATCTTACGTATGTGTAATGTAACGAGTAATGAATTATGATATATGCTTTGATATTTATTTATCTTTAATTCATATGTATGAACTTCTTATATAGGTTTGAGGTTATTGTACAAAGTTCTTAGTCAATAATGATTAAGGAATGTGTTCAATCTAGTCGGGTGATTATTCATGCTAATGGACCATATTTATGGACCATACGTATGAATATATCATGCTTATGGACCAATTGTATGATTGAGACATAAGATTGACTCAGTCGCACGACTGAAACTTCAGTCGTGCGTATGACTCAATCGCATGATTCAGTCGCACGAAATGGTTTAATCGTACGAATGGAAACTACTAACTCATAAATACCACATAATTCGTGAAAAAAAACACCTTGAGAGATACTTCGAATACACATAAACCCTAACCGTCCAGAGCGTCCCAAACAGTCTGTCCAAGTTCATAGTTTGTTCTTGATTGATTCCTACTCGTTCTTAATGTTTAGTTCATTCTTATATCAATCGGGTTATCGTTCTCACTGATTGGATCGCCAATCAAATAAGATTCCGCACTATTTGATCTGGTATAAACGCAGAATCTGTTAGTACTCCGTACGCACACGATCCTCACCTAACAATATAGAATATTAAATATTCATAAAACTAATAGTTTTGACATATTATATTTATTCCACACATATAATACGTTGATTCTAACCTAGTTTTACATATTAATGATTCAAATAATTTTACATATTAATGATTCAAATAATTAGTACAAGAAAGGCAAGTAACCAAAGCAAATACTATCTCGTCAGCTTAGACTACTCTAGTCTTATTTGTATTGTTTTTAATTCTTATATATTGTTTATATGAAAATCATGCAACCAAAGCAAATGTTCGATCACATATTGTTTAATTCTTTGTTGCTCTTCAAGGCCAATAGTGTTTTATTAAAAGCAATAAGCATCAATGGGTCAATCAAAAACAGAATGCAGGTTATGGAACCAAACAATCCACAAGGAGAATCTGAACCATTTGCAACAACCAAATTTGATTGATTCATCATATGACAAAGAGCCTGACAAGCAGAAAACTACAGGTCTGAGCGGAATACACAAGAAACAAAGATTCTGGAGGTGGGTGAGGGTGGTGACTAAAGAACCAAAGACCGAGAGTTCTTATCAAGATAGCAACGGGTACAAAACTTGTGAAAAAAGAGAGTTTTAATTAACCACAACCTTGGGTCAATGCCAACCAGTATCCTGTTCCAAATTCAAAGGCATCTTGCAGCTAAAATGACAGTCAGAAATCCATTATACGTTTAAGCAAAGACAGGTATGGCTTGAGACTTGCAAAACCGCTTAAGAAGCCTTGAGAGCAAATAAAGTCAAAATGCTTGAATTTGAAGGCGTCACCGTCCCCATTGTTGTCATGATCTTACTGCTCTTGTTACATTATAGAACTCGAATCTAGCTTCGACAAAATGCATACTCTCGAAAGTTACCACACCAAGGTGGTACTCGCATATAGAGAATAATAGAGGTGGGGTACACGACTTACTGTAGCTTCGACAAAATGCATACTTCTTAGAAGTACAATAAATCAATAAACTGTTAAAATACCTAACAATGCAGCCGAATTTCTAAGCATACCATATTAAAACACTTATGGGGCCCTGCATCAAAACTCAAACAAATTAAGGGAATTAATAAGGAAATGAACCTAATATCCATAAAAACAAAATACAGCCTCTAAAAAACAAAGGTGCACAAGTTTTGACTAGGAATTTGTATGAATAACAGCTAAGTAAATGAATTCACATGAAAAACACCAACAAAAGACCACCATCATTGGACCCATAAACCATTACCAATAAAACATCACCAATTGCCAGATGGAATTCTTTTTGATACATCATCATAAACATATGAAACATGACTGTTAAAAGACATTTCATCAAACACCAAAACAAACATCATATATTGTATCACTGAAGAAACAAAAATGAGTTTTGAGACCTGATACCAATGAAAGTATTTGCTTTAAACCATTTAGTTGAAAAAACAAACGACCACTTTTTTTACATTTTTATAATAGTTTTAGTTATTTGAAATAGAAAGACCAACTGCAAAGCTTGATCACTCATACATGCTCAAGACTCGCAAAATTTGAATGTACATAATCATCTCCACGGAAAATAGGAAACCTAGCCAACTTGTCGAATTAAATAACATCATTGATATGATTGTATGATTATAAATATGCAGCAGCGATAGCGTGCATTGCAATTTTGCATTCTTTTGTCACATATTAATAATCTCACAATCTTACAATTGCATCATTTTTAAACTACATATACGAAAAAAGAGAACCTAGAATGATACAAATGTTGCTTATCTAAAATCACTAATAACAATTCATATAGTATGCTCAATATCTGCATACAACAGAAACTGTCAAGATGTTATCTTTGAACCAAATGACAAATATCATGTAATTTCAAAACATAATGTGATACCTTAAGTCTTAACGCAATCCAAAAATCTCTTCTGGGGGGTCGTAAATATTCCGTTCAGGAAAAATCTCCTCAAAGTCTTGTTTGACTTTGTTCCTCAATAAGGGATGTGGCAGAAGCCCCTTCAATAATACTCTGAATGGCAACTCATCAGGTGGATCTGGAGACTGTTTCATGTCTTCATATATGTTCATAGCATCACCAGGAGATCCAAACTTCAGAAACCCACGAATTACTTCTGTATATGTTTGTGAATCGGGATACAAATTTTCCTTTTTCATGCTTTCCCATAGCTTCATTGCCTCATCCATCTTTTTTGATTTAGATAGTGCAATAATTAAATCTTTATATAGATATACATCCGGTTGATACCAGTCTTGCTTTTGAATCACCCAAAACATCTGAAAATTCCAAAAAAGCGATAAAACTTGTAATAGATTATAAACCAGTTGATACCAGTCTTGCTTTTGAATCACCCAAAACATCTGAAAATTCCAAAAAAGATATAAGACTTGTAATAGATTATAAACCAAGAAGTTCATTCCTATCTCCACACATAGGTGTGCTACACAGCCTTTAAGTAACCATATATATGATTTCTATGGATAAAATGTGTCTACAAAGAGCAATTGCATATGGACCACCAAACAAACTTTTTGTGGGAAAAGGCAGTAAAGAGTGGTGTCAAGCGCATCTGTGTGTAAGAGTGATGTGAAGAGAGGGGGGTTCAGGTGGGTTAGAAAAAGGGTCAAAACAACAAACTTTTTTAGTACATGTTAAACAGGTCAGCCTAGGTTGACCCAAAGCACATCTCGTTTATTTTTTTCATAATTTGAATTAACACTTGATTCATTATATATTATTAGAAAAAGTTTGTTGTTATAATAATAAACTAGTTTTTAAATAAAGTGATTTAGGAGGTTGCATGCCTTACAAATACACATAATTTTCCACCCTTTCAGGATTTATTTGACTTGGTTCCTTTTATCTTTAAAATTTTGAAATTTAACTATTTAACCCCATTAGTAGGGAAACATTACCCGAATCACCGAGTCATAAGTAAACGGGTTGACATTGTCAACTCAAAAGTCTAGAAAAGATAGAACGAAGCAGGAAGGTAATGCTCTCGTAAATATAGAGTCTAAACACATAGAAGAAGCTAAACGGGTTGAAATTGTCAACTCAAAAGTCTAGTCCATGGACATTAATAAAGATGTTTCATTGACTGCTAAGGGAAAATATTCTAAAAACAAACAAGACAACTAATTATGTGATAAAATAGCTAACTAACGAGGGATGAGTAGAACCTTGACAGCTAAATCCACTTCTTCTTGGCGTTCAAGCTCATTAAGAACAGCAACCATGTCCATCTTTAAGAGCCTTGAGACATGAACTTTAATAAATTTGTCCAATTTATCTTCATCATCTTTCACTCTCTTCAACCCCAAAATAACAAAAAGAGCTTCTTTACCAATCAATTTCTTTCCCCTCCAAAGGGAACCTCTTGGCCTGCCATCATGGTAATAGCAGGGCCTCAAATATCTATAAGACTGTTGTTGACCATGCCAGGCATCTTCAAAACTTTGAGTTGTGTGATTGAATGCTAATTGTGTTGTATAAAAAGAATAAGAAAAAGAAATGTAGTCTTTCAAGATAGGTGCTTTTGTTATGCCATGGTAGACCCGTGGGAAAATAGATAATTGTAGCTTTGACCTCAATCTGCTGACATATGCTGCCATTGCAAAGGCTGAGACAATAATCTATAAGAAGAACAAGTGTCAACCATAAAAAGATCAAAAAACTTGTAAAACATAGTACAGATATTTAAAACAGAAATTAGAGAGAATATCATCGAAAAAGGCTATCAAGGTGTCTGTAAATTGCATTTAGACTATACTGTTTTGATCCTAGGAGTTGTTTGGTTTGTGGTCATGGGATCACTGTGGTCAAGGATTTGATAGCAAGGTGGAGCGCGAATCGGTATAAAGATCCCAAAACCATTGTTTTGCATGTTTGGGTTGCAAATTTATGCCTATAGGAGTGCAGAAATTTAAAGAGCATACAGCAACAAGATTAAACTTCAACCAAAAAAACTAAAAGAAAACAGCCAAAATGAAAAGATCAAACACAAACAACAACGATGTGCATCGACTATGCCCAGAACATGTGCAGCGAATGGATATTATATAGTGTTCAAGGAAGATGGAATAACAGCAGCAGTAGCAAGTACCAACACAGTAGCTGAAGCAACAAGTGAAATGAAAAAGAAAATACAAAAATAATAAAAAGTTAAACAAAGAAGTTAAGCTCCAGGATATACAATCAAACACATAGGTATGTAAAACAAGGAATTCACTGAAACTAACAAATTGGTAAAAATAAAAAAAAAATAAAAAAACAAGACGTCAGGGCTTTCAAATTGAGATATTACCTTGATAACTCTTTGATTCAGTATGTAAAGACCGATGCCTCCTCGTTAATCTTCACAAAGTCTTACAAAGCTGTGAAATAAGAGCTGTATAATCATTTGGTATGCTCGAGAAGACACATAAAAAGTGAGCCCTAGGATTTCTGAAGGTGTAAGTGAATCCAGAGAGTAAATTTCACCATTTGTAGCTAATAATGGTCAAGAACTTCAAAACGGCGATTGAAAAGTGACGAAATGCGGATTCAACCCTAAAAGGTTAAAGAGGAAACGAAATGAAAATTGAGAATATAAGAAAACGAAGTTATGGCTTAATATAAGTGATTTATGTTAAATATAAGTGATTAAGATTAGATGTGAGAAAAGGTGATTAATTTCCAATAAGGAAGAAGCATAAAAGGATTGGATTACCTTGCAGGGACAGAGGCAGTCGGAAGTCGATAGGAGAGACTTGCGGCAGTCGACACTCGCCGGTGCTCGGAAAACCAGAGAGACTTGCGAGTTGCGGCTTCGGATACGTGCTTGGAGAAGATATGTGTGTATGTATATGTGTTCAAATAATTACTAAGGTTTAAAATTAATTTTATTTTTTAGTCCAACGATTTTTAACTTGTTCTGTTAAGTACTCTAAAATAAATTTTTATCATTTTTCTTTCTCATTCAACCTGATATTCACCACCACCACCACCATACACCACCCCCTCCCCCTCTCTTTACCACCACCACCCCATCTCCACCACTTACGACAACTCATCGCCGTCAAGAAACACCATATTGGGCGACTTTTTTGGACTCTTTTTATAACAAATGGTTGATAATGCGATTAATATACATAATAACAAAAACCTACTTGCATAACCTGCTGTTATGATAATATTCGTGGTTTTTCCGACGACAATGAGGTTTCTAGTGAAAGATGTTCGAGATGGAGTGGTGGTGGTGTGGTGGGGCAATGGTGGAGATGGGGGTGTGTGCTAGTGGTGAGTGTTGGTGGTTGTTAAGATTAGGTTGAATGACGAAGAAGAAGATTACAATGGTCAAATTCTAGCTACTTAACGAAGTAATTTAACGACCGTTTGACCTAAGGACAAAATGTATCTTTATTTTTTAAATCTTATAACTAAACCTGTAATTTTTTAATCTTAGAGACTAAATGTGAAATTTGAGCAAAACTCATAGACAATTCGTGTAATTTACTATAAATTATAGATTTGTAGGTACGATTTGATATTTGTAAATAGATAGTATATTAATGAAATTATTATATATATATATATATAACAAACATATTATGTTATAAAAAATAATATCAAATATATATACACATATATTTTTTATAAATATACATAAATCTATTTATATATTTTTTATAATATTTTAATTCTAATAATGTTTATCAAGAAATTAAACTTTATTCTAAGAATATTAAAAGTTATTAAAGTACATTTTTTTGTGAAATAATTTGTTTATTTATAGAAAGAATTTAATCTTATCTTATACTCTAATATATACTCTAATAAAAGGGTAAATAGGAGTGCCACGTGTCAACACCACAATCATTCTCACCATTTTTCTCGTCTTTCTCTCTTATTAAATAATTACCTTAATTACTAATAAAATTATTTTAATATATTTTATATATAATAAATTAAGAAACAATTTATTTATTAAGGTTATTTCTAAATGATATTTTTAATAAGTCAAATTTTTTAAAACTACAAATAATATCATATCTTAAAATATATGATATTTATTAAAAAAATTTAAAAAGTTGACATCACTGTTTAATTATTTTTACAATAATTTTTATAAAATAACATATTTATACAGTTTTTTTTGAAAAAAATGTGTATTTTTTAAAAAAAATTAAAAATTTGATATCACTGTTTTATTATTTATAGTTTTTCTGATACGTTATTTCAATAATATCATATTTTAAAATATTATTATATATTAATAAATTTATTATATTAATATTTTATTTATTTAACCCGTGTATTACACGGGTTTACTAAAGCTAGTTGATTAATATAGTACTAAATTAGCATTTATTTATTAACGAAACTTATTTGGTAGCAAATTTATAAGTTTTTGTAGTGAGGACGTGTAAATAATCGTAGGTTGGGATGAAGCGAACGTACTAAAAAATGATCATGTGGCTATAGACATTTATTTTAAAGTTAGATGTTTATATTATGGTTTTATAGTATGATAAATTAGGGGTGTGCAAAAATAACCGGATCAAAGAGTTGTGAACCTCCCTTACATTTGCTTGCAAGGCTTTTCATTCGTTCCTTCATTATGTTCCACTTTCATTATCTTAAATCTTTCACTTAGTTAAGATAATACTTTACGTTCATTATCAATATCACACCATGTGAAGTCACGTCATCATACGTAATAAGGAACATAAGAAAACATATCATGCATAACATGCATAGCATACATAATCAACATACATCAACATCATTATACATAGCATCAATCATACATCATCTTAAACATCATGCATCGTACATTCACATACATAACATATGCATATCAAGCATAAATCATCATAAAACATAACTGACCCACCGCGGGACAGCGAGGGTTCGGGGGCGGCAGCTTCTGACAGCGGGGTCCTAGGGGCAGCAGCCCCTAGTGGGATCCAAGGGGCAATGCCCCTGGTTGGGGCTGTGCTGCCAGGTCAGCACGAAAAATTTTTATTTTAACACTTTTGTATAGCACATTTCATCATAGAAATTCGATCTTCCCGTTAAAACCTCTTAAAATCTTGGTCATTTAAAGCGTTTATTTAGTATGCATTTCCAGCCCCAAACTAGTTTAAAACCTATAAAATAGGGGATCTAGAACTCACCTGGACTCGATGAGTAGCTTCTCAATCAAGCTTTCAAAGCAAGGGTTGCACGACACAGCCTACAAATAAGTTAATTTCGCTGGATGAACACCCAGTTTCGCGGAACGTGTTGAAAATTACGAACCACCCCATTTTTGACCCAAAACTTCAATCTTTTACACCCAAAACCTTGGTTTACCACCCAATAAGCTTTATCTAAGCTTCTTACATGTTTTATTACACAAAACATGAGTTTTGGGCGAATCTTTGCCACTTTTAAAATCCAAACCCTAGAATCCGGGTTTACATCAAAAGCAACGATTAAATGATGTTTCTTACCTGGATTTTTGGTGTTTTCTTGTTGTTTGGATGCCCACAAACATTGATCTTCAATCCTGAGATCAACCGAGCCTTGAATATTCAATTCTCTCTACTTTTTCTCTCTCTCTCTAGAACTAGAGTGTTGAGTTGCAAATGAGAGTTGCTCAAACTGATCCATTTATATATACCGCGCGTTCCCGGGACCTTAAACTCACCAAACACATATCCCGAAGAGTTAACTCGGTCTGTAACCCATATCCATCTTATTTTCATTAAATGATCCCGTCTAAGCCCATTATTATTATTGGCTCGCTTAGACATTATTCGGGGCGTTACAACTAGACAATAGGTGTTTAGAGGCCGCACCCTTTGTATGGGAATCTAAGAAGCGACATTATAGCACCGTGAATTTCAAAGGAAGGCGGGTATGAAGAAGAGGCGCTAAAGTTGCCATAAAGCAAAGCTAAACCCTAAATAGTCTTCATTTTATAGTAAGGAGTCGCCCCGTGCTCTTTACCTTGCTAAAGAAGGTTACTAAAAAGGGGAAGTTCTAGGGAGAGAAAGACCGTGTAGAGAGAGAGAGACGCGTGTAGAGAGAGAAAGTGAAGAAATCGACTAAATATATGACATCTTATACATTGTTGGATATATCTAACAAATAATGAAATATATTAGTTATGCATCGATTGGGTTGATAAAATTGTTTCACTTTGAATATTATGTGTAGATCTTGGTATTTGTTATTATCATTTGGGGATCCCGTGATTTCTTCATAAAAAGGTGAGTTCTAATTTTAAAGTTTTATTTGTTAACATTATTTTGAGTATGTATGATAGTATAATTGGTATCAATACCGAAGTTTATATTATTATGAGTTTTTATTAGTAAGATAATGTTATTATGCCAAAAACCCTAGTTTGCATGTTAATGTATTTGATAATACGAGTATTTGGTGTGATATAGTTCTTGGTCCATAGTACTCGATAAAGTTCACCGCCATATAGTTTTCAGTTAACAAAATAGTTTCGGCCTGATAGTATAGTTCTTGGCTTATATAAGAGTATTCAGCTTCATAACCGCACTCATCTTGTTTAAGTTATCCGTCATAGTATTCGTTTATAATACCCACCCTTTGTTACAATACCAAGTAATGTATAGTTTTCGTACATATTATTCTCGGAAAAACAAAGTACTCAGATATAGCAACATATTAAGCCTGGTAAATTTAAGTAGCTAAAGAGATAATAGTAATCACAATTCAAGCAATTAAGATCTAAAGAATATTACAGATAAAGAAAACTAAAATTGACACATGAAATGATAAAGAATTTAAATACTAGTTTAAGAACATGTACCTGGCTAAAGCACAACTTCAAAACATAAAAGTATGCTAAAGAAGTCTTACAAGTATAAAGACCTTGATATGTTTCAAGCCTCAACATAGGACATAATGGCAAAGGACAAAAGTCTTGCATTCGTTGCAAGCGACAAAAGTCTTGAATAATATCATGTGACATGAGTCTTGTGTATTGATAAACGACAGTAAAATCTTATGTATCACACAATCAATGGCTAAAAAGGTTTTGTATGAGTACATGCTCATGATAAATTTAAATATAAAGTAAAGATAAAAAAATAACTAAAGTACAGTTAAAGAATTAACACAATAAAATTTAAAAAGTTTAAGATAAGCATAAGCACACAAATAAAATGCAGGACCGGTGAAGGGTATGCAATACAACACAACAACACAATGAGGAGAGTTGCTAAGAACACTTAACTGGTCAAACAGTGAAACTGGTTAACCTCTAATAATGATGCTAAGAACACAAGTAAATATGAGACAGAACAAGATAGCAAAATACACAAAGAGATGGTTTTCAAGATTGTTGTATATTGCCTTCTCAAGTTCTATTAAAAATGTTACAAAGCATATCAGAAAGTTACAAGTACTTGAGATACATATACTACATCTCACAGTCGGCCATACTTTGAAGGCCAGCCGGATACAATTGACTAGACAACAAACAAAATCAATTGTAGAGTCAAAAGGCAGATTGCATTTTGACTAGTGACTATGACATGCCATAGCTCACATCCTAATATATTACAAAAAGGATAAAGTACATAAAGTAAAAAGTTATAGACTCAAGACCTCAATGTCCAGTTACCAAAAGCATGAACCTTTTCACCAACTTATGAAAGTTAGTGACTTTACAGAGTTGCAGCGGAGATGGGTCCAACTTTATGGAAAAGTACATCAGATAAAGCATGTCTTCAAAAGTCTTTGGAAGAAATATGTCTTCAAGTGTAAGCTTCGGAAGACTTTGTCTTGAAGCTTCGGAAGACTTCATCTTTGGCTTCAGAAGACTTCATCTTTGGCTTCGGAAGATATTGGCCTTGGCTTTGGAAGATTTCACACTTAGAATATTTTTGATGTTGGTGTGAAACTTCCAAAGCATTCTACTTCAGTACCCTTGTGCATGCATGCAGGAGAGACTTTAGGTGTTTGGGTAGCATCATCCTTTAAATTTAATCCTTAAAAACTCTCCCTAGGTTGATGCTACCAAAACTCTTTGAATACTTCATATATTGATAGTCCTCATCAGGATAATGACCATCCATTTCTTCATGAGATGATCAGGAGCACTTAGACTCTCAAAATGTCTTCTCATATCAAAGAGATCATGCAGAGGCAAATTAAACATGTCTTGCCATGTATAGACATTCTCAATACCTCGATCTCTGATAACATGCCACCTTTCTGGATTTGTGGTGTATGTCCAGGACAAGATGGGTCTTCCTGATGCTAAAGGAGCTATTTGAATTAGTGTTGGTGTAGCATCCTCTATTTGCACATCCTCTAGATGTTCTGACTCATCCTGAGGTTTGGAGATGGATGCTTCTTTCTTTTTCTTCATTGGCTTTGGTTTGGAATCCATCCTTTTTCTCCTCTTTGAACCTTATAATTGAGAAGACTGGCATGTAGCACCTGATTGATCTTCTTTGTCTTTCTCAGTTGGGTTTTCCTCTCTCATAGGGTCAGATTGAGAGGGGACGTAACCCTGCTATGGATCAGAAGTGGAAGCTTGTTGAGGTTCAGCAGGAGATCCAGGTTGTGTTGTCTCTAATGGTTCAACCTTAATCTATACTTCCTAAGGGACCTGACTTGGTGGGGAGTGTAAGTCAATAAGTTCACCTCTTTGAATCTTCTGCTTGATCACTCTGATATGCTCATCCATAGTGGATAGAGACATAGGACCAAGTCTCCTTCCAGAGAATCCATACAGCTTCAAGAAGCTTATCATCCTTTGCCTATCAGCAAACTTCTTCATACTTTTCTGGATGATGGCTCTTGACTTTGCAGCCTCTTCCCTTAACTTCCTTTTGGTGATATTTCTCTCTTTGACTATCTCAAGTTCGAGTTGTTTGAGGTACTCAAACTCAATATAGTCAAAGGGTAAGGGAAGAAGTGCAGCAGCCTGATAGAGGCATGTGGCACTCAGGATGTTGATCATTTTGATCCTATCCTTTTCTTTGTCTACCTGAGGTTCTTGTGGCACCACATCCTCTTGCTCAGGACTTTCTTGAACTGGGGAGAGAGAAGGCATATGCTTGTATAGCCTTTTCTTTCTTCTATCTTCTTTGATTTGAAGAAGTAGCTTTGCATCCCCTGCCTCCTTTCTTTCTTTTGACAATTTCTTTTCATCTAGTTCATTCAACTCATCTAAGGGGAAAGAAATGATATTATCTATGTCATAGTTCCTGGTCTGCAAGTAATTGATCCTGACTACCCTCAACTCATCATTTTGAGTGTTTTGTCTGGGGGCAGCCCTAATAGCAGACTCCATGAGCCTTGCCAACCTAGTAGAGAAACCTTCTCCCCTTAGCCTCCTTTTCCTCTTTCTCTCCTCCTCCTCAATCTCCTTAGAAGTCATTTTTCTTTTCCCTTTGTCACTCACAGACCTTTGTGACTCAGGGTGGAGAGAGCTCTGGCCTTCATTGCTTGGTGTAGCTTCCAAGCTCTGGCCAGAGAGAGGTTGAGATGCACCTTCCCAGCAGGTGTCTCACAAGAGGTATGAATCTCTACAGCAGTTGATGATGATAAGACAAGGCTCTTAGGTTCTACCACTGAGCCTTCAGTCAAGGTTTCCCCTATGAAGCTAATCTTAGGGTCTACCTCAACATCTAGTTGACCAATGGCATTGCCTGATTACCTTAGTCTCCTTCTAAAGCTGAACTCTGCAGTGATCCTGTCTTGGATTCTTTGAGCCAGTTTGCCAGCTTGTCTTGATTGGTTTTGGTTGACAAGTGTCATGTTGACTAAATCTAGAGTTTCATAGAAGTTCAAGGTCTGAAAATTTAAGACCTCTTGTTGTCCTTGAACTCTAAGAATGGTGAGGGTTCTTCTGTTGTTGTCATACCTCCACCTAATAATGTGATTTGAAGTTGGTGGAGATAACATAGCCCTTGGTATTCCTTCCTCACATAGACTCTAAATGTAGGAGTCTATGGAGTCCACATCAATGTGAACTTGAGGAAGTTACTGAGTATGCATAATTGCACGTGAGGATGGTGAGTCCTCAATGTCCATACTCCCTAAAGAACTCCCAGGTTCTGTGACTGTAATGACTTTCTCTCCCTTTTTGGTAGCATCACCCTCTTGAATAGGTGAGCTAGGAGTTAGGTCAATCACACTCACAGGTCCTTATCTTCCTGGTTGAGCTCCTTTTAAAGGTCTCCCAGCTAGTTGTTCCCTGAGATAAGAAATCTCAAGTTGCTGATCATTAACCCTGTTTTGCAAGGTAGTCACTTGAGTTTCAAGATGACTGACCTTGGAGACTAAATAGGTGTATGTTTGTGATAGTTTTTGCACCTTTAGTCTCAAATTCCTCTCATCTTCATCAGAAGAATCATTGGAGGATGAGTTGAGGTGTTAACGGGCTGAGTTGCCACAGTTGAGGTCTTAATGATGGAATCATTTGCAAAAGTGAGAGCCTCTTCCATATGGACATCCTAAACAGGTTCAGTAGTGTCCACCTCAGTAATGGGTGACTGATGTGAGCTAGAAATAAGAGACTCAGGAGCACTCATCTCTCTTTGAGGAGTGGAAAAGAAGAGAGAAAGATGGTACTCACTGAAACCTAAATCTTCATCAGTATAGAAGTCAAGGTTGGAAATTGGTTGGTTTAGGTCCAAAGGCTAGGGATGGTAACAGTCCCCTGAAGGTTGATCACTTGAGTGTAGAGACTCGAGTGATGGCTTAAGGCATTTGGGCTTGCGAGCTCATCAGGCTGAGCATGAGGAACCTCAGCACTGATCCTTGAAGTAATGGGAGTGGTTTGCTCCTCACGAGAAGTGGGAGCTCTAGTGTCCACTTCTTCTTGTGTGGGTGAGTATATGGGGGCCTGCATAGACCGAATAGTCTGAGTAGGGGTTCGTTTGTATTTTCTTTGTAGGTGAGGGTGATTTGTGGCTGTTGTGGTGGTTGGGAGGTAGAAGGTGTGGGTTCAACACTAGCTAGTGCTACTAGGTTGTCACCTTGAACAATAAGCTCTAACATTTTTTGGACAAGGGTTGTTTCTACCCCAGAGAAGCCAACAGTAGGCTTTCTCAAGATTTTAAAGATGTCGGGCTTCATCTGTCCCAGTTTAAGAATATTACATGTTCCCTTTAACTGTGAGCCCAGTTCACAATTAAGAATGTATTGAACATATCTAGGGAACATGTAGTACTCTAAGGAGTCTAAGTTGCAAGCAAATAAGTATAAACAAACTGAGAGTACCTGAACTTGACTCCTGAACCATCCATGAACAATGAAGGAGAGCTCTTCAGGAATCTGGTCCCATCCTCCATGCTTGTTTGACAAGCTGTGGATAACCACATGGAGCAGGAATTTCTATTTGGATGAGACCTTCCCTTTCCTGAAGGTCTTTACAGAGAAATCTCCCTCATAGCCTATCTGCTCAAAGGAGTGGTTAACAACTTCTTTGGGAAAGAACACCTCACCTTCTTCATCATCCAGCTGAAGATGCATGTTGATGATGGCCGGAGTGATGAAGACTATTCTCCCCTACACTATGGCAGAGAGTGCCTTCTCCCCATCCATAACAACCTCTTGGTAGGTCTTCCAAAACTCAAGCAGATGATCCTCATATAGTGGAGAATCAATGGTAAGGGAGGTGAAGTAGTTGGATAGAGCTAGGAAATGGCAAACCTCTAAGAAATGTGGATCTTTCTCAGAGTGTAACAAAGCAACTTGGTTGTGTTGCCTGTGTAACTGCATTGAGAAATTTGGTTTGTTTCTACGGTTAAGGTTAGCCATTTTGAGAAAGCTTAAGGATGAAGAAAGATGAACGAAAGTAATTTCGGAGAGAAATTTGGGGTTTAGGTTTGGAGGAAAGAAGAAGATGATAGAAAGAGAAAGGATTTAAGACAAAGTTAATGAAAGAGGATAAACTTTAAAATCCGGATGTCGGTCCCACCTCTGAAAAAGTAGTTTGCTTTTGCTCAAAAATTAGTTTTCTTAGAAGTCAAAAAGCTTCCGAAGGTAAATTATCTTCGGAAGTTTTAATGAAAAAGCTTCCAAAGCTAAAATGACTTCGGAAGAATTTCCCTAAGAATTTTGAGAATTTTTGCTTCGGAAGAAAATCGAAACTTGAAAGTTTTTCTCAAAAGAACAAGGCTTCCGAGAGTTAATTTGCTTCGGAAGAAAGTTGTCCTTGAAAACATATACGTGCCTAAAGAGGTTTCTTAAGCTTTGGAAGATATTCAGAAATTTCTTCCGAAGGTAAATTACTTTGGCAGTTATTTGTTTTAAAGGCATAAGTTTCTTCCGAAGGTAAAAGCATATCTTTCGAAGGAAAAAATTATCAGAATTCTGAGGGAAATCTTCAAAAAGTGTTCATCCAAAGAAAACAAGAGTTTATGAAAATGATGAACTAGACAACTTAGGACACACACAGATTTTAAGAAATAATAAGAATTAGTTTTAAGAAAAACCTACTCAAAGTTTATCATCCCAATAGCTGATATAAGATATTTAAATCTCTGTTCATCAAAAGCTTTTGTAAACAAATCAGCATATTGTTTATTTCTATGAACTTTGACTAGTTTAATTAATCCTTTTTCAAAATTATCTCTGATTAAATAATACCTAATATTTATGTGTTTTGTCCTTGAGTGCTGCATAGGATTCTATGTGATAAAGATAGTACTGTTGTTGTCTATGTGAATGGGAGTC
This sequence comes from Flaveria trinervia, assembly GCA_025506515.1. Taxonomy (NCBI): domain Eukaryota; kingdom Viridiplantae; phylum Streptophyta; class Magnoliopsida; order Asterales; family Asteraceae; genus Flaveria; species Flaveria trinervia. The sequence continues at coordinate 48,430,955 of CM046457.1, read as the reverse complement.
TCTGTGAAGTTTAATCCATAGTCAAGCATCTGATTTTGAATCCATAGCACTTGAGAACAGCAGCTTGCAGCAGCAATGTATTCAGCTTCAGCAGTTGATGTAGAGACACAAGATTGTTTTTCTTGCATTGCCATGAGACAACCCTTCCACCAAGAAACTGACATTCCCCAGATGTAGACTTTGCAGTCATGTTCCAACCACCATAATCATTATCTATATAGGCATACAGATTGAAGTCAGAATTCTTAGGATACCAAAGACCAAGTGTTGAAGCACCTTTGAGGTATCTTAGAATCCTTTTGACAGTGATAAAGTGAGACATCTTAGGGTTGGCTTGATATCTTGCACAAATACATGTAGCAAACATGATATCAGGTCTGCTAGCTGTAAGATACATAAGAGACCCAATCATAGCCCTGTAAAGTGTTCATTCACACACTCCCCCTCAAGATCAGGTCCAAGGGAGTGGTTTCTTGCTATGGGTGTCTTAGTAATCTTACAATCAGTCATGTTGAATCTCTTAAGTATATCTTGAACATACTTTGACTGACTAATGAAGATGCCATCTTCAACTTGTTTCACTTGAATTCCTAGAAAGAAATTGAGTTCCCCCATGGCACTCATTTCAAATTTGTCCTTCATCAGCTTCTCAAAGTCTTTGCAGAGCATTGGATTAGTTGAACCAAAGATGATGTCATCTACATATACTTGACCTAGCATTAGGTCATTTTCTTATCCTTTGATGAAGAGAGTTCCATCTATAGTACCCCTTTTGTATCCATGTTTGCAGAGATACTGAGATAGAGTCTCATACCATTTCCTGGGTGCATGATGCAGCCAATAAAGAGCTTTGTCAAGCTTGCAAACATAATCAGGATGATCAGTGTCACACCCTCAATTTCCACAAACGGGGTAATATCGTTAGGCGCGTGACATACCAGGATCTTAACCATTAGTTACACCAAACGACGTAACAATTACAAAACATAATTTTCAAATTAAATAAAGTTTCTTAAAATCAGAATTAAATACGAAACATGAAAGTAAATGCGGAATCATATAAACCATAATTTAAATGGCGCAAACACGCGTAAACCAAGTAAATATAATCTATAGAAAAGTATAGATTGTTCATTAGACTCTATGATGATGAATGCAATGTGTGATGATCCTAGACGTGCCCGCTTAAGAACCTGAAAGAAACATGCTAAAGTGTCAGCACAAGGTTGGTGAGTTCACAGATTTTGATAAATAGAACATAATAGTAAACTGATACAGTAACAAAATAATATCAGTAGATAGCTAGTCTACTCAACAAGTTACTAAGTGTATGAAGTTCGCAACCGACGCTGACAACGTAAAGAAATGCCTCGGCTGTGAACACCGGTCACAGCAAAAGAAATTAGGTCAATTAAACACCCGTTTAATGAACATTATGCTAGCGCGACTAGCCCAGGTGGGGTTTGTCAAACCCAGTAGATCTACTCAGAATTACCTCGCTAAAGTACATATATTAACGGTTCGAAAGTGAGGACTTAAGCATGGTGTCACACTAGTAAACAAGTGATATTACAGTAATACTGATCAGATGAAAATACGTTTAGAACCCACGTTTCTTTCACCCCACAGAAAATAGGTAAAGCGGGGCCTGAGAACTCATCTTGAATGCACAGCAACATAATAATGTAGGACAAAAGATTTGGGTCTCCGATTAACCTGAATTTTATTTAATATATAATTAATATTAAATACTAATAATTTGGTCGTACGATTTCGTGTTCTCGGTTCAGGAATAATGCAGACTATCGATATTCCCCTGTTCATAAGCAATTACACTCAATCACTAATCCACTTCCAATATTTAAAACTTACTTATTATGTATAGAAATCATTGTTTCTATGTTTAAACCTTGTGACTTTTAATTTCAAAAGACCACACATTTAAACATATAACCAACACTCACACTAATAAATACACATGAATATAACCACACCCAAACCATCACATACCAACATCATCTAAATGCATGCGCACACTTAATATAGCAGAAAATACACATTAGAAAAACTTACACATGCATCATGCATAACACACACACAAGCCCATGCCCACCACACACACAAGCCCATGCCCACCACACACACATGCATATGCAAAGGATACACACACATACATACTGCAGATTTCACATGCAAAGGACACACACGTCCGCATTCACTGTTGAAAAACAAACACACACACATTAACACACACACACACATGTATTCGCAACATACCCACACACACACATACATCTAATACACTGGTACGTACAATGAGTATATATACATTTACAACGACACATCGAAACACATACAAACCCAACCGTGTCTCCCCACACCCCTGCCTCACGGCACCACCCGGTATACACATAATCGTATCATGACTGCATACATATATGCTGTAAAACATACGTATGCACGACACAGCGAAAGTACACATACATACCTACAAAGGCAAGGCACACATAACCATGAAATCATACACATGAGAGTATATGCATGCGACAGGAGAAACACACACACACACACTATATATATATATCTACAAGCATACAAACGCGGAATACATATACATACCTACATCCAAATGCACACCCACACAACCGGATCGCCTTGACCCTTGAACTCGCACACATGAACGTACGCAAAAACCGCATCTAACCCATAACCCGAACTTCAAAACGTAACAAAACGAACATGATTATTAGTTGAAAAATCTTACTGAACGAGGTGTGGGGCTGTTTCGACTTAGTTGATAGGCTACCAGACCAACCCGTTTGACAATCTCAAACGGTCCAACGTACCTAGGGTTTAGTTACCACGCTTTCCAAAGCGTATCACTCCTTTCCAGGGTGAGAATTTTAAGAGTACTTTATCACCAATCTGAAACTCCAACGGCTTACGACGTTTATCAACATAACTCTTCTGTCGGTCACGTGCTACTGCCATACGATTACGTATTTGCACAATCTTCTCAGTCATCTCGTGCACAAGTTCAGGGACCGTAAGTTGGCTTTCTCCAACTTCTGCCCAACAGATAGGTGATCAGCACTTACGCTCATATAGGGCCTTAAAGGGTGCGGCTTTTATTGAGGTGTGATAACTCTTATTATAGGAGAACTCAACCAATGGTAAATGAGTTTCCCAATTACTTCCAAAATCAATCACACATGCACGTAACATATCTTCTAACGTCTGGATCGTACGCTCACTCTGACCATCGGCTTGTGGATGGTACGCAGTACTCATGTCCAACCGCGTTCCCAATGATCGTTGTAAGATTGCCAAAAATAAGAAGTGAATCGAGCATCACGATCAGATATGATAGATACCGGTACACCATGCCGGGAGACTATTTCTCTTAAGTAAATCCATTTCAACTTATCTATTCGATCAGTCTCTCGGATGGCTAGAAAGTGAGCGGATTTTGTTAAGCGATCTACTATAACCCAAATGGTATCACATCCGCTGGGAGTCCTAGGAAAGTTTGTGACAAAGTCCATCAAGATCTGCTCCTATTTCCACACTAGAAGTTCCGGTTGCTGGAGTAAACCGGATGGTCTCTGGTATTCCACCTTAACTTTAGAGCAAGTTAGACATCTACCAACATAGGTGGAAATTTCAGCTTTCATGTTCGGCCACCAGTAACACTCCTTCAGATCTTGGTACATCTTGTCTGAACCCGGGTGAATTGAGTAGCGTGACTTATGAGCTTCATCCATTACTAGCTCTCGTAAATTCTCATACTGTGAATTGATGCAGCCCATAAAGAGCTTTGTCAAGCTTGCAAACATAATCAGGATGATCAGGGTCTACAAAACTAGGAGGTTGTTTGACATACACCTCTTTATTAATCACCCCATATGGAAAAACACACTTGACATCAAGTTGATAGACCTTGAAGTTCTTGGATGTAGCAAATGCCAAGAATATTCTAAGAGCTTCCAGTCTTGCTACATGAGCAAAGACATCAGTGTAGTCAATTCCTTCCTCTTATGTGTATCCTTGAACAACTAGTATAGCTTTGTTTTTTTATGACAATGCCTTTATCATCCTTCTTGTTCCTATACACCCATTTGGTTCCAATAGTAGTCTTCCATGAGGAAGAGGACGAAGGTTCCAAACTGTCTGTCTTTTGAATTGAAGCATCTCCTCTTGCATAGCTTCAACCCACTTCCATCCTTTAGAGCCTCATCAATTTTCTTTGGCTCTATCTTGGATAAGAAATAAGAGTGAAGACAAACATTTGCCTCATGGGTTTGTCCTCTTGTTCTTACCCCTATGTCAACATCTACAATGATATTTGTAGTGGGATGAGACTTGTGGATCCTTAGCTGAGGGATCACAGTAAGTTGTTGAGAGAGATCTAAATTAGAGAAATTTAAATCTGACATTGATGTTTCTCCCACTATATCATCACACTTATCAAGAGAGACTTGATGCAATGAGTGTGTGACATAAATGATGTTGTCATCTATGGAGTGGTTGTCGGTATCAAGAAATTCTTGATCACTATCACCACCTCCATCCTTTTCTTCTACATTTGAAGTGTCCTTATCTAGTTGTGGAGCCTCTGAGCTGGAACTAGCAAGCATCCCAGATGTATCAGTTGCATTTGTCATTGTAGTGCTCATGGAACTTCATTTGCAGAGGTAGTTACAACGGGAGCCAAATATGTGTTACTTGAAGGTCTTCTTAGCTCAAATCTTGGTCAGGATCACCTGTATTTAAGATTTCTGCAGATCCTGAAACAATCTCACAAGATTTGTTAAAACAGTTGGTAACTAAATCAAGATCAAACAGCTAATCAGGACCAGAACCAGCCACACAAGGTGTGTGTTCATTAAAAGTCACATTGGTTGACTCCTCAATAATTCTAGTAATGAGATTGTATACTCTATAAGCCATAGCTTGGGAAGAGTATCCAATAAAATGTCCATCATCTGATTTCTTAGCAAATTTGACAATTTGATCTTTGGTATTCAAGATGGTGCAAGGACATCCAAATGACCTGAGAAAACCAATGAAAGGTTTCCTCTTGTGCCAAAGTTCATAACGAGTCTTGCCATGAGTCTTAACCACTAAAACTCTATTTTGCACATAGCAGGCAGTATTGACTGCCTCTGCCCAGAAGGTGATGGACAGCTTAGAGTCAGACAACATGGTTCTTGCAGCTTCAATCAGTGTCCTGTTTCTCCTCTTAGCAACACCATTTTACTGAGGAGTGCTGGGAGCACTATATTGTCTTGTAACACCCTTTTCATCACAAAATGTATCAAGGATTTGGTTCTTGAATTCAGTTCCTTGATCACATCTTATGGTTTTGACCTTATGATTAGATTGATTCTCAATCTTGATGAAATTCTTTAGAATCTTAGGGGTCTCATCCTTAGTTCTAAGGAAGAAAACCCAAGTGAATCTTGTAAAGTCATCTGTGATCAGCACACAATAAGAGGTCCTTCCTAGACTCATTACACTGGTAGGACTAAAGAGATCCATATGTAATAAGTGTAGGGTTGTAATCCTTAGGCTTATGAGATACCTTATGTTGCTTTCCTTTCAGGCATGTAACACAATGATCATCACTTATAAACTCTTTTTTAGCATTCCAGTTACCAAATCATTCTTAATCAGTTTATTCATGTTCTTAAAGTTTACATGGCACATTCTTTTATGCCATAGGAAAGATTCATCACTATTGGCTTTAGACAAAAAGCATAAAACTTCTCCAGAGGGAGATGTTTCTTGCAAGTCCATCTTGTACATGTTCCCTTTTCCTCGGGGCTTTAAGCAGGATATGCTCATGAGAAATGACCACCCCGGGCTTGAGAACATCACATTCATGCTCAGTATAGAGCATGTTATGACTCTGATCATAAAATGAGATACACTCAGAAGATTGTACCCAAGCTCCTTGACAAAGTTTACCTTTTCAATGCTGAGCTTACCATTTATGACCTTGCCCTTTCTAGAAATGTAATCACCTTCATCTTGTCCAAAAGAAACTGGCCCTCTATCAATCCTTTCAAAGTTTTGGAGTAGTGACCTATTGCCTGTCATGTGCCTGGAACAGCCACTATCAATGATCCAGACATTCTTGTTTGTCTTGAGTTGTTCCTACACAAAAAAATAATTAGTTACATTTGGAAACCCAAGCTTTATTGGTCTTGGGCTCATTAACAGAAGTAGAAGGTAATGCAATAGTAATAGATCCTGTAGTTGTGCTTTGAGGATCTTGTGCTATTGTTGATGAAGAACATTTCAGTCACTTGGTCTTTCTTTGACTTCCACGCCACCTTTGGAAGTTTGGACTTGACCTTCAATACTTCGGAAGCTTTTGAGACTTCGGAAGTTTTGGTGACTGGACCTTCGGAAGAGTCTGCAAACATTGCAGCAGACTTTAGTGCTTCGGAAGTATTCCTTTCTTCCGAGACCAAATTTTCTTCCGTAGGCAGTCTTCCACTTGCCTTCTTCTTTGATTTGGAGCTTCCAAATGAAACAGATTTTCCTTTAGAAGCTGAACTTTTCTTGGAACTCTTGGAAGTCCTTTTCTTGGTCATATGGAGAGTACCTCTTGGATTGTATGGAGAATCCTTAGCAAGATGAGAAGTACTTTCACACATAACACATTCTATTTCTTCTTTCCAAGAGCCTTCTTCTAAAAACAAGACTGATCTTGATCACATCCCTTCTCCATCTTCATCTTTGCAGATGCTGAGATAGTCCTTTTGGGCTGAGAACTATTCTTGGAGTTGGATGGTCTAGGCTGTGTAGCAGTGGTACATAACAAATCAGTTTTCTTCTTGGTGCTGAGATGATTTGAACATGAACCAGAACTCTTAGCAGAAGATTTTAGGTTGATGTCTTTAGTCTTCACCACTTCAAATCCTACAGAGATAAAAACTCATTAGCAATGCATTCAGGGGTACAGAGATGTTCCAATACCTTGGCTTCATCATTATTTGCCATCAGTGCTTGGTTGGAGAAGCATCTTCCACCTAAAAGCTCCAGCCAAAGCCTTCTTCTTCAACAGCACTGTAGCTTGTTGCTTTGGCTTCTCATTTTGGGTAGCTTTGTCAATATAGTTTGGTCTGGATTGTGCTTGGCCACTATTTGTTCTTGGTGCCTTACACTCCCTGGCAAAGTGGCCCAATAGGTTACAGTTATAACACTTGACTTTGCTTTTATCCAGTCCAAACTTTCCACTGGCTGTATTGCTAGAAAACTTTCTTCATGTTTGCTTGTAGAACTTCTTGGCTCTGTGAGTGAGAAGAGCCATCTGCTAGACTATCTCCATGTACTCCAGATCATCTGGATGGATGCAATCCAGGTCTTCAAGGGTGAATAGAAAGTTGCCATAACTTTCATCAGCGGACACAAAGGCTTGAGAAGAACTTGTCTCTTGGAATGGGCTTCCTTGAGTGTAGTTCTCCTTGGTGTATTAGGGAAGGTGATGAAAGGACCCTTTTGTAAGTTTTTAGGGTAGCATATGAGATGATGTTGGGGTACTATGCTATCCCTTTCAACCACATGAAGGGCTAAACCCATTTGATTGTTGGAGTTGCCAGATGAACCTTGCTTGTTCATCTCCATCTGGTAGCCACTGAGAATCCCATACAACTTTGTCAAAGTGAGAGTTTTTCTATCCGCAGTTCTCTTGATAACCACACAGTAGTGGGTCCATTGCCTAGGAAGTGAGGAAATGAACTTCCTTACAATATCTTTGTTTTCAAGAACAACTCCTCCATCCACTAGGGTATCCACAATCTCAACATACTTTAAGTGTTAAGTCATAGTTTCACCAGCTTTAAAGGTGAAAATTTTAAACTGCTGCTTCAGAAGATCCTTCTTGTTCTCCTAAGATTTAGAGGAACCCTCATACATCAGTTTCAATACATCCCAAAGTTGTTTAGCTGTTTTACATTTCTTGAAACCTCTGTACACAGAGTTTGGAAGAGCCGCCTGAAGGGCTATCATGGCCTTCTGGTCAATCTCTACTCTCTTTCTATCTTCATCTGAGTAGTCATCCATAGCCTTGGGGATCATACCACCACTAGTAGCAGAAGAGGTGCTTGGTATGTAAGGTCCATTTTCAATAGACTCCCACATTCTTGAGTCTAGAGACCCGATGAAACTTTCCATTCTTTGGCACCATGTGTCAAAGTCATCAAGAATGATCATGGTTCGAGTTTCCATATCAGATTTGGAAATGGCTGCCATTGATAAGTTAAATATTTTGTGTATGTGAGGGATCTTAAGATGGTAAGATGTTATATCAAGAGCCTGGAATGCTCTAATACCAAATGCAGGACCGGTGAAGGGTATGCAAATACAACACACCAAGACAATGATGAGAGTTGCTAAGAACACTTAACTGATCAAACAGTGAAACTGGTTAACCTCTAATAATGATGCTAAGAACACAAGTAAATGTGAGACAGAACAAGATAGCAAAATACACAAGGAGATGGTTTTTAAGATTGCAGTATATTGCCTTCTCAAGTTCTATTACAAATGTTACAAAGTATATTTAGAAAGTTACAAGTACTTGAGCTACATATATGTAACACCCTGAAAATTTAAAACGAGTCATCAAGGATAATGGGCTTAATTAGTGGGTATTTAATAAAGAAAGGAAATGGGTTGTAAGGATACATGGGTTATGAGCTAATTAGGCTTGTAGATAAGAGACTAAGTGATTTAAGACCCATAATCAGCTCCTCAACCCACCTAATCAGCCACCATCTTCCTCATTCCAACCCTAGCCACCAAAATTCATAAAGAGAGAAAGTAGAGAGAGAAAGTGAAGAAAACTCAAGATTTGAAGCTTCAAATGTTAAAGGATTGAAGATATGAACGGTTAAGCATCAAACCATAAGAAAGGAGCAACAAATCCAGGTAAGAATCAGCCTCTAAACCCTTTTGTAAATCAAACCCGGATTCTAGGGTTTTGGGTTTTGAAAAGTTGCAAAGAATCGCATAAAGGTCACATTTTTACATATGAAAACTCAAGATTTGGAGCTTCAAAGGTTAAGGGATTGAAGATCTGAATGGTTGAGCATCAAACCATAAGAAAGGAGTAACAAATTCAGGTAAGAATCAGCCTCTAACCCTTCTGTAGATCAAACTCAGATTCTAGGGTATTGGGTTTTGAAAAGTTACAAAGAATCGCATAAAGGTCACATTTTTACGTATGAAAACATGTAAAAAGCTTAGATGTAGCCTCATGGATGATTAACTAAGAGATTGGACATAAAAAGTTGCGATTTTGGGTTAAAAACGGGCTGGTTTGTAATTTTTATGCAATCTGCGAAATTGTGTAAGCATCCAGCGAAATTGCATATTCAAGCTGCGAAATTGTGGGTTCTGTGAAACTATAGTTTCGCAGATAATTTCGCAGCCATGGAATTCCAACAAAAGTTGGGGCGAAACTGCCATGCGAAATTAGAAGCGAAACTGTCAGCGAAACTGCCAGCGAAACTGCCAGCGAAACTGCCAGCGAAACTGCCAGCGAAACTGCCAGCGAAACTGCCAGCGAAACTGCCAGCGAAACTGCCAGCGAAACTGCCAGCGAAACTGCCAGCGAAACTGCCAGCGAAACTGCCAGCGAAACTGCCAGCGAAACTGCCAGCGAAACTGCCAGCGAAACTGCCAGCGAAACTGCCAGCGAAACTGCCAGCGAAACTGCCAGCGAAACTGCCAGCGAAACTGCCAGCGAAACTGCCAGCGAAACTGCCAGCGAAACTGCCAGCGAAACTGCCAGCGAAACTGCCAGCGAAACTGCCAGCGAAACTGCCAGCGAAACTGCCAGCGAAACTGCCAGCGAAACTGCCAGCGAAACTGCCAGCGAAACTGCCAGCGAAACTGCCAGCGAAACTGCCAGCGAAACTGCCAGCGAAACTGCCAGCGAAACTGCCAGCGAAACTGCCAGCGAAACTGCCAGCGAAACTGCCAGCGAAACTGCCAGCGAAACTGCCAGCGAAACTGCCAGCGAAACTGCCAGCGAAACTGCCAGCGAAACTGCCAGCGAAACTGCCAGCGAAACTGCCAGCGCAACTGCCAGCGCAACTGCCAGCGCAACTGCCAGCGCAACTGCCAGCGCAACTGCCAGCGCAACTGCCAGCGAAACTGCCAGCGCAACTGCCAGCGAAACTACCAGCGAAGGTGCAGTGAAACTGTTGGCGGATCTAGCTACGAAATTGTTGATCTTGTAGCGAAATTAGCAGCGAATTTAGGTAGAAATTAACCTCTTTAAGTGTTAACTCATCTACAGGCTGTGTAGGGTGATCCTAGCCTAGAAAGCTTAGTTTAGATGTTACTCATGGTATTCAGGTGAGTTCTAGATCCCCTTATTTGTAAGTTTTTCCATGTTTTGGGGTTATTATGCATACTAAATATACGTTTTTTAAATGGCCGGGTTTTTATGAGGTTTTAACGGGGAGATCGGTTTTTCTGTAAGGAAATGTGTTATATAAATACTTAAAAACAAGATAAGTTTTTCCAGCCAGGGGCGTTGCGCCTTGGACCCCACTAGGGGCTGCCGCCCCTAGGACCCCGCTATCCCGTGAAGGGTCGGTTATGTTTTATGATGACTAGTACTTGGCATGTTGTGTACATAATAAGTTAAGTATTATATATATTAAAGTGGAAGATGATATTAATGAAAAATGAAACTTATTGAATGTTACCCCCGGGCCCGTTTGATGATGAAAAGTCTTGCAAGCACTATGATAGACTTCACTTATGTGAGTCTGATATATGATGATTGATCTGTATTCATGACCGAGCTATATGCCTTGCAGTGTGGATCAACTGTCGTGGGATAGCTACCATGATGATGTGTACCAACAGGGATCGACATTCGTTGTCGATCAACATGGACCTCTTGCTTTGTGCAATCTTGTTTATGATGAAATGAAAGACATGAAAGAATAAAAGATAATGAACATTCTTATTAAGATGAAAATGTTATGTATTATGTATGCATGGTCATTATATGATGGATAAAGTTATATTTTCTTATTTACCTAAAACTAAAACTCACTCAGCAAAGCTGACTTTTATGCATAATAGTTGGTAGGTAAATGCTGATGTTGAGGATGGCACCACGGAGCTACTTGGGGAGCTATAGATGGTATTCATGTTTATGAAACATTTTATTGTAATTTAAGAACAAATACTATGTTTTGTTTACAACTAAAGGACAAATGTATGAGCACAATATGGTTTCTAAGTTTTAAATGAATGTCTAATATTTTCTCTGTAATGTTTTTGTTATTAAACTGATTTTACGCTATGATTAACCAACTGTGGGGCTTCCCGGGAACGGGGCCTTACAATAAGACATCCTACAGTCGGCCAGACTTTGAAGGCCAACTGGATACAATTGACTAGACAACAAACAAAATCAATTGTAGAGTCAAAAGGCAGATTGCCTTTTGACTAGTGACTATGACATGTCATAGCTCACATCCTAATATATTACAAAAAGAATAAAGTACATAACGTAGAAAGTTACAGACTCAAGACCTCAATGTACAGTTACCAAAAGCATGGACCTTTTCACCAACTTATGAAAGTTGGTGATTTTACAAAGTTGCAGCGGAGAGGGCTCCAGCTTTATGGAAAAGTCATCAGATAAAGCATGTCTTCAAAAGTATTCGGAAGAAATCTGTCTTCAAGTGTAAGCTTCGGAAGAATTTGTCTTTGAAGCTTCGAAAGACTTCATCTTTGGCTTCGGAAGACTTCATCTTTGACTTCGGAAGATATTGGTCTTGGCTTCGGAAGATTTCACACTTAGAATATTTCTGATACTGGTGTGAAACTTTCGAAGCATTCTACTTCAGTACCCTTGTGCATGCATGCAAGAGAGATTTTGGGTGTTTGGGTTGCATAAGCCTTTACATTTAATCCTTACATAAAGTATGGTAAAGTATAAAGTGAATATACGTGATAATGCATGATGTGAACGATAAAGTTAATGCATAGCTAAAGTATGATAAAGAAAAGTAAAGTTAAATTTTTAATAAAGTAGTTTGCTAAAGTAAAGCTAAAGCTCAGTCAACAATGCTAACTTTTGTATGCATATTAATTTATGATTGATTCTGCATGATGGTTGTTATGAAAAATGAAAAAATTATTTTAACATGAAATTTAATCATTTGTATCAATTTATGTTTATGAACTTTCGTTTCTGTTTCTTTATGTTCATATATATATAATATATATATATATATTCGTTTGTGTTCGGTAAGTGTTTATGAACATGTTCATTTCCTTAATAAACAAACATAAATAAGAAATCGTGTTTAGTAAGCGTTTGTAAAAAATTTATGAATAGGTTCATATCTTAATGAACAAACACTAACAAGACATTGTTTGTGTTCTTCTGATTTGTTTCCAACCCCAATGAGGTTGCCTGAAAACAGGCCTTACAGACATATTCTTTTTTGACATGTTTATTATTTACTAAATGTTGCTTCAAAATAACTTGATTTATGAAAGTTACATATATTTGATTGCTTGAAATAACTAATACGTTATCAACAACAAAATATCTTCAGTGGTAAGTTCCTTATGACGATTATTTTATAAGTTAGTTACTACAGGACCGTTAAGAGATGGTCACTTACAACACATCACACAATGAGGAGAGTGAGTTAGAATACTTAGTAGATCAAATAGGGAACCGGTAACACAAGATTGACACTTAAAACACTAGCAAATATGAGATAGAACAAAACAAAAAACAACACAAGTATATTGGTTTTCAAGGATGTTGTATATTTCTCTCAGGTTCTTTTGCAAGTGTACAAGTATAAGATAAATTACAAAGACTTGAAATACTTATACTACATCTTACAGTTGGTCATACTTTGAAGGCCAGTTGGATACATGATCTAGACAACAACAAAATCAATATAGAGTCAAAAAGTAGATTGTCTTTTGACTAGTGACTATAACATGTTATAGCTCACATCCTAATATATTACAAAAATGATAAAAGCACATAAAGTAGAAAGAAACATACTCAAGACCTCAATGTACAATTATCAAAAGCATGGACCTTTCACCAATTTGTGAAAGTTGGTGAGTCAATAGAGTTGCAACGGAAAGGATGTTCAGCTTTAGTAAAAGGTACTCAGATAAAGCCTATACTAAAAAGTCTTTAGAAGAAATTTGTCTTCATGTGTTGGCTTCGGAAGACTTCATGTTTGGTTTCGGAAGATCTTCGTCTTGGTTTCGGAAAATTTCATACTTAGAATATTTTCTAAGACATAGTGTGAAACTTCCGAAGTATGCTACTTGATACTTCTGTTCATGTATACATGATAGACTTTGGATGTATTGGATTGCATCAATCTTATATGAAACCTTACGGTTACTAATGATATGGTATTTTTTTATGATGTAACTACCAAATAATAGTTGCGATGGTTATAGCCATCAACTATTATGATGTTTCATAAATGATTGTGATGACTCATTTAAACCCCATATATATAGATTGAATTTGATAAGATTTTTGTATGAAACCAAAACAAATTTCATCCTCATTCTTGACCTTTCTCTACTAAGTATCTGACTAAATATTGGCGAGTTCAACATAATAATTCAATATAAAAGTGTTATGTGATTTTTTAAAAAGATATTCAAGTTTTCACACAAATTCTATAATGATTGAATTATTCCATTCATTATGAGGAGTAGAGAATGATTTTGTTACATGACAAGCAAATTCAGTAAATTAGATCAGCTTGAAGTGCAAAACTTCAGAAGATGGCTGAAGAATATGTATTTTCTTCTACACACACTAAAAGTTGCATGTGTTCTAAGTAACATGTCGTAATTCATTAGGAAAACAATTATGTTATGGCAACAATTAAGATTCTCTTGAATCATAAGATATAGTTAAGGATGCTTTTAATATGAAATTTTCTTTAATAGTTTTAACCTATAATATGACTGATATAAGGCTTGTCATGGAGTAGTATAATATGTATTCGGTGTAGTTTCCCCGACACAATATAAAAATGGATGATTTGATTTATGTTTCAAGTGTTATTAACAGATTGTTTCTTTCTTGAAACTATTTCAAACATATAGTGAAACATAAGAAGGGCTTGACTTTAGGATAGATCGGAACGCACAAACGGATTTATGAGTCCTTAAGAGCTTAAGAAGGTTATAAAAACAAGGATAAAAATGTAGCTACATCTTTATGGTAGTAAAGGACAAGTACACCAAAAGGATACAAGTCTGCGGATAATAAACCTTTGATGGTAATCTGATCGATATAAGACTATGAGCAAGATGACGGTGATAGGTAAAGCCGGTGTTCAAGCAGGGTTTTTTTTTTCTTTCTTTAATGGTGGCACTCAGTCATGTGGTGATGTTGGTAGTTATGAATGGGGAATAGGATAGAGTAATTTTATTTTATCAATATAAATATATATAAGTGTTATAAAAACATATTTGGATTATTTAAATTTACAGTAACTTCTTTTTTTGTTATATGAATAGTTTGATCATTTCATAAAAAATTATAAAAAAAAACTGAATGATATTAAGTCCCTATTGTTGATTAAACCCATTTATAACCACAAGAAGAAAAAATAGGTACAATTAAAACTATTAAAAGAAAAATGTTGTTTTTTAATCAAAGCACAAAAGTAAATGGGAAGTTTACTGTAGAATAATTTTATAATACCAGTTTTCCAAAATATAACCCTAAACAACTCATGATCCTCATAAAGATGCACATGATGTTCACATGCATAACCATTTTTGTTGCACATTGAAGTCTTAAGAAAGTCACCCGCTAGGAGTGGGCAAGTGATAAGTTTTATCATGACACAAACACAACCAGATAAAGACTATTATATAACACTAACCAACTCATCTTTATTAACCATTTAAAAAAACCAAAGAATTCGGCTTAACTGATGCCTTTTCACAATTAATCTCTTTTTAATTGTTTTTATTCATCTCTCTTGTTCCTACTGATACACTTACGGTTTTTCTAAATGCAGATTATCTTTTTTTTCTATTTACGTACTACTCTATGTATTAATTATATGTTTGACCATAACAATTGTAGTACTCTTAAAGTGATGAAAAGACCTTAATTAGAGTGAGGGGAATATTAATTTCAAACATTTTTTTTAAACGGCAAACGAATAATTTTTAAGTCCGGTCATCCGGGTAAACTTATTGGTGAAAGGTCACCCACGCCCGCGAACACAAACAGTGTCGGTGATCAGACTCGCCCACCATTCCAAGGGAAACCCACCGCCTAAAGGTACACTGTAATAAAACCCTTAGTTCACTAGAAACATATTGCACCTAATGAGACTTCAACTCATAACATTCACTTTGGAAAGACATAGGGTGGCTCTTCCAAAACCAGTTGATCTATGACTCATTGCAACATTTTAATTTTTTTTAAACCTCAAATGCACGACCCTATTTGAAGGATAAGTGTTATCTTGATCGGGCTCATATATTTGTTTTCCAATTGTGATCGCACCCCAAACCCGCTCATGAGGAAACCCATAACTAGCGTTGTCTATGTTCGCGGGCGTGGGTGACCTTTCGCCAATGGGTTACCCTGGCGACCAGGCTTAAAAATTATTTGTTGGTCGTTTAAAAAAAAAAGTTAAATAAAAAATAAATAAAAGTTCGTGTTAGTGTTTCAACGTCGAAAGGTATAAGAAATGAAAGTGTTTTTCTTTTATGCTCTTTAGTAACATAAATTTGACTTTTATTTTTGTAAATGTTATTGTGTTAAATATCTTTAGTAACATAAATTTGACTTTTATTTTTGTAAATGTTATTGTGTTAAATATCTATCCTCGTAAAATTTCAGTAAAACTGAACTGATGTTTACAGGCAATCATGAAAGCAAATTTTACTCGCTATTTAATCATTTTTTCTAATTTACTACTTTTTTATTTTATCATACATCACCAATAATCGTTTGTGTTTTCTTCAAACAATATTATAATAATATAACATATCACTAATGAGGTAAAGTTGAATATAAAAAACATGGATTAAAGAATTTAAATAACTGGATTAAAAAGTAAAAAAAAGTTGTACGCAAATATTTTTAAAACTAAGTTAAAAGAAAATTGTTTAAAAAATATGCATTAAGTCAATTTAATATAAAATTTAACTTCTTAAGTGTTAAATTCAAATACATTTTTACGCCCCTTTAAAGTATTCAAATCTTTGACAAGTTTTAAAGTTAATTATATTAATTAAATATTAATAATGCTTATAGTTGCTTTTAATACTTGGGTTATAATTAATGAAAAGTAGAAAGTTTGTAATGCTTCTTTAATAATTAATAAATGATTAGCATAGTTTTAATAACTCTAGAGTATGGTACTATAGAGTAGTGTATAAATATCAACACTCATATATTTATTTATTTTTGAACGATTAATTGAATCATTAACGAAACACTTGCCCACTTGATCATCTTCATTTCTTGAGTAAGCAACTTAAGACCACCTAAAAGAAAAACTCACCACCCTAGCCCACCTTGAAACTTGTTTTTTTATAATAGTTAGTATTTGAACGCAATACATTTTCCCATTTCAATAAAATCTTGGGATATTTCACCTAAATCATTTAGGATAAAAATCATGGTATTTATATTTATACGTAGAAAAGGAATCACATGTAAATGATTAGAGAATTATGTTAACGAATTTAGTTGAGGAAGCACATGCAAATGATTAGAGAATAAAAAATGATAATAAAAGTTGCAAAGTAATGAAGAAGGTTGGTAGAAATGAAGAGTTGAAATTTACCATCTTTTTTACATAAAGAAGGTAATGGAAGGCAAATGGGAGGAGGTAAACGACCACCGCAGGAAGAGGAGAGAAGTAGAAGCTTAACAATTTCTTTGTTTCTAATCTTCCACATGGTATTTCAAGCTCAATGATGTGGAAGCGCTTTCAAGACCTAGGGAAGATCAAGGGCGCGTCCGTTCCAAGGAAACCCGATCATAACAACAAGTCGTTTGCTTTTGTCCATTTTGCCGTAGTGAAACACATTCAAGAATTTGAATAGAAACTAAAGAGGAGGTAGAAGGTGAGCAACTACAATGGTCACCGACATGTGTTCCGGTGATACACACCGGGCCGTAGAAGAACAACCAAAGCAAGACCATACGGGAGATGAATGGATCGGGGTTAATGATCGTTGTTCAAATGAAAATGGATATCATGTGTTGCCTTACATGGGAAATGTTGGTTGATGCAATGAGGAGAAAGGGCACGTGGATATCACTGAACCCCTCTTAAGACCTAAACAAATCAGTGGAGAACTCTTCCCCCGTGGCTTAGTTTAAGCATTAATCCTTATTAATGGGTCGCTAACTCAGGAGTTTTCATCCTTAAGAGGATTTTGTCAAGGAGATCCTATAGCCCCATTTCTATTTATTAAAAAGAAAAAAGGAGGAAATTATGTGGGTAGGTCCGAAGAAATAACGCTGGTTGCTTGGGATAAGACACCGGCTCCAAAGGTTATGGGCGGTTTGGTCATGTCAAGTTTGTGTGATGCTAACATAGCTTTCCTTGCTAAACTTAGATGGAAATTAAGGCCTTGACAACCTTCTTCGATTCCTGTTAAAATTCAATATATGGGAACAGGAAGAATATCCTCATGAAAGGGAACTTAGGTAAAAGGTGACAGTATCTTGTTTTGGTTGGATGCTTGGGTGGGGGAGGGTCCTCTGAAGAATTATTCCCTGTCGTGTTTGCCTTAGAGAAATATAAGGTATGTAAGGTCGCTGAAAGAGCTACTACTACATCAAATGACTCACGGGTTGATTATTTGTGAAAGAGGCTTCCTAGTGGATCAGAGGAGTATGTGCAACTGCAACAACTACAACACCGACTTTGTTTAATATGTCTAGACGTTAAAAAGGAATTGAAGAGTTAATAAATAAGTAAGAGAAAATATTAATTTCAATTCTAGAAATGTATAGTGAGAAATAAATATTAAGAGAGGGATTTTCATTTTTAAAATCTTTAAACTTAAGCTCAACCGTTTTCAATGTACCTGCTTATTAAACAGATCGTGTCAGGAGTCATTGATCGTCACCCCTACCTTTCAAGTAAAAACATGCTCTTTCTCAAATTTTCTGGTACTTTTAGGTTCAACTTCGAGTTGGTTTTCCTAGAGGTCTGCTATGAGTACCCTTAGTACCTTGGTAACATCCAACTTTCATTTGTTTCGTACCCACAATGCTGTCTCGTACGTCAAAAAACTCAAGTTAATTGTGGCCGTCAAGTTATAGGTACAACATTGAAGATACCTATCGGACATGTAGAACAAACTTTACTAGCTAGTCATTGAGTTATATTTGTTCGATTGCATGTTTTTTTTTCAGTTTAGTCGATTACAAAAATGTCACGAGTTACATATGATTGGATGCTTGAGATCCGATTCGTGGATACATGAGTAACGAGCCAGCTTGACCCAGACATTTTGTCCATGGCATAGTAAATAAATTACATAACCTAGTGAAGTGCAAAGTACGTTTTATCTGATATCATTGGTTAACCGGATACTGGTAGGCCTATGATCTTTCTAGTGACATGTTCTTACAGTCATAAAAAGAATAAATAACCTAAATGGAGCATTAGAATGTAAAGACCTTGGTCGGTTTTATTAACTTAACTGAAGGGAAATCATCACATAAAAATCCCATATTAGACACTTGTTTTTCTTTCTTCTCTTCACTTTTTTTTCAAACCCATAATAGCAGGTTCAATTCATAAACATGGTAATCATATCAGAAACAGAAAGACAACAAACCTGATTATTTCGGTATAGAGAATCAAGAACGAGCATAGCGTACAGATATGCGCTGTTGGATGGTTCCTCTACAAGACGGGCAGTCCTTCATTCCTTGTTTTTCATGAAGCTCGTTGCATTTCATACAAACCACTTGATGGGCACACGGGAGAAACACAACTGACATTTCTTCTGATAAACACATAACACATTCCCGCTCACGTTTCACACCTCCAGTAACAGTAGCAGTAACAATTTCAGGAACATAAGGGGTGTGTTTTAGTGGCGGGGAAATGTCGGTTACTTTACTAGCATAGCTCCCATCAACGCCTCTCCTCAAAGCAGCTATCTTTGAAGAATCTGATTTTAGTCTCAATAAGGATATTTCCTTCTCGAGCTTTTCAATATCATCTTTGTATTTTTGAAGAGTTTTATCTGCTTTTAGTCTAGTTAAATCTTCTCTTGATTTAGCCAAAACTTCACCTTCTTGCCTTTCAATTCTAATCTTAACCGCTTGATCAATCAGTTCTTGTTTAGCTCTCTCTTCCTGTTTCCATTTTGTCTGCAAATATTCTCTCAATGTCATTTAAGCTTATTACTATCATGACAATACTATGAAAAAGTATGATATGCTAGTTAATTTCCACCTCAGCATGAACATACCTCAATAAGATCTTTTTGTTCTTTAGCCAGCTCAAGATGATCTTTCAGCTGAGCCAACTTACGCGTCTCAACAATAAGCTCTTCCTGAAACAATGTTTTCTGCTTCTCCCAAAACTGTAACTGCATCAATGTCTTTTTCTCTCGTTTTGACACCTCTTCACAGCTGGCAGCTGATTCAGCTGCCTGTAAATTTGCAGCCTCCATCTTCAACCTCAGTTAGCATTCTCCACTTCCAATCTACGAACAGCAGCATCAGCTCGCCCCACCTGATTACTAGCCTTCATCAAAGCATTCTCCATTTCAGATAACTTCTTCATCGTGTTCTCCTCCAATGTCTGTTTCTCTTTCTTTAACCTTTCTACTTCTTCTTTCTCTTGCCTAAGTGTCTTAAGCTCAGCTTTGTCTTTACCGAGCCTACGAGCAGCTTGCATAACTTTCTGGTTAGCCCATTCTGTCCATACCTGTAACTGATTTTGAAGTTCGTTAACTCGTGGGACAAGTTTTGATAGTGTTTCCTCTTTCTTATCACGTGGAATCCACCGCCCAAAAGATTTGTCATAGGGCATGGGTATCGGCATTGCAGAAAACTAAGGCTAGGAACCTCATGTATTGGAGGATTGTTGGTTTTTACAGGAAGTGAAAGAGATAACTCGGTTTCAGCTGCTGATAATGCTGGAGGGCTATCTGCTGAAGCTGATATAGGTGTGATATTGGTTTTAGTTTCTGAATTACGTGGCGAAGGGGAAGGGATGCTAGTTTGTGTTGCACCATTATTGTTCATATCATTAATCTTCAAGGAAGCATTTTTATGATTGATAGATGTAGACTCCGAGACAGATTTCAGTTTCTTGTCGATAATTAAGCCACCAATGTTACTAAGTTTTCCAGCTCTAGAAGCACCTTTCAATCCATGTGCACGGTAACTTTTATCCAACTGAACCGATTTTTGTCTCAGTATATAATCTCTCTTACTAATGCCATTGATTTTTCTACTCGTTATAGGCTTTTCTTCATGATTTTGGGATGAAAGACTGAATGATCTACTTATTGTTCGAGAGGTAGAGCTGTGGTTCCCTTTCTGTGATGCAAATCCATTCAAAACAAAAGGAGATTTTGGTTTTGAACAAGGAACCTCTGTCTTTACTGGTGGGTCAGACATACAATTATGCACACAAGGTATCGAGAGCTTTGCAGGTGATTCTAAAGGGGTACTGTGAGCGCAGCGCGAAGAGTGATTTAGATTACGTTCTTTTCTCATATGGGTTTCAGCTGAATTAGATGAACCACCATTTGAAGACCCATCACCAGCTGAAGTACATAACTCCTCACCATCGATCGCACAAGCTTGGGAGACATTCATGTCAGATATCAACAAGCACCACATTGCATCCCAGTGCTGAAGAAAGGCCTGATTTCACGAACAACACAAACCAGTTCCGCCAGTAAATACTTTTCCATTTGTTGTAGATTTTCAAACCGATGTTCCTTCCAGGGATCAACCTCTTGCCCGCTTTTAAGAAACATCAAAGTGTTTTCCACTATACTCGACACAATGTCTTTACAACCACAACAAAGACCAGACCTGAGTATACCCTGAGTAGCAACTTCTTCAGTGTAACCACAAGATACAATTTTTTTAATCGCGCTCTTAAACATTGTGTCCAAGTTAACTAAAACAAGCTCTTCCAGCTGAGATTCTGTAAGATCACTCCAATCCGCATCATGAAACTCATCATTCGCCTCTAGTTCAAGTCTATTTCGATTAGCCCCAAAGTCAGCTGATCCTACTGTTCCTGCTGCACAAGATAATCCCAAATCAAGTTTGATAGAATCTGTGTTTTCATGACTAAAATTACACATGTCACACCCATTGGAGTGCCCATGACACTCAAATTTCTCAGCAGAAAACTCATAAGTCAGGCATTCGGGCTGTGAAGTCGATATCATCTTCTGCGAACCAATTGAAGGAGGCGGATCAGCTCTAAATTTCCTCTTGTTCCTACTTCCCTTTTCTTGTACTGTCATAACGGGTGATACGCTAGATTTCGCAACAACAGTGGCCATTGTTTGCAACTTCACAACACAATCTCCTACAAATTTCAAAAACAATAGCAACACAAATCAACATCAATTACACAGATTCAAATAGCATATGTATCACTACATATGTGTGTCTTCCACAGATTAAAAAACATTCAAAATCAATCATCATCAAACTACAAACAACTCAAAACATCACAAAACAACAGAAAGCACAATCAAATTCCATCAAAACACATAATCTCAACTTCAAATCATACCAGAAGCTCCACGAATTGAATCAATCAATCAATTACTTATCTGCATCAGAAACAACAAAATTCAATCGTCAATTACACTTTTCCAATAACAACAACTAGTAATTCAATCATCGCAATACAGATAGATCGGAACATAACAATCGAAGCAAGCTACGAATATCATCATCAAGAGGAAATCAAAGTTTGTATGAGATCCGCAACAAGAGTTGGTGAAATCAAAACGATAATAATCGAAATCGAAATCGGAAAATTGGATTTGTGATTGCGAAATGGTTTGCGATTGAGATTATACCGATTTGAGGAAATCAAAGATACGGCAAACGATGTAGCATCGGAGGGTAGTAAGAGAAAAACTGATGGTTTTTATTTTATTTTGTTTTGTTGATTATTATTATTGTTCTCTTTTTCTGCACTACAACTTTGAACGTGTCTCTCTCTCTGCCTCTTTATAAATTTTAGCTCTTTGTGGATTCCTAATACTACTTTCTAGAAATTCTGTTTTTTTTCCTTTGTTTTTTTTTCCTTTTCAAAGATGGACAACAATTGATCTGATTTTTTATAAAAATATTGACAAGCCTAACTATTCTTAGCAGGGGTGTGATCGGGTTAGTTAATCGGGTTTCGGGTTATTCGGATTTTCTAACATTGAAACTCTACCCAAAACTTGACCCGAATAACAATCGGTTTAATCAGTTTCGGGTTGTTCGGGTAACAGGTTGTTCGGTTCGGTTTCGGGTATTAAACAATAGACTAAATTAAGTAGGTTTTAGTGAGTTTTTATTTAAAATCATATAAAGTTAGTACACTTAAATTAGTTTACTTCTATAATATAAAAAATATGCTTAAATATATATATATTTATATACAAACAATTTGATCATTTTGGACAATCTATACAAGTGTATACATATAACTTACTTAATTATAATATGAGTTGATTGGATTATTCGGATTTCGGGTTAATAGATTCGGGTTATTCGGGTTTTGAGGTTTGAAAGTTTATCCGAAACCCGACCTAAATAAGAATCGGTTTTTGGGTTGTTCGGGTAACGAGCTCTTCGGGTCGGGTTTCTTCGGTACGGGTGAGATCGGGTCGAGCGGGTTAATCAGGTACTGATAACATCGACGGACCTAATTCTTAGGTTGTTTTAAGTGAAAATGTTTTAATATGGTTAAGTAAGGTGTTAGTTAATAAAACTAATCGAAGTTTTCAAGGTCATATTTTGATAATAAAGTTGTTTGTTTTTTTAATAAGATTATAGGTTTAAATCATATAAAACGTTAAAGGTGTGTTGCTTTTTTAAATACAGTAATCATAGAGTAAAGACCATGTGTTTATTAGATTATATGTTTACGAGTCCAATACAAGAAAACTAATTGTTTTAAAGAATAGTTTTTAGAAAAAATGTTACAAAATTGTAAGCAAGTTTAAAAAATAATTCAATTTGGACACTCTTGCATATAAACAAACATCAATTGAAACAAAACGTTAAGAAATTATATACCAATTAGTGCATACATCTAAGGGTTTAAAGAAAGGTTTGTTGTAATGATTTTTATGCTAAAACCATTTACAGTTTATAAATAAACTATATGTAAAAGTCATTTCAACATGAGACTATGTATGTAAATATAGAAATACTTTCTTCTTTTGTTTATTGTTTGAAACAAACATATCAATTTTCAAATGGTTCTTCTTCTTTTATAGGTTGATACACATTAATATAGGAAGGGTTCTATTGAAAAAAAAAACTATTTTATGCTCTTAATTTTCTTTATCTATGGTTAAAATTAATAAATAACATGATTATAATTAAATAATATTTAAAGAATTTAATTAATAGGTTGTAGGAGTGTATTAGGTAAAACAAATATAAATATATGAAAACTTCCTTTTTCAATTAACTAAATCCCTAAAATGCTCACTATTTCTCCTCTCTCGATTTACACCATTGTTTTCATTTTTGTCAACAATCAAGTACATCTTTATCGTTCTTTATAGTGGTTTCAACAACATTAAATACTTGCAGCCACGTTTAGGTATATGTAGCATACATGGAACCTAATTATGTATATGCAAGTATATATGTAAACTTGTTACATATATACAACCATATATGTAAACATGCTTACATATAGGTAAGCACATATGTAATTTTGCTTACGTATACAGAACTCTACTAAAATGAAGATGAGTAAGTAACAAATCATAATATGATAAAATTTACAATGTTCATCGTCTTCATTGTCGTAATCTTCATCTACCATATTCATCACATCTAATTTAATGAAAAGTATCTTGATTGATTTGTGATATATATATATATATAATATATATATATATATATATATATATATATATATATATATATGTATATGTAATTTAAGAAAACTTAATCATTTATTTGTTTCTTCACTTGCATATATGTAAGTAAATAAATAAATAAGAATCACTTACATCTATGTAACTAGCCATGTGATACTAAAGTTTTATTAACATAACTAAACCTACTAGAGATACTTGAATCAGAACTTAAAGTCACAAAAGGTTTTTCAAAAAACCATATTGATAGAGACGGCGGTGGTGTCACGACCAGAAAATCAGATCACGTTGTTTAGTGTTTAAGATGATTTAGATATTGATTTGGTGTTTGCCATGATCAAGATCTTGAGCTTGATGCTCTTCAATCGTGGAAGGGCTATATTCTAATTGAATTTGTATTTCTTGCTGGATTGAGTTTAACGTCTATAAGTAGTAAAATTGTTACATATAAACTTAATCATCATTATCTTTATCTTAATTCATCATCATCATATGTGAATATGAGAGGCTATTTGATCAGGGTTAACTTTAGGATTTATAAATGGATATGAATGAAGAGCATAAATGATAGACATAGCAAAAGAAATCGTGTAATTAAAATTAAAAAAAATACACAAAGTGGGGATGATCTTTTATTAATACAACCTTTTAAATAAAAAATAGTTATGAATATTCTAATTGTTTAATGTGTTTTTTTTTTTTGAGTTTATTTTAAGAATATTTTTTTCATTTGATCTCTCCTTTTGAATCCTCTTCTAGTTGTATTGTCTTTGTTTTTCAATTCATCAACTAACTCAAAACTCTCTCTATCACTTAACTCAACATTAAAAATCTCGATTCCATTTGATTCTTTACAAGAAGAAATCTTACAACAAAACACATGTATTACGTTAATATGAACTAATATATATTTTATGATTAAATGAGCTAATGTGATTGACGACAAATATTAACAAACTAAAACGAAAGTTAAGTAAACTAAATAAATGATTAACATCAAAGATCGTGATTAGGAGAACTTGAAACAAAGGAACCGCGATGGCAAGCCTGCGATTAAGGAATTGGTGAATAGCGACTAGAGTTGTTAAGTTAAAAGATCGAAATGGACCAATTAAAAGGGTAATTTAGAAACAGGGGAGCAAGGGTAAATAATTATAAGGTAGGCAGGGGTCTATAAAGTTAAAAATCTTAGTAATTAAAAATTAACAAATATATATACACATATATATATATAACAGAAAAATTAAATTAAAAATAATTTGAGTGAAACCTAATGAGTTTACCTTTGTTTGTGCTTGAAACATTTACAAACTGAACTAAGTCGCTCGACTCATTTACATCTGAGCCAAAATCTAAGGAGCAATTTTTCGAGTTTTTTTAATGAGTTTCAAGCGTCAAGTTGGCAGCCTTACCTGAGTCAAATTAACACTTGTTTTATGTTAAAAACGTCTGCTACTTTAACACATAAATAAAACAATGCATTTGATTTTTGATGCATTATGATATTTAAAGCATAGCTCACACCATCATATTTCTTTTTACACAAGAATTAGAGCACATAAGAGAAATAGAGCAAAGAAATGCTTCAAAAAACTACAAAGTTAAGAAAACTAAAAGATTAAGCTACCTTCATATGATTATATCCATAGCAAATTAGGTGAGTAGCGAATGGTGAGTAGCTAAAAGACTAAACTACCTTCGTTGAACACATTTCCACTTTATGCTACACTACTACACTTATATAGCAACTGGTGAGTAGTGATGCAACATCACTTTTATATTATTGCTTTCTTCATTAGGGACCTTTTGAAGTTGCACAAAACAACATCCTCTAATGAGATAACAGAAAGAACCATTTACTAAGTGATGGTCTTGGCAAGTTGTAGTTTCTTAAAGCTCGATATATGGTTTTCTCCAACAAACCACCTTTTTTCATGATTGTTTGAGGTGATTAAGAAGGCATTTGGTATGAAGGAATTCAATGACATTAGAATTTGAATTTCATTAATCATTGTTTGGTTGGTAAGAATTCATTGAAATTGAAATTTTGAAATCCATTCTGAACATGTTTGGTTGAGAAAAAAATTGGAATTAAAATTAGAACAACTCCCTTAAATTCCTACCAATGAAGGATTTCAAATTCCACCGACCCCTCCTCCACCCCGCCCACCACCGCCCTCCGCTCACCGATCGACCTAACCCCGACCGCCGCCCACCACCGTCCGCCGACCGACCTCAACCCTGACTGCCGTCTGTCGATCGACCTCAACCCCGCCATGCGCCCGCCGACCGACCGCCTCCCACCGACAGACTGCCGCCCCCTACCGACAACCGACTGCCGCCTACCGCCAACGATCACCGGCCCCGTCACTCGCCCCCGACCAAGACGGGCGCCGCCCCTCGACCGCGAACTGCTGCCGTCCACTTCCAACCCCTGTTCATCACCAAACGCCACCGCCCCCGACCCGTCGCCGACGCTGCACAACCCCGACGCCAACCACCGTTGCCCACTGTTTGCCCCAAGCGCCAACCACTGCCACCCTAACCGTCTATTGTCGCCGACCTTCGTTATCGAACCGTATCTTGAGGACATGCGTTATCGGTTGGTGGAAACAATGGGGTACGGTCAGTTTTCGGTAACATGCGCGGTTGTGGTCGCGGTCGATTGTCGGCGGCGGCGGTCAGTGGTATGTAGCGGTAATGATCGATTGTCATTGAGGTGGCGACGGTTTGTAACAGGTGATAAGTTTCAATTCCTTTATAAGTGTTTTGTCACTAGAAAATTATTTGAAATTTAAATTCCATCTATAGATTCTAATTCTTTTGAAAAATCATATGAAAAATATTAAATTTCAAATACAATTCCTTCAAATTTCAATTCAAATTCTAATGCTACATAATTCCGTGAAACAAACGCCTCCTAAGGTTCTTGGTTTTTTTTTATGGTAAATAGTAGAGCAAACCTCAAATCCGTGCAATGGTCTCAATATTATAATTTAAAAATTCCAACGTATAGGTATTTTCATTTCAGGATAGTTTTTTTCTAACAGTTTTATTTCAGAATTCTCTTTTTCTATTTACCGTTTACAAATGTAGTCTTTTCATCAATTAAACTATATATATTGGATAAGGAGGGAACATTAATAATGATGACATGGGTAAAGTGAGTCTCCAAACACTACTATATGATAGTTAAAGTGAGCTCAAAACATATGAGATGTTAAAGTGAGCTCCAAACATATGAGACTTTAAATCCTTAATGAATTCCAAACACAACTTTACCTACAATATTGTATCAATAAGACTTAAAACACTAATTATCCGTTGTACTTGACTTTAGTTAAAACAAATGAGTAACATTTTAACTTAAAAACACTACATGTTGTTTGAAAATGATACAATTAAATCCCTAATTTATCAATTAGATCATTCACAATCTATTTCTTATTTTTATCTATATAATTACATTAAAATCACTATTTTTTTCTCTTATTTTTAACTTTATCATTATTTTTTCTCTCACCTCACTCACAACCATTTAAAATATATTAAAACAATTATATGGTTTTGTACAGTAATTCTTCAAAATACAAATTAAATAGTAAATTTATTATATCTTTCACTTACAACCACTTATAATCATATCATTTAATATATAAAATACACCGGGACTGATTGTGAATGCTATTGGATATTGAATAGGATGGTGTACTAACGTTCAAATGCTACAACATAAAACAACACCGACAAGGACAACCTCACCTTCACTCGTACTATAAATTCGCAGGTTTGCTGTAGCTTACTCGATTCAATTGACCCCCAAATTCCCCCCAATTTCTTCAAACCCACAAAATTTTGAAAATTGAATTCCACTTATCTCTCTCTCTCTCTCTCTCTCTTTCCCCAAATTCTTCAACAAATTACTCAAATCGAACACGATTCAACTTCGATCTATTGAATTCAAATGGCCGCCAACACCGATTCCGCTCAATCACCAGCTGCCGCTGCTCCACTGTCCTCAGTATGTAATCTTTACTTCGTTTTTTATTAGGGTTTTGTATAGTTATTGATGGGTGTTAATCGTATGAGTGCATCTTTGTGTTTTTGTAGAAGAAAGAGAATTTGACGCCGATTAATTCGAAGATTGCGGTATGTGTTGGACTTTATTCTTCTTTAGCGTGTGGTTCAATTGGTTTTGGTGAAGAGGGAAACCCTAATTGGGGTTGTTTTTGTAGGAATTGAGTGAGTCACGGGCGGAGCTGCTTAATAGGATTCAGAATCTGAAGAATGTAAGCTGTTGATTAAATTGGGAGTTTGCTTATGAAGCTGCGGATTGTTGTTGATTTGTACTCTTTTAGTTTGAATTAGTTAGTAATTACTTTTGCTATTTCTCATGAAGGATCTTCAAAGCTGGAGATCAAAGTTGGATACTCAAGTTAAGAGCTATCGTGATGTAAGTATTACTTGTTGCTCATATGCTGATTTGTTGGTTTTGTGTATCTTACAGCCTTGGGTCTAAGGTTATTTACTTTAGTTATAATGTTTAAGATCTGGTTGCCTGGCTTATATTGGGATTGTAATAGTTTACAAGTCACTTATTTGCTGTTTTTGAGTTAATGAGTCATCATACTTGAATTTTGTTGCAAACTAATCATCATTTAGGTAAAAATGCCAAAAGGAATAGATAAATCTGCAACAACAGGCGATTGTCAACACATTGTGAACATGTAATGAAAAAAAAACATTCTTTTGATGTTCTTGTTCTAAATGGTCTGTTGTTGGGATGGTATTATTCTTTGTATCCGTTTATCAGAAGAATAAGGAGGTCTTTGTGTCATATACCAAGCATGATGATTTGAAATGTTAGTAACTCACTAACTAACTTGCTATTTAGGACTAACTTGCTCTTTAGCTTTGTTTTGTGTTTAAAGTTTTTCTTCCTATAGTTTCTGCTGATTCTCATGAAATGGAGAATTGCTATGTTGTAAATTCTTGTGGTTTTTATGAAAACCCAAGAAATCACAAACTATGCTTCCGTTTGCTTGCTGTTGTCATATGTTTGTTTGCTTCTGTCATACCTTACCGATGCAGTCCCGTCTTTCGTTTTTTGTGATTATGAGAACTTCTGTTATTGCGGTAATATAAAATAATAACTAAGTAAAGTTGATTGATACTTAAGAACAAGATGCTTCAATTGCAACTTGTAATTGTTTCTGCAGGAGCTTTCTGACCTCAAGAAAACTCTCAACGTGGAAGTAGATCAGCTTCGATCTGTAAGAAACTCTGCACCAACTTACACTTTAGTCCTGAATTTAACAACTTTACATGCTAATCTGGACAAGTAATGGGTCAATAAATGTTATAACTTAGTATGGTTTGAATCTGGACAAGTATGACTTGATTGATTTGCAGAAAACTTTTTTTGTCCAGTTTCTAGAATAATTGTTTTAGTAATGATACACAAACTATATTATTTTATGACCCACCACCTTTCTAGCTAATTATTGATCGTTTGACATAAAACACAACTTATCTACCAATTCATAAATAAATGGGTTAAAAGTGCCACGTCTAGAGTGATTTATATTTTATGCTGCGTGTATGTGTGAACCAGGAATTCCAAGAACTAAGAACCACTCTACAGCAGCAACAAGAAGATGTAACCCTTAGTTTAAAGAACTTGGGGGTAAGATCGTGACTGGTTTGTTCTTCTTATCGTCAATCTAGAAGTCATCAATCTGAATTATATGTCTTTAATATATGTGCAGTTGCAGGATGCTTCGGAAGATGTTAAAGACGACAAAGGTTCAAAAGTTGAAGGAGAAAACATGTAAAAGAATCCGAGAACAAAGTTTATATCATGCGAGTCTTATCATTAATCTTCTACCTAGAACGTTGTATCATCATATCGATGCTTTTGATGATTTTAATAACATTTTTCAATTGTATTCATGGATCTCATGATGTATTCCAGTTGAACTAAGCATGTTCATTGCACTTTCAAATGGCAATATTGCAATTAAATTACAAGTATATATCTCACTCTAAAACTTTTTTTTTAATAATTTTTAATGTTGGCTTATTATATAAAGGTTGGGTGTTTAGATAAGCTTATTGAAGAAACTAGTTTGAGAAGAAAAATGATGATAGTTTCATAACTTTGTAATAGTAATAGCACAAAATTGTAAGAATGTCAAAGTTAAATAATAATTCCCTTTTTATATATTTTCCTTTTTAAATTTACCTAATCATTAAATTTAAATTTAGAGGTTCAAACGAGTTGAGTTGTTTGCAAACTACTCGAGATTGTATCAGTAAAAAGTTTGATCTGAGTTGAGCTTTATCGAGTCTGAGTTTGAAAAAATCTCATGTCATTATTGAGCTCGAACCCAATCTTATATTGAGCTCGTGTTGGCTAACAAGCTTAAACGAGCTTTTTAATATATTATTTATTTATTATTTGTTTATATAAATAATTATATTATACATATAATTATGATAAAAATATTTAAATAAATATATAAAATTTAAACATATATAAAATTAAATATAAAAATAGTAAGAAAAGAACTAACTAATAAACGAGTCGAGCTTAAGTCAAATCAAAACAGGCCAAGCTTGAAACTATGCGAGCTTGTGATCGACTTTGCTCGTCTAGACTCTTATTTCAATTGTTATTCAGTTGTTATAGAAATTATTTGTCAAAGTCCGTCTCTTAAAGCATTAACTTTCCAATATATTTTTTCCTAAGCGAATTCTTAATATATAAAAATTAATAATTATATTTAAGTATATAAATTTAGTTTTGAACTATAAAATCTATAGAATTAAAAATAAAATATTGGGAAGAGATTAAGAAAATAAAAAAAAATACTAAATAAAATATATATATTTATTTGTTTTTGACCGAGTCAACAGGGTTGGGGCGGGTTAACTTGGCTGGTCCATCTGGTCCCTCTTTTCTCGTCGTTGGCTTCATCGACTTAATGATAATTTGATAGTTTATTAATTACAAAATAATTATAATGGATATCCTCATATCAGAAAAAAAAGAAGAAAGTAGTACATTGAAGGTCAAAGAACCTTCGAAGCACTCTATAATTCTTAGAACTCATAGTTTATGATATGATCAATTAATATGACATGACTACATATAAAAGTTAAACAAGTTTGAATTTTAGTTATATGAGATTGGATCATAAATAAATTGACACACTAGTGACATGGTTAAAGTCGTGTCAAAATAGATCCAATTCGTGTTATTAAACTGGTTATATTTAATCCTACTAACCATGCTGTCACTCGTTATTGGATTGGTTTTGTTAAACATACGCATAATAGTGTTGAAGTTGAATTGTCATGTTAAACACAACCCCTTTAACACATCATTACATGCTTTACTAGCTCTGCTCATAAGCCACAATGTGATTACTCCTTTCTGGCTTTACTAGTCAGGTGCCTGTTAGATCCAAATAACAAAACAAAATACTGGTCACCACCATCCTTAACAATTCAGTTTGCAACAAAGTTAACCACACTGATAGCAATTGGTTGGTAAAGGTTTCAAATTGGAAATTGGATGTTCAAACCATGTTGCTACCACCACTAGTTTACTCCATTAATTTGGTAGTTTATTTCATATGCTTTAATTAAAGGTTGTTTTTCTACCTTCATAGCTAGTACTTAGTTAATTTATTTTCCCTCTAATTAGAACGTGGGTAGGATCCGTTTCATCATCTATATGTAATAAGTTTCAGTGAATAGAAACAGAGTTAGGGGCTGTTTGATTACACTGACCGAGTAAGATCTGATTGAGTCAGAAGCTGACCCGATTAGAAGTTCTGACTGGGTAAATATCTGACTGAAACTTGGCTGTTTAATTCAGTATCTGATTAGAACCAAATCGATTCAATATTTAAGTAACAAAACCCATCGGAGTCACACCACCGGTCGGAACCACCACAACCTACCACTGTTACTGTACACATTCCGACCACCACCGCAATCCACCGTACACAAAGGTGGTGCCGAAGACAGGTTGCGGGTCGCGAGAGGGTGGCGGGCTGCGGTCGCGAGGGGGTGCGAGTCAGCTGGTCAGCAGTTTTTTTTCAAGATTTGGATCAGCAATAGAGATCCAGTCAGTCGGGCCCGAAGCCAAAATCAAACGGGCTGACCCGCTGACCGAATCAGCCGGTCAACCGGTCAGTCTGGTTAGCCAAAAAACAAACAGCCTCTTAGAGTTTTCAATCTTGGCCAATTGAGTAGTGTTTTTAGACACGATTGCTTAACCGGAATGGTATATTTGTATTCTCGGTTGACATCGCAACCCTATCGCTTGTTTCGGTGGTGAATCTATATCCGAAAACAAGCCTTAGATCTATCCGTTATTTTGATCGTTGTGTTTGAACCGGTTTGTTTAGGTCTACTTCTATCACACACCGTTCTTGAACACTTACGAACTTTGAAAAGACTTTTGATAACTCGCTTAGGTGGCGACTTGACTTAATCTTTTAAGAAACCACATCTCAAAGAGCCATGCTTCTCCATCCGAATATTTTATAATGGATAAATAATTCAAAAACAAAATATCTTGAGACAAATACATATATAAAGAATATTTTAAACTTGTCAATCATCGAATGAATAAGGCATGATTTTATTTTAGGCTACATGTTACAGGTTTATATAACATCACTCAAAAATATCGTTGTGGTAATCGAAGTGGCACGAGTGAACACTAGCATTTCATCTTCAACATCAAAAGAACTTATCAAACACCAACTTGGTTTGTACATATCAACCAGGGCTACAGTCGATTGATTGTGGTAACGAACCCGCTTGACCTAAAATAAGATTAGTGAAGATAATAACATTGTTAGGTATTTTCGCACCTTAAACTGTTTACTCATTGAAATAACATTCACTGATTTGCATACTATTAATGAAATCAATATTTCTAGTTCTTCATTCAAACTTCACTTAAAAACGGCACCAGCATCTACTTGGAACTTCATGATCAGTCCCAACAAGCAGTGAGGAAGCCCTTACAGATGGTTTATGCTTAATAAAAGTAACCCAGAACCTGACCACCAACGTTTTGTCGAATAGCCTCTTCATGGTCCAGCACGCCATTTGGGGTTGTTATCACCACATAGCCCCACTTCATTAATAACAAGAAAAAAACCAAAATGAATTAAATGTAATCTCAATCACCGGATTGTTGATAATAATAATAATAGTAATCAAAATAACATGATACTTAGTATTCAGTAAATCCAACCAATAGTAAAGCTATTGCTGAGGCCTAGAAAGAGCGACCATAGGCAAACATTAGCTCTATCCCTAAGAATAGAGAGGCTGCTTCTAGAGACACCCCAGGCTCCAAAACACATTGTAGACAAACAAACAATAAAAGTTTATACCACAAAAAGCTACCACTAACACAAGACATTGCTATCACACGAATTAAAAAGCCTTTAGGAAATCCGAAATCATAATATTCTTGCAGAAATGATAGTCGCACAATTAAAATATAGAGTTTCTTTTCGCAAGCAATGATTGAACAAACGGATACAAAAGGAATATATAAAGAAGTTTTTTTTTTCTTAATCTACTTGACAAGTTGCAGCCAAGTTAATGCTCCAAACAAAAGACAATATTATATAAAGCCAACATGTTTATAAATCTAAAAACGGTACCCGTAAGGGTGAACGAATTAGTAGCAACATATATAACATCATGAAACAACACATAGACGTAGTGAAACTAAAACAATAACATGCAAAGCACACTAAAAGGTTAGGATTAATCTAAATTCTAAGAAACATCCGCACTCTCCCCTAAAGTCTTTAATCTTCATTTTACGTCTCCAAGAACTCCTTCCAAAACCATGTCCTCAAAGAGATGCAACTCTAGCAAATCTTGTATCTTCTCATCCAAAGTCAGTTTGGGCTTACCTCCACTTCTTCTCTCTATAGAGAGGGTTTCCATTGCTCTATTGCTACTGTCATCTTCCTCCTCTTGAGTTAGACATGATCAAACCATCTTAATCTCCCATCTCTTACTATCAAGACCATGTCCTTAGAGGGATGCAACACAAGCAAATCTTGTCTAATAGTCTCATCCTAAGTCAGTTTGGGCTTGCCTCCACTCCTTCCCTCTAATAAGAGCGTTTCCACTGCTCTACCGCTATTGTCATCTTCCTCTTAACATGACCAAACCATCTTAATCTCCCATCTTTTATCTTATTCGTTGTACTAGCTACACCTAACATATCTCTAAAGACCACATTTCTAATACGATTTAACCTTGTGTGCCCACTTATCCACTTCAAAATCTTCATATCCGCCACCTCCATCTTACATGTCTGTGTTTTCTTAAAGGCCTAGTAGTCTATTCTATATAACATAGCAAACGAACCGCCACCCTATAAAAATTCCCTTTTAACCTAGTTAGAAAGTTCTTGTCACAATACTCCTGAGGCCATTCTCCACCTACACCAACCTACCTAAACTCGGTGTCCAACATCACTATTGACATCCCAATTGCTTTGTACAAATGATCCTAAGTAATTAAACTTAGTTAACTCCATAATTACTTGACTTTCAATGGTGATCTCAGTGTCATCATCATCGCCTGCTCCGCTAAAGTCACACTAAAGGTACTCGTTTTTTGATTAACTAATCATTAAATCTTTGGCCACTAAAGCTGCTCGATAGTCGCTACTCTTCTAACTACACATTCATAATCTATTTACTTCCATAACTAACACAACATCATTTGCAAAAGCATGCATCAAAAAATTGTCTCCTGAATCGACTTTTACAACTCATCTGAGTCCACCAAAAAAAATGGAGTCAGTTTTCATTATAAATAATAAAAGTTGATAATCGAGTTAATTGAGTAAATGTAACCAACTTTGTCCTGATCATCTGAGTCCACCAAAAAAAATGGAGTCAGTTTTCATTATAAATAATAAAAGTTGATAATCGAATTAATTGAGTAAATGTAACCAACTTTGTCCTGATTTCTATTCCAGGTAACCAAGTTTGTAACCCGCCTTAAATTTCAAAATGTTGACAAAAAAAATCAACATGGGCAAAAGGCAACGCCATGTCATCAGTGCAACATCGTCATCGATATGGATTCCCTTAAATCAAAATTTTTTAGAGTTTTGAGAGTTTCTAATACTTTTGAAAGTTAAGGGTTTATTCAGAAATAAGAAGATGATTACCTAAAACAATTGAAGCAATGTTGGTTACATTTTTATGCGATAAACTTTGATAGCATGCGAAATCACATAGACATGAAAGATTCACTTGAGTGCGAACACTTTTGTCTTAACGTTTAAAGTTGGAAATTTATCTTTGACCAAATGATTAAATTAATACAAGTCCTTTGATTAAATTATAAGTGACTAGAAAAATGGAAAAACCTAGGGAAGACCCTTAACATGTATGAATGTCAAAAAAATAAGAAAGTGTTCTAAAAACCCTTACGTATTCAAACATCACAAAAAAAGACGTGGTTAGTTAATAGATGTTTATGCCTTAAAAAACAACCATATGCACAAAGGTCTCCCTATCTTGTAGCATCTCAAGAGGTCTTACGAAAAGATGTTTTATATTGCATAATGAACACTAGATAATAGAATGTGTGGGCCCTTACATAACAATAACACTTGCAAGTAATTTAGAGTTTAAACTAAATTTAAAAAAAAACTTAAATCACCTTTAAGCACATTCACACATCCGTATTAGCATACTCCATAACTACTTAACCATAGATATATAAAAATTCAAGACATGATGTGAAGTTTACTGATAAACTTCAAATATTAGTATGAAGGGTGTAGGGAAAAAATTAAATTGCTATATTGCTTGGTTTAAAAAAGCGTTGTGAGGTGCTAGGGGCGCTAGACACATCACCTCACTTCAGTTGAGGCGCTAGAATACATGAAGCCGTCTAAAGCGGCGCTTCAGGCTTGGAGCACAAGGCGAGGCGAGGCGGCGCTTCATGTATATTGGTCAATTTCCGGTAACAATTTACGGTGATTCTCAAGAGAAGAGTTCACTTTGGTTCTTTTTTAGACACTAGGGCATGTGCTTTTGTGTAAAATCGAACAAGAAGATGAGATGAAGACATGAAGTTGAAATAGAGGTGCAATTGAGAGAGGTCATATTAGACTTACAAGAGATTACATTGATGGAAATTTTAATGGAGAAATATGTTGATGGAGGAGAGCTATTAGGAGGAGAGGAGTCGATGTGCTGCTTTAAGTTTTAGGGTTAACCCACCTCTTATTTCATTTTTAGAAAATTAGAAAATTACATTCTTCACCCTTAAAATTATAATTTTTGCTGAATTTTTCCTTAACTTTTTCTTATTTGTTTATTTGTTTTTTTTCTTCTTTATGAAGTTATAGTTCTTGTACACAAAGCTTGGTTTGTTGTACATTGGGCTTAACAACTAATCTTGTGCTTCTTTAGGTTTTTTTATAGTTTTTTTAAGTTGTACATAAATATTATTTATATTTTAATTACTTTTTTTAGTTTAGCACCTCACATACGTGAAACCCTCATAGTTGTCAATAGCGAATAGCGGTAAATAGCAACAAACCACCTATATGCTACGTAGCAAATAGCGGTAAATAGCGACCGCTATTTCGTGTTTAGCGATTAAGTAGAATAATATGTAAGATTGTTTTACATTCAATAGATAAACATGTTTAGTAATAAAGTAGTAGGAAATCTAAGCAAAGACCCCCAAAATAGCTAAAATACTTGATTACTAATCATCTAAATCTCATATTTACCAAATTAAAAATAAAAAAATTGAAAAAAGTAAAAAATACCGCTATGTAGTCGCTAATTAGAAATAGCGACCGAATGACGCCACGCTACATAGAGCGCTATAGCGGTTGCTATAGCCGCTATTGATAATAGGGGAAGCCCTCGCCTCGCACTTGAGGCGTGGCGCCTCAGATTTTGGTACCAAAACGCTTCGCCTAGCCTCACGCTTTTTTAAACCAAGCTATATTGCACTAATACAAGTCCCTATTCACTTGAATTTCAATATCTAAAACATTTTCGAATCGAAAAAGGCCTTTTGCGTTTAAACCAATAAGCATTCACATACGTTGTAACTCCTAAGAGTGCTCCTTAAAGTGCATCACATTCTGTATGAACCAAATTTTCCCCAAATGAACCTAACTATAAAAGCAAAATCGTTTAAGATATTGCAGACACCATTAGCAACAAATCATTATCATGGGCAACCGGGCATAACAAATCATAAAAAACAAGCAAATGCAACACATATAATTCGAATCAGGTGTGTTTCATAGGCTAACAAAGTCAATTTATAAACAAAGTTAACATTAAAATGTTTGCAACTAATATCTACACTAATTAAACAAGTTATAATCGCATGTGAAGTTGTAGATGTTAAACCTGCTGTGTTGGAAGGGTACGTCGTCTATAATTCTCAATCTCATGAGCTTTAATGTCTTGTCTATACGTTAGAGCTCGACAATCATTAATCCTTCCCAGCAGTTCAACTTTTATCTTTCCAACTCTATGAGGATCATGTACTTCAAAATTTTTGACATACCCTGTTACTCAAAACAAAAAAGAAAAAAAAACTAGTATCTTATAATATATGCATAGTGACATTCAGCAACTGTTAATCACACAAAAAATACAGTTAATCACAATAATCAAACCCATTTGCAGTAAGATAAACCCTAAATTCAAAGATAGACGCATGTCAGAATTCTATGACCTCACAACAAATTCAGTAATCTTAAAACCGTAATTCCATACAAATTGTAATCAAGTAGAGCATCAAGAAGAACTTTGATTTCACATACCTCGTTGTTTCATGATGGTGAGAAAGGAAGAGATGACATTGGAGATCGGCTGAAGCTGAGCCGATGCGAAGCCTCTCTTCTCAGCGTTAACCATCGTCCTCAAAGCATCGTTCAAGATCCTTCGACCCATTTCGATTTTGCCGATGTAGAAGGCTGTTTTTGCTCTCCAACTATGACTGTATGAAATGAAACCCTAGGAGAAAATACCCGCCCAAAAGATGTGGATATTGAGCTTGAATTTGGTACCCGACCCGTTTTTCTCCGATTCGGTATGTAAAGCTTGATTAAAGCCCAATGTGTTGTTCGACTTTTGAGGTATGTTCGAAATAAATCAAGTAGAACTAGCTTTAGTTACCGAATAAATAGTTAATTATTAAAATAACATGAAAATATTAATAAAATTAAATGATGTTTTAAAATAAGATATGATTAAAATTTTATATGAGTAATAATTATAAGTGATAATTACAATTAATAAAATAGTAATACTAACTTTTAAACTTAGCTTTTAATTTATTTTAAAAAGTTTAACTATTTTTTCAATACAAATCATATTAAAAATATCATTTTAAAAGTTTCTTATTATAACTTCTAATTTTAATTATTTTTAGTTTATAAAAAGTTTACTTTTTAAAAGCATCAATTTTAAGATATTTCATATTTTTAACAATGCTTGATGTTTTAGAAAAACTCTTATTTTATAAAAGTTTATTTTCTAGAAATATCATTAATAAAAAGACATCTTTTCTTATTTTATTAAAAAATATCTTTAACGTTAAAAAGAACAAAAATTATTTAATCTTAATTTAGGCAATTATTTAAGAGGAGAGAGAGACATGAAAAACAAACTTAGGAAGCTTAGGAATAACGTGTCCCTCTAAGTTACTCTTTTATTATTATATCTCGATATAAATATATAGATGTGAAAAGAGGATGAAAAGGAAACGAATAAATCATAAAAAGGGTGAAAAGGAAACGAAATCATTCATTAGGATAAATAAATGACTGATATGAATGAGTAACTATGTATTTAGACATGTAAATAAACCAAATGTTCACATGATTGTTCGCAAACTGTTTATGTCACACCCCCGCTAAGAGCGAAAACATGGGGATGTAACGAGACGGGATCGTCATAACACATGGTAAACAATAGAGATGCAATATAAGTAATGATGATAAAGTGTGTCATGACGACACCCGACACAAAGGAGACTTGTGTCGTGTTTAGTCAATATTATCGACAACATAGCCATAAGCATAACATGATAAATGATTCACGTAATCAAATGAAGATAATATTGTAATGTAATTCCCACAACCCGGGAACAAGTATCAAAAGAATGAAGTTGTTTAAATCAAACTTGTAAGGATTCCTTAAGTCAGATGCAACCCAAAACATCCAAAGTGTCTCAGCAACATGCACTAAGTACTGAAGTGAAGAATGCTTCGGAAGTTTTACACAATGCATTAGAAAATAATCTAAGTGTAAAATCTTCCGAAGCCAGTACCAATATCTTCCGAAGCCAAACATGAAGTCTTCCGAAGCTTCAGAGACAAAGTCTTCCGAAGCTTCATCCTATGAAGACAGATTTCTTTCGAAGACTTTTAGTACACATGCTTTATCTAATGTACTGTTCCATAAAGCACCTTTTCCGCTGCATCTCTGTAAAGTCACCAACTTACATGAGTTGGTGAAAAGGTCCATGCTTTTGGTAACTGTATATTAGGGTCTTGAGTCTGAAACTTTCCACTTTATATACTTTATCCTTTTTGTAATGAATAAGGATGTGAGCTATGGCATGTCATAGTCATAAGGTCAAAAGGCAGATATGCCTTTTGATCCTATAATTGATTTTGTTAGTGTCTAGTCAATTGTATCCAGCTGGCTTTCAAAGTATAGCCGGCTGTAGGTTGTAGTATAAGTATTTCAAGTTCTTGTATCTTTCTTAACACTTTGTAACACTTGTAAAAGAACTTGAGAAAGCAATATACTGCCTCCTTGAAACCCATACTCTCTTGTTCTGTCTCTTACTTTACTTGTGTTTTTTGTATCACTTTGGTTAACCCAGTTCACTGTTTGATTAAAGTTTAGTTAATCTCCTCTTTGTGTCGTTGTGTTGTAATTGTGTTAAAGCCCTTAAACGGTCCTACAATTGGTATCAGAGCTTTCCAGGCTCTTGATATAAGATCTAACCATCTTAAGATCCCTCACACACACAAAAACTAAACTCTTCAAATGGCTTCCATCTCAAAGACTGATATGGAGACTGGAACCATGAACAAATCCCCACTGATCACTCTTGATGATTTTGACACCTGGTGCATGAGGATGGAAGGCTTCATCAGGTCTCTTGACTCAAGAATGTGGGAAATTGTTGAGAATGGACCTTTCATACCCAGCACCCCCTCTGCTACTGGTGCTGGTATGATCCCTAAAGATATGGCCAACTACTCATTTGAAGATAGAAAAAGAGTAGAGATTGATAGGAAGGCCATGACTGCTCTTCAGACTGCTCTCCCAAACTTGTATACAGAGGTTTTAAGAAGTGCAAAACAGCTAAACAGCTGTGGGATGCACTGAAGCTGATGTATGAAGGCTCCTCTGAAGCCAAGGAGAACAAGAAAGATCTTTTGAAGTAGCAGTTTGAAAATTTCACCTTCAAAGCAGGTGAAACCATGACCTAACAATACTTCAGGTATGTTGAGATTGTGGATACCCTAGTGGATGGAGGAGTTCCTCTTGAGAACAGGGACATTGTAAGGAAGTTCATGTCCTCACTTCCTAGGCAATGGACACACTATTGTGTGGTGATCAAGAGGATTGAGAACCTTAA
Source organism: Flaveria trinervia (assembly GCA_025506515.1). Classification (NCBI taxonomy): domain Eukaryota; kingdom Viridiplantae; phylum Streptophyta; class Magnoliopsida; order Asterales; family Asteraceae; genus Flaveria; species Flaveria trinervia. The sequence continues at coordinate 48,390,107 of CM046457.1, read as the reverse complement.
AACTCTTACTCTGACAGAGTTGAATGGGATTCTCAGTGGATACCAGATGGAGATGAACATGCAAGGTTCATCTGGCAACTCCAACAATCAAATGGGTTCAGCCCTTCATGTGGTTGAAAGGGACAGCATAGAACCCCAACATCATCTCATATGCTACCCTGACAACTCACAAAAGGGTCCTTTCATCACCTTCCCGAAGACACCAAGGGAGAACTTTACTCAAGGAAGTCCATTCCAAGAGACAAGTTCTTCTCAAGCCTTTGTGTCTACTGGTGAAAGCTGTGGGAATTATCTCTTCACTCTTGAAGACCTGGACTGTATTCATCCAGATGACCTGGAATACATGGAGATAGTTCAGCAGATGGCTCTCCTCACTCACAGAGCCAAGAAGTTCTACAAGAGAACAGGAAGAAGATTTCCAAGCAATGCTATCAGTGGAAATTTTGGGTTGGATAAAAGCAAAGTTAAGTGTTACAACTGTAACCTTATGGGTCACTTTGCTAGGGAGTGTAAGGCACCTAAAGCAAATGGGGGCCAAGCACAACCCAGACCAAACTACACTGACAAAGCCCCTCAGTTTGAGAAGCCTAAGCAACATGATGCTGTTGCTGTTGAAGAGGGAGGCTTTGACTAGAGTTTTCAGGTGGAAGATGCTTCTCCAAACCAAGCACTGATGGCTGACCATGATGAAGCCAAGGTATTGGAACATCTCTGTACTCCTGAATGCATTGCTAAAGTAAATAGATACAGGTCCTACAACTTAGAGATGAGATCTGATCTTGAGTCATTAAACATATTAAAATCTGATTTTAGAAAGTCTGAAAATGATTACAAGTTAAAGATAGAGGATTTGGAGAAAACTATTTCAGTATAAAACATGAACATACAGATTTTAGAACTCAGATCCAAGATCTTATAACTAAGTTGACTAAGTGCCAGGCTGAGCTTGTGATCAGCAAAGCCAAAGCAAAGAAGAGTGTTCTTGAAGAAGAGACCTTCAAAAACATGATATCCTCATCCCTGCACAACAAAGTGTGCTATCAAAATAGACAGGGACTGGGATCAAATGAGATAGCTCCTCCACACACAATCTTGTCTGTAAGATCTCCTAGGTGTGGAACTTGTGAAGATGAGCTTCCTCTCATAGATCCTATAAGTGAGGATGATGAAGAAGTGATAGTGAAGAATTCCTCTGAGAAGAGTGAAAAAGAGGATTCTTCCAAGGGCCACTATCCTTCTGAGGAGAAGAAATCAACTGTGATGACCAAGTCCAAGAGAAAGAACTTGATCAGGAAGAGCAAAAGGAAAGCAAAGAAGGCTCAAGAAATCAAGGCTATTTTTGATGCTAAGCAGAAACAAGTTTTTATCTCTGCAGGTTTCAAAGTAGTAAGGACTGAAGACATCAACCAAGACTCCTCAGCTAAGAGTCCTAGTTCATGTTCAAATCATCTCAGTGCAAAGAAGAAGACTGAGCTGCTGTGTACCACTGCTACACAGCCTGGACCATCAAACTCCAAGAACAGTTCACAACCCAAAAGAACTATCTCAGCATCTACCAAGATGAAGGTGGAGAAGGGATGTGACCAAAGCCAGTCTTGCTCTCAAAAGGAGACTCCTTTGAAGAAGAAAATGTTATGTGTCATGTGTGAAAGTACTTCTCACATTGCTAAGGATTGCCCATACAATCCTAAAAGTACCATCCACATGACCAATACAAAGACTTCAAAGAATCTCAAGAAGTCTCAAGCTTCAGAAGGAAAGTCTGTTTCCTTCGGAAGCTCCAAATCAAAGAAGAAGGTAAATGGAAAATTACCTTCGGAAGTAAAATTGGTCTTGGAAGAAAGGAGTTCTTCCGAAGCACTGAAGTCTGCTGCAGTGACTGTAGAATCTTCCGAAGGTTCAATCATCAATATTGTGAAGTTCCAAAAGCTTCTAAGGTTTTGAAGGTCAAGTCCAAGACTCCAAAGGTGGTGTGGAAGTCTAAGAAAGACCAAATGACTGAAATTTCTCCATCAACAACAGCTGAAGATCCCCATAGTACAACCATAGGATCTATTACTGTTGCATTACCTTCTATTACACTTAGTGAGCCCAAGACAAGTAAGGCTTGTAAGGCTGGGTTTCCAATGTAACTAATCATTTTCTTTATGCAGGAATAGCTCAAGACAAACAAGAATGTCTGGATAATTGACAGTGGCTGTTCCAGGCACATGACAGGCAATAGGTCTCTACTCCATAATTTTGAGAGAATTGATGGAGGACCAGTTGCTTTTGGAGGAGATGAAGGTGGTTACATTTCTGGAAGGGGCAAGGTCACAAATGGTAAGCTCAACATTGAGAAGGTAAACTTTGTTAAGGAGCTTGGGTACAATCTTCTGAGTGTATCCCAATTTTGTGATCAGAGTCATAACATGCTCTTTATTGAGCATGAGTGCATTGTTCTCAAGCCTGGAGTGGTCATTCCTCATGAGCATATCCTGCTCAAAGCCCCCAGGAAAGGGAACATGTACAAGATGGATTTGCAAGAAACATCTCCTTCTAGAGAAGTTTCATGCTTTCTATCTAAAGCAAATAGTGATGAGTCTTTCCTATGGCATAAAAGAATGTGCCATGTAAACTTTAAGAACATGAATAAATTAATTAAACATGATCTGGTAACTGGAATGCCAAAGAAAGAGTTTACAAGTGATGATCTTTGTGTTGCATGCCTGAAAGGGAAGCAACACAAGGTATCTCACAAGCCTTAGGAAAAGAACTCCATCACTACTCCCCTACACTTGTTACATATGGATCTCTTTGGCCCCACCAGTGTAATGAGTTTAGGAAGGACCTCTTACTGTTTGGTGATCACAGATGACTTTACAAGATTCACTTGGGTCTTCTTCCTTAGAACTAAGGATGAAACCCCTGAGATTCTGAAGAATTTCATCTTAAAAGTTGAGAATCAATGTGATCACAAGGTCAAAACCATAAGATGTGATCAAGGAACTGAATTCAAGAACCAAATCCTTGATACATTTTGTGATGAAAAAGGTATTACAAGACAATATAGTGCTCCCAGGACTACTCAGCAAAACGTAGTTGCTGAGAGGAGAAACAGGACACTTATTGAAGCTGCAAGAACTATGTTGTCTGACTCTAAACTGCCTATCGCCTTCTGGGCAGAGGCAGTTAATACTGCTTGCTATGTGCAAAACAGAGTTTTAGTAGTTAAGACACATGGTAAGACCCTTTATGAACTTTGGCACAAGAGGAAACCTTTCATTGGTTTTCTCAGGTCATTTGGATGTCCCTGCACCATCTTGAATACCAAAGATCAAATTGCCAAGTTTGCTGAGAAATCAGACGATGGACACTTCATTGGATACTCTTTCCAAGCTAAAGCTTATAGAGTATACAATCTTAGAACTAGAATTGTTGAGAAGTCAGCCAATGTGACTTTCAATGAGCACACACCCTGTGTGGCTGGTTCTGGTCCGGATTGGCTGTTTGATCTTGATTTAGTTACCAACTGTTTTAACAAATCTTGTGAGCATGTTTCAGGATCTACAGAAAATTTAAATACAGGTGATCCTGATCCAAGATTTGAGCTAGGAAGACCTTCAACTCATACATCTTCAGCTCCAGTTGAAACTATTTCAACAAATGAAGTTTCTATCAGCACACAATGACAAATTCAGCTGATACATCTGGTATGCCTTCAAATTCTAGCTCAGAGGCTTCTCAACCAGATAAAGACACCTCAATTATAGAAGACAACAATGGTGATGGTGATAGTGATCAGGAATTTCTTGATGCTAATAACCATACCATAGATGACAACATCAATGATGTCACACACTCATTGGATCAAGTTAATCTTGATAAGTGTGATAATGTGGAGGGTAAATCTTCCAGACCAGATCTAAATTTATCAAATTTGGATCTCTCTCAGCAACTTGCTATGATCCCTCAGCTAAGGATCCACAAGTCTCACCCCACCACAAACTTCATTGGAGATGTTGTCACAGGGGTAAGAACAAGAGGACAAACCCATGAAGCAAATATTTGTCTTCACTCTTGTTTCTTATCTCAGATATAGCCAAAGAAAGTTGATGAAGCTCTAAAGGATGGAAGTTGGGTTGAAGCTATGCAACAAGAGCTGCTTCAATTCAAAAGGCAGAAAGTTTGGAACCTTTGTCCACTTCCTCATGGGAAGAGTACCATTGGAACCAAATGGGTTTTTAGGAATAAGAAGGATGATAGAGGAATCATCATCAAGAACAAGGCAAGACTAGTTGTTCAAGGATACACACAAGAAGAAGGGATTGACTACACTGATGTCTTTGCTCCTGTAGCGAGACTAGAAGCTGTTAGGATATTCCTGGCATTTACTGCATCCAAGAACTTCAAAGTCTATCAACTTGATTTAAAGTGTGCTTTCTTATATGGAGTGATTGATGAGGAGGTTTATGTCAAACAACCACCTGGTTTTGTAGACCCTGATCATCCTGATTATGTCGGCAAGCTTGACAAAGCTCTTTATGGGCTGCATCAGGCACCCAGGAAGTGGTATGAGACACTATCTGAGTATCTTGTAAACATGGATACAGGAGAGGTGCTATAGATGGAACTCTCTTCATCAAAGGACAGGGAAGTGACTTATTGCTGGTTCAAGTATATGTAGATGACATCATCTTTGGTTCAACCAATCCAAAGCTCTGCAAAGACTTTGAGAAGCTGATGAAAGACAGATTTGAAATGAGTTCAATGGGAGAACTCAACTTCTTTCTGGGAATTCAAGTGAAGCAGGTTGAGGATGGCATTTTCATAAGTCAGTCAAAGTATGTTCAAGACATACTCAAGAGGTTCAACATGACTGATTGAAAGATTGCTAAGACACCCATAGCCAGAAACCACTCCCTTGGTCCAGATTTTGAGGGGCAGTGTGTAGATGAACACTTATACAGGGCTATGATTGGGTCTCTTATGTATCTTACAGCTAGCAGGCCTGATATCAGTTTGCTACATGTATTTGTGCAAGATATCAAGCCAACCCTAAGATGTCTCACTTAATCACTGTGAAAAGGATTTTAAGATACCTCAAAGGTGCTTCAACACTTGGTCTATGGTATCAAAGAATCCTAATTTCAATCTGTATGCCTATACAAATAGTGATTATGGTGGTTGCAACATGACTGCAAAGTCTACATCTGGGGGATGTCAATTCCTTGGTGGAAGGGTTGTCTCATGGCAATGCTAGAAACAATCCTGTGTGTCTGCATCAACTGCTGAGGTTGAATACATTGCTGCTGCAAGCTGCTGTGCTCAAGTGCTTTGGTTTCAAAATCAGATGCTGGACTATGGATTTAACTTCAAAGAGACTCCTATCCACATAGACAACAATAGTGCTATCTCTATCACTAAGAACCCTGTGCAGCACTCAAGGACCAAACACATCAACATCAGGTATCATTTAATAAGAGATAACTATGAAAAGGGATTAATTAAACTAGTCAAAGTTCATACAGATGAACAATATGCTGATCTGTTCACAAAAGCTTTTGATGAACAGAGATTTAAGTATCTGATATCAGCTATTGGGATGATTAACTTTGAGTAGACTTTTTCTTAAAACTGATTCTAATTATTTCTTCTTAAAATAAGTGTGCCCTAAGTTGTCTAGTCATCACTTTCATAAGCTCATGTTTTCTTGGATGTAAAACTCTTTTTGAAAACTTCCTTAGATTCTTGAAAATCTTTTGATACTTCGGAAGATAAAGTTTTATCTTCGGAAGAAAAACATGTCTTCAAAATAAATAACTGTCTAAGAGAGTTTACCTTCGGAAGAATTCAAATTCATCTTCCGAAGCTTAAAATTCTTAACTCAGACACTTATTCATTTTTAAGGACTTTTTCCTTCCGAAGCAAAATTAACCTTCGGAAGCTTGTTCATTCTTATACAAAGCATCCAAGGGTTTATTTCTCTTCCGAAGCATAAATCTTCAAGTCTCTCAGAAAATTCTTCCGAAACCATTTTAGCTTCGGAAGCTTTTTCAATCAAAACTTCCGAAGACAAATTACCTTCGGAAGCTTTTCGAATTCCAAGAAAACTACTTTTTGAGCAAAAGAAAACTACCTTTTCAGAGGTGGGACCGACTTCCGGATTTCAAAGTTTATCCTCTTTCATTAACTTTGGTTCAAATCCCTTTTCACATAATACCCAACGGTTCCCCCTCTCTCCCACTATCTTCTCATTCCACTATTCCTCTAACCTAACTCTAAAACCGCCGCCTTTGCTTTCTACCTTTCTTCACCCTTAAGCTTCTGAAATGGCTAACCATAGAAACAACCCAGATTTCTCCATGCAACTTCACAGGCAACATAATCAAGTTGCTCTGTTAGCTCTGAGAAAGATGCGAGTTTCTCAGAGATTTGCCAATTCTTGACTCTGTCAAACTATTTCACCTCCCTGACCATTGATCCTACTCTATATGAGGATCACTTACTTGAATTCTGGAAGACCTGCCAAGAGGTCATTATGGATGGGGAGAAGGCACTGTTTGCCACTGTGCAAGGGAGGACAATCTTGATCACTCCGGCCATCATTAACCAACATTTGCAGCTGGATGATGAAGAATGTGAGGTGTCCTTCCCAAAGGAAGCAGTTAATCATTCCTTTGAGCAGATGGGCTATGAGGGAGAGTTCTCTGTAAAGACCTTCAGGAAAGGAAGGTCTCATCCCAGTGGAAATACCTGCTCCATATGGTTATCCACAGCTTATCAAACAAGCATGGTGGATGGGACCAGATTCCTGAGGATCTCTCCTTTATAGTTCATGGAATGGTTCAGGGGGTCAAGTTCAGGTATTCACAATTTGTTTATACTAATTTACTTGCAAACTTAGACTCCTTAGAGTATTACATGTTTCCTAGATATGTTCAACACATTCTCAACTGTGAACTGGGCTCACAGTTGAGGGAAACAAGTAATTTCTTAAATTGGGACAGATGAAGCCCGCATCTTTAAAATAATGAAGAAGCCAACTGTAGGCTTCTCAGGGGTAGAAACAGCCCTAGTCCCAAAAATGTTAGCTCATTGCTCAAGGTGACAACCTAGCAACACAAGCTAGTGTTGAACCCACACCTCTTTTATCCTTACCCCACTAAAAAGACCAGAAATCACCCTCACCTACCAAAGAAAGTCCAAACGAACCCCTGCTCAGGCTATTGAGTTTGTGCAGGCCCCCATATACTCACCTTACAGGAAGAAGTGCATACTAGAGCTCCCACTTCTCCTGAGGAGCAACCACTCCCATTGTTTCACCTATCAGGGCTGAGGTTCCTCATGCTCACCCTGATGAGCTCACTAGCCCAACAGCCTTAAGCCTTCACTCTGAGTCTCAACACTCAAGTGAACAACCTTCAGGGACAGTTACCATCCCCAGCCTTTGGATCTCAACCAACCAATTCCCAACCTATCCTTCTATACTGATGAAGACTTAGGATTCAGTGAGTACCATGAGTCTCTCTTCCCATCCCCTACTCAAAGAGAGATGAGTACCTCTGACTCTCCTCAGTCTATCCCATATCAGTCACCTATTACTGAGGTGGACACTTCTAAACTTGTTCAGGATGTCCATATGGAAGAGGCTCTCACTTTTGAAAGTGATTACATCATTAAGACCTCAACCATGACAACTCAGCCCCCTGACATCTCAAGTGAGCAGAGGAAAACCAGCAGCCAAGAAACTCAAGCTGGTGGTGAGCGAGAGGACTTTGGTCCAATCATCTCATCCCCCACTGATTCTTCTGATGAAGATGAGGGGAATTTGAGACTAAAGGTGCAGAAATTGTCAAAAACATGCACCAATTTAGTCTCTAAGGTTAGTCACTTGGAATCTCAGGTGACTACCTTACAAAACAGGGTCAATGATCAGCAACTTCAGATTTCATATCTGAAGGAAAAACTAGCTGAGAGACCTTTAAGGAGAACTCAACCAGGAACACAAGAACCTGTGGAAGTGATTGACTTATCCTCCAGCTCACCTATGCAAGTGGGTGATGCTACCAAAAAGGGGGAGAAAGTTATTACAACCACAGAACCTGGGAGTTCTTCAAAGAGAATGGACATAGAGGACTCACCATCCTCACTTGCTGTTGTGCATTCTCAGCAACTTCCTCAAGTTCACATTAATGTGGACTCTATAGACTTAATCATCAAGAGTCTATTTGAGGAAGGTATACCAAGGGCTATCTCATCTCCACCACAAGGAACTGGCAACTACATCATAAGGTGGAGGTATGATGAGGACAGAAGAGCCCTTATACTTCACAGAGTTCAAGGCCAACAAGAAGTTTTTTAGTTCCAAAGCCTGAGCTTCTATGAAAGACTGGATTTAGTCAACATGCCACTTGTCAATCCAAGCAATTCAAGACAAGTTGACAGGCTGGCTCAAAGAATCCAAGACAGGATCCTTACAGAGTTCTCTCTAAGAAGGAGACATAGGCAATCAGGCAATGTTATCGGTCAACTGGATGTTGAGGTGGACCCTAAGATTAGTTTCATAGGGGAAACCTTGACTGAAGGCCCAGTGGCAGAACCTGAGACCCCTGTCTCACCATCAACAACTGCTGCAGAGGTCCAAACTCCATCTGAGACACCTGCTGGTGAAGGTGTTTCTCAGCCTCTCTCCGGCCAGAGCATGAAAGCTACACCAAGCAATGAAGGCCAATCCTCAATCCACCCTGAGTCACAAAGGTTGTTGGTGACAAAGGTAAGAGGAAAATGACTCCCGAGGAAATTGAGGAGGAAGAGAGAGAGAGGAAAAGGAGGCTAAGGGGAGAAAGTTCTTCTGGGTCATCTAGCTTCATGCAAGCTGCAATCAGGGCTGCCCCCAGACCAAATACTCAAGATGATGAGTTAAGGGAAGTCAGATTACCTATTTACAGACCAGGAACTATGATATTGATGAAATCATCTCCCTCCCCTTAGAAGAGTTAATGAACTGGCTGACATGGAATGTCAAGAGAGATGAAGGAGAAAGAGGATGCAAGGTTACTTCTCCAATTCAAAGAGGAGAAGAGACAGAAAAGACTTTACAAGCATGCTCCCACTCTCTCTCCAGTTCAAGAAAGTCATGCACAGGAAGATGTGGCTCCACAAGAACCTCAGGTAGATAAAGAAGAAGATAGGATCAAGATGATCAACTACCTGAGTGCCACAGGCTTCTATCAGGCAAATGCACTTCTTCCCCTGTCCTATGACTTCATTGAGTTCGAATACCTAAAGCAACTTGAGCTTGAGCTAGTCAAAGAAAGAAAAACAACCAAAAGGAAGCTAAGGGAAGAAGCTGCAAAGTCAAGAGCCATCATTCAAAAGAATGCAAAGAAGTCTGCTGACAGACAATGAATGATGAGCTTCTTAAAGCTATATGGATTCTCCGGAAGGAGACTTGGCCCCATGTCTCTATCTACAATGGATGAGCATATAAGGGTGATCAAGCAGAAGATTAAAAGTGGAGAACTGATTGACTTGCACTCTCTTCCAAGTCAAGTCCCACCTGAAGTGGAGGTCAAGTTTGAACAACCTGAGACACCTCAACCGGAACCTCCAGCTAAACCTCAGCAAACTTCATCTTCTGATCCAAGACAGGGTCAAACTCCCTCTCCTTCTGAACCTGTGAGGGAGGAACACCAACTGAGAAAGACACTGATGATCAACATGGTGCTGCAAACCAGTCTTCTCAGTTAAAGACATCTAAGAGGAAGAAGAGAATGGCTTCTAAACCAAAGACTAAGAAGAAGAAGCCAAAGTCATCTACCTCTACACCTCAGGCTGAATCAAATCAACCTGAGGAAGTGCATGATGAGGCAGCCCAATCAACTCCTATGCAAGTGGCTCCTCTAACAACTGAGACACCCATCTTGTCCTGGACTTATTCTACCAATCCAAAAAGATGGCATGTTATCAGAGATCAAGGTGTTGAGAATGTCTACTCCTGGCAAGACATAATCAACTTACCTCTGCATGATCTCTTTGAGATGAGAAGATACTATGAGAGTCTTGATGATCCTGACCATCTAATGAAGAAAGGAATGGTCTTGATTGTACTAAAGACTACCAACATCTGAAGATCTTCTAAGTGTTTTGGTAGCATCAGCCTAGGGGGAGTTGTAAGGATTCCTTAAGTCTGATGCAACCCAAAACATCCAAAGTGTCTCAGCAACATGCACTAAGTACTGAAGTGAAGAATGCTTCGGAAGTTTTACACAATGCATTAGAAAATACTCCAAGTGTAAAATCTTCTGAAGCCAAGACCAATATCTTCCGAAGCCAAACATGAAGTCTTCCGAAGCTTCAGAGACAAAGTCTTCCAAAGCTTCATCCTATGAAGACAGATTTCTTCCGAAGACTTTTAGTACACATGCTTTATCTGATGTACTGTTCCATAAAGCACCTTTTCCGCTGCATCTCTGTAAAGTCACCAACTTACATGATTTGGTGAAAAGGTCCATGCTTTTGGTAACTGTACATTGAGGTCTTAAGTCTGAAACTTTCCACTTTATGTACTTTATCCTTTTGTAATGTAATAAGGATGTGAGCTATGGCATGTCATAGTCATAAGGTCAAAAGGCAGATGCCTTTTGGTCCTACAATTGATTTTGTTAGTGTCTAGTCAATTGTATCCAGCTGGCTTTCAAAGTATAGCCGGCTGTAGGTTGTAGTATAAGTATTTCAAGTTCTTGTATCTTTCTTAACACTTTGTAACACTTGTAAAAGAACTTGAGAAAGCAATATACTGCCTCCTTGAAACCCATACTTTCTTGTTCTGTCTCTTACTTTACTTGTGTTCTTTGTATCACTTTGGTTAACCCAGTTCACTGTTTGTTAAAGTTTAGTTAATCTCCTCTTGTGTCGTTGTGTTGTAATTGTGTTAAAGCCCTTAAACGGTCCTGCAAAACTACAAAAATGTTCCAATGAATGTTTGTCAAATATGTTTAGTCTCAAAATGCATCCTAGGGTCTCCACCAAGGCAGCACACCTAGATCTTCAATTAGCATTGTCACCTGAAAATATATGCTCAAAATGGTCAACAAAATTGTTGGTGAGCTCGCAGGTTTAAAAAATAAATAAGTAATTGATGTTGTATAGTAATTGTCATGGAATACCGTGTATACAGTATAAGTAAGCAAAATCACATGACAATGATCTTTACAACCAAACCTAATGACGTACACACAGAATCTTGTCCGAATATATTCACCCAAGGGCCTTCCTGGCCACTGTTGGTACCATAGTATACCAATCAGACAAGGGTGGGAGTGTAACCCAGTAGTACTACCAATACCTATCCGTCAGTTCCCACACCAGAATTAAATGGTTGTAAAGAAAGTACCACACAACAAACTCAAGCATGTATCAGATAAGTACTCACAAAACAGTAACACGTTGATTCCAAATATGTAAATTGTATATAAGTTGTACAACATGAAGAAAATGGGTGAGCATACTTCTCCCCATGTTTGTAAATGTTGAAGTAGTGTATAAGCATAAAAAATGGGCCACGAAACTCACTGTTAAGTGGTAAGTATGAATGATCAAATTTCCAAATGTTGTATGCTGTGAACGGTCAAACACCTATTGACAGTTATTGTTAAGCATTAATGATATGTATAAAGTAAATACCAACGTTCGGTCGGTTCGGGTTGTATGGGTTCGGTCGCATGTAACACACACAAGCAGACACACGTATTAGATCTTATGTAGATCCAAGTATTAGAAATCGTCGCCATTGCCGATGATATTTGTGTAAAAGTTCCATTATTATTAGAGAAGTATTTGGTAAACATTAGTAGTTACGAACAGGTTGTTGATAATTGTAAAACGTTAAGTTGATTTGGTTTGAATAACATGTAACATCTCGAATTTTTGTTAACTAAACGTTAACTTTGTTTATTCTTATAAGGTCATTATTGACAATTATGAAATTCATGTGTTATTTATGCTTATTCTCTTTGGTTATTAATGTAAGAAAGTTAAAAATAAAAATACCAAATAATATTAATTATGTTAATATTAATAATAGTAATAATGATACAAGTCATAATTATAATAATATAATATTATTATGATAATAATAATAATAATAATAATAATAATAATAATAATAATAATAATAATAATAATAATAATAATAATAATAATAATAATAATAATTACAATAAGTCATAAAATATTTAAAACTTAAGATTAATTTAAGTCCAGGGGTTTATTTGGCCAATTTTGAAAGTTAAATCTAAGTTCAAACATAAAATGTTAAACTACAAACCTTGGGGACCAAAGGTGTAATTAATGAAAATCCAAACCCCCTTCCCTTACCCTTCCGTTTTTCCGGCCACAACTCCGACCACCATCCGGCCGGAGTCCGGCGGTCCTAAAACAGTCTTTTTCCTTCGAATTGAAACCCCAAAACCATGCCAAACGTTCCTAGACTCGAATCGAACAAAATTAACCACTTGAATCATGATTAAACCGGTTACAAAAGCTTCTAATTCGAAGTAACCGATCCTTAAGTTCGTACCCGTTCAAGCATTAAATCGCAATAATAATCGAATTAATTTAACATGAACCATCTTTTATCTATCTGTAATCGATTACAACGTTCAATTCCACCTAAAACAAGCCCAAGCATCAACTTCGAATACCCACATAGTCGCGACCTAGCTCTTACTCGAACACCATTCTCTGGACTTCAAGCCCTGAAATTGACAAAGGGCTTTTGTACAACAAGGTTTTTGGAAACTTTCTGTGCAACCAATTTGTTTAACATCATCGTTCAAGCATCGAACCCATCGTACGTGTGTCGTGGCCTTAGGATCATCTGTTCATCATCAGTTCATCTTCAAATCGGGTATTGAGCACATGGTGGTGCTCGGAATACATTGGGAATCAAAGCCCCATGATTAATTCAAGCATAAACATCGAGTCGATTGTCAATTTTGGACTTGAACAAGCTAGGGTTCTTGAGGTTGGGGAAAAGAAACATGGTGTTAAAAGGAAATGGAACCGAGTTATACCGCGGCTGGAAGCCATGGTACACCGGTTCACAACACACCCTTGCATTCAAGAGGTCCCGGTTTCGAACCCGGGCACCCTCTTATTTTAAAAAAAAAGCCTTTTAGGCCTTAATTCTTTTTTAGAAAATTTCTATAAATTATAAAAAATAATTTTCATAACTTTTAACCTTTAAATTAACAAAATAATTTTTCTGTAATTTTATTTTTATAAAAAATACCTTAATATTTTATTATTAAATTTTAATTATTGTTATATAAGAATGAGTTTATGTAAAAATTAAATTTTTACTTAAATCATTAATAATCGTACACTTTCTTCGGTTAAAGTTATATGCTACTCAAACTAATAACAATGAATTTACAATTTTGTAAGAATATTTCCTTATTTTGCAAATAAATATATATATATACATACATATATATATATATATATAGATATATATTATTAATAACTAAATTGGCTTACAAACTCTCTTAAATCCTAAGGAACCTAGTTCATGTTTAACTGATAACCTTATTATTAACCTAAATCTTGTAATATTTATATATTAGGGTCTTGTGACGTTTTACCTTGGAACGGCTATTTATTTTTTATTGATCCTCATTATATACTTATTTGACATGTGAGTTTTCCTTGCCCCTTTTTCATATTTTCACACTAATTTGGGGTGAAACATGATAGCTTATACATGATACACTTATACACATTTGAGACTTGTAAATCACATGCATTCAACTTATTATTTTGTCATGGTTATTGTGTATTGTAAGTGATTATATGAGATACATAGTTTGTTTACAATCATTACTATTGCTAGCCTGGCGACGTCTTAGATCTTTGGGCCTGACAAGCCTATTTGGTGCTAAGGCCGAGGTATTGCCGGCTCCTGATGACGTATGCTTGTTCATCATGGGAACCAAATACACTTAGCCAATCTTTTTTACTTGTAATCAAGTCGAGGTTTGGTTGTAACGATATGTGTTCTATAACCTTACTTGCTTATGACCTATGACATGAATTGCTACTTGTAACCTTTTTCATATTATGTATGAAAACCTTAGAAACTCACCAACTATTTTTAGTTGACTCTTATTTTTATCATGTTTCAGGTCAACCTCAAGCTTAAAGTGATCTTTTTGAAGCATGCTATAATCTAGGACTTGGACTAGTAAATGAAATAAAAAGTTTACTTTATGTTTTGTTGCATTTGAACTTATTACTTGTTTGGGACTTATGATTGTATTTCATTTCATTTCAAGACTTATGATATCAATACTTACATTTTAATATAGCGTTATGTGGCTGTGAACAATCTTAACCCTCACATCTCGACGTTTCCGCCGTCAAGGTTGGGGTGTGACATAACATTAGTAAGTTTGATAGTGTTGACTTTGACATTGTCATTAGCAATGGCAACCGTGTCGATGTCACCTTAACATCACACGACATACACACACCACACATAAGAAGGAATTCACACATAGCAACTTCAGTCGCACGACAGGACCAGACGCACGACTCAACACTCCATCTGCACGAATCAACCCTCATTCGTACGAATCAGCTTCATTCGTACGATTGAACCTTCATTCGTGCGACTCAACATTCAGTTGTACCACACAGCACCCAATCGCACGACTCAACATCCATACGCACGAATCAACCTTCATTCATACGAATTAGCTTCATTCGTACGACTGAACCTTCATTCGTATGATTGGCATTCAGTCGTGTGATACACGCACAATCACACACATACACACAGTCGCATGACACACCCAGTCGCACCATTCAGTCGCACGAAATACACAGTCGCACGAGTCACCCAGTCGCATGGCTCAGTCGCATGGTCGACTCAGTCGCCAAAACAACAGAATCGCGACTGCAGAAGTGCAGAGCAGCCTTCGGCTGCTCCGTGCACAAGATTTACACCACATGCACTTCCAGACACCATTTCAAACACACCATACAAGAAGAACACACAGGAAGACAACACGCGCCCACGCGACCTCATGTGCTCGGGTTGGCCCGAGCACCCGGAACCCTTAAAGGATAGTAGTTAAACAAGCACGAAAAGGGACGACCAAGGTCATCTACCTGCTAGAATGGAGTAGACTTAGCTGTAGCCGAGGTCTTGCCGGTGAAAACGCGAAGAAATGAGGCGGTTTTGGCGCAAGGAGGAAGAGAAAAGTGGAGAAGAATAATATGAAGAAGAAGATTGAATAATGGAGGCTAGGGTTGGAATATGGGTATTTATACCCAACCCTAGTTTGGCAAAATGTCACGTCAGGTCCTTGCACTTAGCCCCCGAGTTCTTAAATTTGTTTCGGTTGAAAACGACTTTAATAGGCTAGTTATATAATAAATAAAATGTAATAATGATATTGGTAACTTAAAATGATTTTATAATGACAATAATATTATATAAAAATGGTATATTTAGTGATAACGATGATGAAAATTGTAAAAGTTTTAAAGATAGCATACGTTTACGATAAGAACACAAGCATAAAGATGATAAAGCAAGAATGATATCCACACGAATAGTTTATAAAGATGAGGAATGAACGATCAAAAAAAGTTAATGGAAACCACGTTAAATGACGAACCTTTAGGTGATGGATGTCACAGTTTAGTCGGTTGTTTGTTTATTGAATAAATGAACAAATGTGAACATATGTCTTGTTCTATCACTTATGTTCACAATTTTTCGTTTATTTTACTATAGTTTATGTTCAGCAGTCTAGGATAGTTTGTTGTTTACTTATTCGTTGAATTAATATATTAGTTTTTAGTAATTATAGTTGGCAATCCTTAGTAAATGCCCGATCATGGTAGCTATGTAGGTTTGATTGATGGTGAATTCTACTATTAGTGATTTTTGACAAGAATACATCTAAAATTGTAGACTTTTAATAAACTAGTTTCATATAAACAAGTTTGTTTAGAAAATGAATACCAAAATTGTCTAATGGAATTTCGTTGGTAGTCCATCACAAGGTTTTTGAAAATGTTTCGTACACATACCAACATCATCATATTTCTAAGAACAAAAAAACACTTGTGAAAATTTACTAAAAGAACATGCGTTATGCTAGTTTGGTCTCTTAAACATTTAAACTAGAATATCTTGATATTTCAAAGTATAGAACACTATTGTTTGAGTTGTATGTGCATTATCTCCTCAAGGGCACACTAACGAGTTAAAGATAGTTGTTAGTGATAGTTGGAATTGATGGACTTGCATTTTAAATATTAATCATATCTCTAACCTAGCATGAGCATAATGCATTACAGGAATTGGTGGGCTCAAAATGTGGCACACGAAAATTCCAGGTTAATTCCCGACTAACACAAACTAAGTTATCTGAACATTCATTCATGCAGTTCACTTGATAATGGTTAATTTGAGTCTGTCGTTACACAAATGTAAAGACCAGAAAAGGACAACAATAAATCAATCTCAATCCATCACACATGGAACAAATGATGATAGGAATAGTGAACACCCAAACGCAAGATAATATCATGAATAACAAGGTAAATAAGCTTTTCTCTTTAATTCACAAAGTTGCATAAGCATTATAATATTGGAATATGAGAAGTGTTACAATCACCAATATGAAAATAACTGTTTATACTAACATGAAAGTTCTCACCTTAGCTCCATGTTCTCACATCTTAGATGTTTCGCGGTGTTAAATGACGTTGGTTAGAGATATCATATAAAAGCTTAATCTAAAAGAAAATGTCATGTATCCAATTTTTAAAAAAAAACCTTTATAACACTTTGTGAAGGTTAATTATAAAATATATAAATTCTATAATTATCATATTAATCCTTAATTGTATAGTATTTAAATAATAATTACATGATTTACCAATATTATATAAAATCTATTCTTATAAAAATAACTTTGTTAAATTTTTATTTTAAAAGAAAATTGTTAAGGTTTTTAAAGTGGTAAATTAGAAAAAAAATAGTAGGATAGCTTTAAAAATAACCGAAGTTTACAAAATCTCTTTTTATAATTTTTAGAGAATTTTATACATTTTTTAAAAGGCTGAAAAGCCAAAAACAATTGAATTGGAGGTCGCCGGGTTCGAACCCGGGACCTCTAATTCGGGATGTAAGTGGGGAACCAGTGAACCAAGGCATCCAGCCGCGTTTAAAACTCCGCCTTAAAAAGCTAAATACAATAAACACAGAAATCCCCAATTTCCTTAGAACCTAGATTGATCAAACCCAAAATCAAAGACCGAAACGATATTGTTTTCGCGAATGATCATGGGGCTTTGATTCCCCATGTGATTACGAGTCTACGGACACAATTAATTACCCGATTCGATGTTTATGCAGACAAAAACACTTGCAGATGAGTTGCGACGAGGCTTGAATCCGTTCAAGGTGCAATTGCTGATATAAACCAAATTAAACTTGTGTGAATCTTCGAGTGATGCTCATGGTTCTAAGCCCTCAACTAATAGAAGTTAAACGTTCGAAGACTGGAGTTCGGTCTGCCTCAATTTCGCGATGGGATAGGGTTCTATGTGCGATGATTTCAGGTGTTTAGACTGAAATTGTACATAGGAATCGAGTAGAAACGGTTAAACGATTGTGTGGGTTCAATTAATTTGGTTATTATTGATCTTTAATGCACAAACGGTCCGATGATTGAAAGCAAGTTTAATGGAATACTTCAAACCTGAAACCGAAGCTTTAACTCGATTAAACCCGATTATTACACACCTCTAGAGTCGAATCATGCCCATGAATCGATTGGAAACGGTTTTAGGTTCGTAAATTGGCGTTTTAAAGGGGTTTTAGGGCTGCCGGAGTTCACGGGAAATGGCCGGCGGTGGCCGGAGTCGGTCACCGGTTTTACGGGGGAAACAATTTGATTTTCTTTCGAAAATTACACATATAGCCCCTCAAGTTACAATGTTTATCATTTTATGTAAAAACTCTCATATTAAGTTTCTAAAATGGCAAAAACACCCCCTCAACTTTATTACTTTAAGTTTTAACATTTTTAAGTTTAATGATTTTTTTTTATTATAAATTATTATTATTATAGTTATCATTATTGTTGTTATTATTATTAATATTATTTTTATTATTAGCGTTGATATTATTTTTATTATAAAATATTATTTACCATAATTCTTATGTTCAAAACAATAGATAAACTATAATCTTTTATATTAAAGGATTAAGAATAGATCACATAACTACCCACAAGTTTCATGAAAAGGCATTAATAGTCCCTACAGAATAAACGAGATTAACTATTAGCTAACCAAAAATACAAGATGTTACAGTCTCCCCAACTTAAAAGAATTTCGTCCTGAAATTAGAAATAAGCTAAGAGAATAAATGCGGGTATCTCTCCTTCATATGATCCTCGCGTTCCCAAGTGAACTCAGCTCCACATTTGTTTTCCCAACGAACTTTAACGATAGGTGTGGTAGTTGTTCGGGTCTTCTTCAGGGTACGATCCATAATCTCAACAGGCTTCTCAACAAAGTGCAATGACTCATCAACTTGAATTTCCTCTAGTGGAACATGCAAGTTTTCATCAGCCAAGCACTTCCTCAGGTTTGAAACATGAAAGACAGGATGAACTCCGCTAAGTGCAGCAGGTAACTCCAGTTTGTAAGCCACTTTCCCAATTCTTTTCAAAATCTTGAAAGGTCCTACGAAGCGTGGGGCTAACTTACCCTTCTTCCCAAAACGTACAACACCCTTCCATGGAGAGACTTTAAGAAGAACCATGTCGTCGACTTGAAACTCCAATGGTTTGCGTCTTTTATCGGCATAACTCTTTTGGCGACTTCTAGCCACTTCAAGGTTATTTCGAATTTTGAAAACTTTGTCAGTCGTTTCCTGAATAAGTTCCGGACCAGTGATAAGATTTTCCCCAATGTCAGTCCAACAGATAGGAGAACGACATTTACGACCATACAACGCCTCGAATGGTGCCATCTTAATACTTGAGTGATAACTATTGTTATACGAAAATTCCGCGAGCGGTAAATGCGTATCCCAATCACCACCAAAATCAAGGACACAAAGACGTAGCAGATCTTCAAGGGTTTGGATTGTTCGTTCGGTTTGACCATCGGTTTGAGGATGGTAAGCCGTACTTAAATCCAATTGAGTTCCCAAAAGCTCTTGCATCGAAGACCAGAAGTGTGAAGTGAAACGAGCATCTCGATCAGAAATGATGTGTAAGGGTACGCCATGACGACTCACAATTTCATCAACATAGATTCGGGCTAGCCTCGAAACCTTGTACGTGTCTCGTATGGGTATGAAATGTGCTGTCTTGGTCAAACGGTCAACGATGACCCAAATACTATCATGACCACGAGGTGTACGAGGTAACTTGGTTATGAAATCCATGGATATATGTTCCCATTTCCACATAGGGATTTCGGGTTGCTCAAGTAAACCACTTGGTCGTTGATGTTCGGCTTTGACCCTTGCGCACGTGAGGCACTTGGAAACATAAGTCGCGATATCTTTCTTCATTCACGGCCACCAATATTGACCACGCAGGTCCATGTACATCTTATCGGAGCCAGGATGAACGGAGTATCGGGTTTGATGAGCTTCGTTCATAATAAAGTGCCGAAGGTTGTCGCGATTCGGGATCCAAAGTCGATTCAGGAAATACCACATGCCGTTTGGTTTTGTCTCCAATTGTGACCGAATGTTAGTCATCAAATCTTCATCTTTTCCTTCGTCATTAGTGCCGCTTGTTGAGCCTCGCGAATGCATAACTCGAGGTCACTATCGATCCTTATGTTTTGGAGCATGATAGTAGCCTCGTTGACATCCATGCGAATCTCGGTATCAAATTCTCCTAACGTATCAAACCATTGTCTTCGATCTCGGATTTCTTGAAGTGAGACCGTCTTGTTGTGGACCTTGCGGCTTAGTGCGTCGGCTACAACATTCGCCTTTCCAGGATGATAGCGTATGTCGCAGTCGTAGTCACTAATCAACTCAATCCAACGTCTTTGTCTCATGTTGAGATCCTTTTGATTGAACACGTGTTGGAGACTCTTATGATCGGTGTAGACTATGCATTGCGTCCCATATAAGTAGTGTCGCCAAATTTTCAATGCAAAAACCACCGCACCAAGTTCAAGATCATGTGTTGTGTAGTTAACTTCATGAACCTTTAATTGTCTCGACGCGTATGCTATAACTTTGCCTCGTTGCATGAGAACACAACCAAGACCTTGATTAGAAGCATCACAAAATACAGTAAAGTCGTCGTTTCCATCGGGTAATGTGAGAATAGGGGCATTACACAACTTGCGCTTCAATGTCTCGAAAGCCTCTTCTTGCTCGGGTCCCCATTCAAAAAGTCGGTTCTTTTGGGTTAGCGCCGTTAATGGTTTAGCAATCTTCGAGAAATTTGCTATGAACCTACGGTAGTATCCCGCTAAACCCAGAAAAGAACGAACCTCAGTTGGGGTTGTGGGAACACACCAATTCTTCACAGCTTCAATTTTAGCAGGATCCACGTGAATTCCTTGGCTATTCACCACATGCCCCAGGAATTGAACTTCCTCCAACCAAAATTCACACTTGGAAAGCTTGGCGTATAATTGCTCCTTCTTCAAAAGTCCAAGTACTTGCCGCAAGTGTGTCTCGTGATCGATTTTCGTCTTGGAATAAATAAGAATGTCATCAATGAACACGATTACAATTTATCCAAATACGGTTTACATACTCGATTCATGAGATCCATGAACACGGCAGGTGCATTGGTCAAACCAAAAGGCATAACCATGAACTCGTAGTGCCCATATCGAGTACGAAAAGCGGTCTTTGGAATGTCATCATTGTGAACACGTAGTTGATGATACCCAGAGCGTAGATCGATCTTTGAGAATTGAGTTGCCCCTTGAAGTTGGTCGAAGAGATCATCGATTCGAGGAAGAGGGTATCGGTTTTTGATAGTAAGTTTGTTGAGTTCCGGTAGTCGATGCACATACGGAATGACCCATCCTTCTTCTTCACAAATAGTACAGGTGCGCCCCACGGTGATGAACTAGGGCGAATAAAACCCTTATCGGTCAACTCTTGCAGTTGACTAGCGAGCTCTTGCATTTCAGAAGGTGCAAGACGATAAGGCGATTTAGCCACAGGGTTTGCACCAGGGATTAAATCAATTTTGAACTCAACTTCTCGCACGGGAGGTAACCCTTTAAGATCTTCGGGAAAAACTTCGGGAAAGTCTCGCACAACAGGAATGTCCTTCAACTCCTTACCCTTGGCTTTCATATTAACTACATATGCCATGAAAGCCATGTAGTTTTTACTTAAGCACTTACGGGTCTTGATACAAGACATGAGTTTGAGTCTTTGGGACGATTTCTCCCCAAAGACCTTCAAGGTATCTCCAGTCGGCAAAGGAATTCGGATACACTTCTCGAAACATAGAATTTCCGCACGATGTTTGGCTAACCAATCCATGCCAATGATAACATCAAAGCTTCCCAATTGCATAGGAATAAGGTCGACGGAGAACTCGTGTTCGTTAAGGCTCAAGGTGCAGTCGCGTATCACGTCATCAACGACAATAGATTTTCCATCGGCGACCTCGACCGTGAAAGATCTCTCTAGTTTTGCACGCGGTTTAGAAAGTATAGGTTCGAATTCCAAGGACACGAAACTCCTATCGGCACCCGAATCAAACAATACAGATGCATAAAGATTATTTACAAGATACGTACCTGTTTGGTAACAACCTATTATTGATATGATAAACATAAATAGGAAATTTTTACAAGACAAGAAAAGGACTAGAAGAAATTTAACGGCGTACCATTCACCACGTCGTTGTTGGCTTGCGCTTGGTGGCGTTGATGTTGAAAGCCCTTCCACGAGCCGATGGCACAGTTCCCGCATTGCGAGGACATTGAGGGCGAATATGACCAGCCTCGCCACAGTTGTAGCAGGTTCGGTTGATAAGCATGGCAGTGTTGTTTGGCGCACGAAGACAAGTAGCCACTAAATGACCATACTTTCCACACAGAGAGCAGACTCGACATGGAATGTTGTTTGCATGGTGGTACTTGCACGTGTTACACATAGGATGTGGACCAGCATAAACCTTAGCCATGGGGGCTTGATTTGCAATCATCATTTGTTTTTGAGGAGCATTAGGAGCGGTCACGGCGTAGTTGCGTGTCGGAGTGAACTTACGTTTCTTGTTTTGAGAAGATGACTCGGCCTTTACCTCCCTTGTTGCCTCGGGTGTCACCTTCACCATAGCCTTGGAACCCTTTGACGACATCGTGCCAGCTCTTATATGATTCTCGGTGAGCTGTGCAGTGATAGTAATCGCTTCCTCCAAAGTTGTGGGCCTACTACCCACCACAACATCTTGAATTTGAGATGGCACCCCTTGATAAATTCTCGATGTTACGGGGCACGGTGTCCACCATGTGTGGTAGAAGCATACTCAACTCATGATGTCGGGTGGAATAAGCCAAGTGATTCCCACCATCTTGTTTAAGGTTCCAGAATTCCTCCTCCAGCTTTTGTAATTCGCTTCTTGGGCAGAACTTTTGGATCATAATATCTTTGAATTCCTCCCAGGGCATCGCCATTGCAACCTCAGTTCCCCGGTTTCTCTTTTCACTATTCCACCAAGTTAGCGCTCGTTGTTGAAGAACACTTGTAGCATAGCGAACCTTGAGCTCATCGGGGCACTCGCTAATAATAAATGTGTTCTCCATACCTTCAAACCACTCGAGAAGTCCCGTGGCTCCTTCTTTTCCACTAAAACTAGTGGGTTTGCACGAGTTGAAGTGTTTGAAAGTGCAAGTATGATTGTTCCCGTGTTGATTATTCCCGTTTTGATTGTTGCTATTGTCTCCATTAGCACCACTATTGTTCCCATTGGTATTGTTGTTGCTATTAGCCATTAGTGTGCTATTAAGTTCAGCAACCATAGTCGGAAGAACGGCCGCCATTTGTCGGGCAATCATAGCAGCTAGCTTACGGTCGGAACTTCCACGCTTTCCATGGTGACGAGACATGCTGGATATACAAAATGAGTTAGTTACAGGAGCGGGGATAACAGAGGATAGTAGTTTAACAAAGATAAGCTAAGAGTTTTAAGGTACACGGGATGTTTCCATTTGGTAACGCATTACCATTTGAAAACATTGACACGTCAAGGTGAATTGAACCATTTACCTTAGAAACTTGTGTATGTTGACCATAGTTTATCACTCATCCCAGAAATCCCCAGGTAAGCATAACTAGTCCCGTAGGATTTATGCGATATGCTTGCCTTAGCCCGAGGGCCTTTTGCCAGGAAAACCAGGATACAGGTGTCTATGTGTCACACAATATTTCTTAGGTTCATAGAATCAAAACCTTGATAAGATTTATACAGATTAGACGTAACGTCTAAAGATCCAAGTCATAACATAAACATAAGATTCCACGTGTCGACGAGAATAAGATTAAGAGAGTTCATGTTCGGGGGAGTCAAAGGGTCAAAGTTAAGTTTAGGGAGACAAATAACAATGGTTAGGCAATCCTATGCTAAGGCATCAAATTGCACGTAAGAGGCATAGCATTATGTAGCATGAAAAGTATATAATTTACAAGATAGAAATATAATTCTATAAGGTTCATGCATACTATAGCCTAGGTCACCATTTCTAATAACCTAGATCCCTATAGTTATGGGCTCTGATACCAATCTGTCACACCCCAACCTTGACGGCGGAAACGTCGAGGAGTGAGAGTTAAGATCGTTCACAGCCACATAACGCTGTTAAATAATCCAAATATAATTTAAACATAAGTTTCATTTATCACATTACAAACATAAGTTTCAAAAAAATAAAAGCATAACATAGAATGTAACAAATCATTCTATTTTATTTATTAATCTAGGTCCATTCCTAGATTGTGCAAGCTTCAATGTGTAGGAACCAAACTTGGGCGTTTTCTGAAACATGTTAAAAATAAAAGGTCAACACAAAAAAAATGTTGGTGAGCATTCCATAGTTTTCAATACATAAGTATATAAAAGATGGCAAATCAAGTCATAAGTTAGTGAATATAGTGATTAGGGATGCTATGGTCCATGCAACAATCAAACCTTGACAATATTTTACAAGTCTCAACGTTAAAAGTATATACGATCAGCTAAGTGTACTTGGATCAACCAAGCAGGCTTGTCTTACCCATAGATCTATGACTTCGCTGGGCTAGCAATAGTTAATGATTGTACATATAACGCCATAACATGGTAACCACACAAGTTCAACTAACCACAACTTAACATGATGTATTGCCATAAAGTTTACAAGTCTCAAATAAGTTTACAGGTGCAAAGTATAAATTAACATGTTTCACCCCAAAGTGTGAAAGTATAAAAAGGGGTATGGAATACTCACTTGACCAAATAATATATATTTGATAATTATTAAGAATAATAACAAGCAACGTTCAACGTAGACCTTCACAACGCACCTAAAACAAGTATATATTTACAGGTTACAATTAGAATAATTAATAGTTAAACGATGCTAAGGTTTCAAATTGGTATTTTGCGGTGTTAAATGACGTTGGTTAGAGATATCATATAAAAGCTTAATCTAAAAGAAAATGTCATGTATCCAATTTTTTTAAAAAAAAACCTTTATAACACTTTGTGAAGGTTAATTATAAAAATATAAATTCTATAATTATCATATTTAATCCTTAATTGTATAGTATTTAAATAATAATTACAAGATTTACCAATATTATATAAAATCTATTCTTATAAAAATAACTTTGTTAAATTTTTATTTTAAAAGAAAATTGTTAAGGTTTTTAAAGTGGTAAATTAGGAAAAAAAATAGTAGGATAGCTTTAAAAATAACCGAAGTTTACAAAATCTCTTTTTATAATTTTTAGAGAATTTTATACATTTTTTAAAAGGCTGAAAAGCCAAAAACAATTGAATTGGAGGTCGCCGGGTTCGAACCCGGGACCTCTAATTCGGGATGTAAGTGGGGAACCAGTGAACCAAGGCATCCAGCCGCGTTTAAAACTCCGCCTTAAAAAGCTAAATACAATAAACACAGAAATCCCCAATTTCCTTAGAACCCTAGATTGATCAAACCCAAAATCAAAGACCGAAACGATATTGTTTTCGCGAATGATCATGGGGCTTTGATTCCCCATGTGATTACGAGTCTACGGACACAATTAATTACCCGATTCGATGTTTATGCAGACAAAAACACTTGCAGATGAGTTGCGACCGAGGCTTGAATCCGTTCAAGGTGCAATTGCTGATATAAACCAAATTAAACTTGTGTGAATCTTCGAGTGATGCTCACGGTTCTAAGCCCTCAACTAATTAGAAGTTAAACGTTCGAAGACTGGAGTTCGGTCTGCCTCAATTTCGCGATGGGATAGGGTTCTATGTGCGATGATTTCAGGTGTTTAGACTGAAATTGTACATAGGAATCGAGTAGAAACGGTTAAACGATTGTGTGGGTTCAATTAATTTGGTTATTATTGATCTTTAATGCACAAACGGTCCGATGATTGAAAGCAAGTTTAATGGAATACTTCAAACCTGAAACCGAAGCTTTAACTCGATTAAACCCGATTATTACACACCTCTAGAGTCGAATCATGCCCATGAATCGATTGGAAACGGTTTTAGGTTCGTAAATTGGCGTTTTAAAGGGGTTTTAGGGCTGCCGGAGTTCACGGGAAATGGCCGGCGGTGGCCGGAGTCGGTCACGGTTTTACGGGGGAAATAATTTGATTTTCTTTCGAAAATTACACATATAGCCCCTCAAGTTACAAATGTTTATCATTTTATGTAAAAACTCTCATATTAAGTTTCTAAAATGGCAAAAACACCCCCTCAACTTTATTACTTTAAGTTTTAACATTTTTAAGTTTAATGATTTTTTTTTATTATAAATTATTATTATTATAGTTATCATTTATTGTTGTTATTATTATTAATATTATTTATTATTAGCGTTGATATTATTTTTATTATAAAATATTATTTACCATAATTCTTATGTTCAAAACAATAGATAAACTATAATCTTTTATATTAAAGGATTAAGAATAGATCACACAACTACCCACAAG
This sequence comes from Flaveria trinervia, assembly GCA_025506515.1. Classification (NCBI taxonomy): domain Eukaryota; kingdom Viridiplantae; phylum Streptophyta; class Magnoliopsida; order Asterales; family Asteraceae; genus Flaveria; species Flaveria trinervia. The sequence goes on along the minus strand of CM046457.1, from coordinate 48,363,895 downwards.
TTTCATGAAAAGGCATTAATAGTCCCTACAGAATAAACGAGATTACTATTAGCTAACCAAAATACAAGATGTTACATCAGGACATGTTCCTGACTTACCTTTGTCACCACTAAAGTTGGTAACATGTACTATCATGAAAAGGTAAACAATGGAATAATGTATAGTCAACAACATGGCTCTTTGGGAAGAAGCCATGTTGTATCAGAAGTCTGCAGCGGAGTGTCAGAGACCATACTTGTGTCCACCGGTTATAGTAGTGTTTTCCGAAGGTTAAATGGCTTCGGAAGAGTAAGTACTTCCGAAGCCACTTATACTTCGGAAGAGGCTGCTTCTTCCAAGGTTTAGAGACTTCCTTTTTTACATCATACTTCGGAAGTAATCTTCACTTTATTCTTCTAAGTCTTGAACTTCGGAAGTATGCATTTGTCTTCGGAAGTAGAGTTCTATCTTCGGAAGTTGGTCTTTCCCTTTGTCTTCGGAAGAACTCTACAACCTTCGTAAGTTCCATGATAAGCTTCGGAAGCCTTTGCATGCAGTACCAAAATAACTTAAATGATATAGTTTTGGTTGCATTAGCCTTCTTCTTGATCCAACAAACTCCCCCTAGGCTGATGCTACCAAAACTTCACTTATCTCTTCTTCTTAAAACTTTCAGCACCAAGGAGAGTAAATATTTGTCTGTCTCCTTGTTCTTCCCTGATGTGGTACTAAGAAGCTTGTACAGATCCTTGGTAGACAGAAATCCAGTCTGTCACTTTGGATAACATGTACCCTTTGTTGTTGCCCTCTGAAAAGAGTTAGTTAATAGGAACTCTAATCATATTCCCATCAAACTATAGGTTCCAATTCAGGACCTTCCACCATCTGTAGAAAGGCAGCAACTTTGGTGGGAGATCTTTCCTTGTCTTCCTGTCTTCTCAACATCAAATCTTCTTCAATCTTTGCCTTTCCAGTTAGCTCAGCTAGATGAAGACTGCTGAGATGATTTCTGATGAGTGCAGCAGTTTCAGAGTTGGAGGGGTTGGAGAATGGCTTCTCTGCTAACTCAGTAATGTCGAATCTGCTAGAGTGTAACAAAGAGGTTGCATTGAGTCTGTTGATTTCACCATTCTCTCTTTCCAGAAAAAAGTTATGAGAAGGTTCATCGAACCTCCACTGGATTATCTTCCTTCTAGGCATAAGAGACTGACTAGGAATCTTGTCCTATTTTCTTGTATCTAGCAGAGTCACCAGTTTCCTTCTGAGCTTCTTTTCTTCCTCATTTAAAGAGTCTGAATTGAGGCCCAAAATTCTTGTAGCCTAGTCCAAAGTTCCACTAGGCAAATCAAGAATCTGTCTCTTGTGAGGGAACTTGAAGATATGTCTACATAGGTGATGTTAATAGAGTCTTCTATAGTGCAATTAGTGAGCTTCGTCTTGATTGCCTTAAACTCCTCAAGGGAGAGATGTTGAGAAGGCTGAAGGGATGGTTGGTTGGTGATATGGTAGGTTTAGGTTCAGAGGTTCTGGCTAGTGTTTTGGGTTGGATAATGAAAAGTTTGGGTGGTTGAGGTGAGGGAGTAGGTGTGGGTAGTGATGTGGGTTCAGGGGTGAAAGGTTCAGGTTTAATGGTGAATGGTGAGGGTGAAGGTTCAGGTTATGGTTGGGTAGAAGCAGTGAAGGTCATCCCTTTTACCCTTCTATACATCTCTTTCCTTTTCCCCATCCGGATGTCAGCCTTAATTTCACTAACAATCAGTTGGAGTGTCCTTTCAGACATAGGACCCACCTGCCTACTAGAGAAGCCATGAGCCCGAAGATAGTCCTTCATCCAGGCTTTCTTAGTGAGCTTCTTGGAGGCAGTGACCCTAGCCTCTTCTTCCTTCTTCTTCTCTCTGGCCTTTTCTTTTGCAGCCTTCTTCCTTTCTTTCTACATTTGATCCTGCTCTTTGTTGTAGAGCCAGAGGATCATATCATCATTGTGTGGAGAGAGTTCTTGAAGATCAAAGCCTCTGGAGAGTAGGAAGTTTATCCTGTCTCTCCTCAGCTGCAATTCAACCTCCTTATGTTTCTCTTCCTCTACCTCCAAGGCCAACCTGGCTTCTTCTTCAAGTCTCAGCCTGGTTGCCTTCCCCAGATCCACCAACTCCTCTAATGGTAGCAGGAGTGTTTCTTTATTGGCAGCTCCTATTTCAATGAGCTGGTCAATGATCTGCTCTCTTCTTTTATTGATGACAACCTCCTGATTGGAAGCAATGCTTTTGTACTGGCAGCTAGCAACTTCTCAGTCTGAAGTCTTCCTTTCTTCTTAAGTTTCTCAATCTTCTCCTCTTCCTGAAGCTCTTCCACAGTCATCTCCTTTTTCCTTTGTCTTTTGAAGATCCTGACTGTGGTGGTTCTTGGAGAGAGGTTTCTGATTGTGAGAGAGTCAGAGATGGTGTCTGAGATGGAGGTGCAATTGGAAAGTCCTCACTGCTCACCTCAGATGCCATTTCCAGGATAGCATCTGTGATGATCAGTTCCTCGGGCATTTTGAACAGTCCTCTGCAACTTCCATTTCAGCTTCGGAAGATTCAGCTTGTTCTTCCGAGGCTTTAACTTCAACTTCAGAATTTGAAGGAGATGCAGATTCTGTCCCAACTGTTTCAGTTGCTGGGCCATCAATTCTCATTTCCCCTTCGAATTAAATCTTAGGTTCCATAAGGACCTTAGGTTGACCAACTTCTTCCACAGTGGTAGAAGGTGCAGTCAGCCTTTGAAGCTCTTCTGCTCTAAAGTATATCATTGCAGCATCATGGCTTGGCTGCTCAAAGGAAGATCTTAACAGAAACTTGGTGAAGAGTCTGTAGAGATCACTGAGCATCCTTGGATCAATCTGAAGAGTGACTTGAGATGTTTTAGTCACAGAGATGATGGGAGAAGAAGATGTTGAAGTAGAAGGCCGGCTCTGTGGTTCCTCATGTGTTTGTCTTTGAACATTCTCCCCTTTTTGGTAGCATCATCTTGAGAGCTAGATGATCTGGAGGAGGAAGTCAGTAAGACCTGAATAGGTACATGCCTAACAGACCTCTCTGTTTGTTTCTCAGCTAGTTGAGCCTTGAGATTGTCAATCTCAAGTTGCTGAGTGGCTGACCTTGCCTCTAAAGTTCTAACCAGAGATTTCGGGTTGAGACTTTAGAAAGAAGATCTTGAATGAGGAGTTGCGTGCTTCCCTCATCTTCTTTCGAAGATTCACAGGGAGATGAGATAACATACCTAGTATGTTCAGCCTCACCACCAGATGTGGTTTCTTGGCACCCTGGTTTCCCATGCTCAATGATGTCTCTTCAGAGTCATCAAAGGCTCAGTTGCCGTAGATTCAGTCAGAGAAGTGTTACCACTATCCACAAGGTCCATTGAGGCACCTTCTATAGTGGCAGATGAATCTACATGAGTCCCCTTCACATCAGTGGGACTCACCTCAGTTGTTGGTTGCTGATGGGGGCTAGAGATAAGGGATTTCTCCGAGCTCTGTTGATCTTGGAGAGGGTGTTGTAAATCAACTTCATTGCCATGGAGAGATGTTATCTCTTCATCAGTTTTAAACAGAAGGTTAGTGAAAGATAGGGAGGTTAATCCTACTGACCCGGGACTTTGGTCAATGTCTACAGGCATTGAGCCTTTGGTGGGGTTGTCCCTTGTTGGCATCTCAGAAGAGTGTAAATACTCATTTTGTGGGCTGCTAGTTTGGGTGTCAGGCTCATGGGTTTGAGACTGAGGAGACTCAAAACCCAAATTGAGGTCGAAAGAGAAGGATGGAGAGACCTCTGACTGAGTGAGAGCCCATTTTTCCACTCTAATATTTTGGATTGAATAGGAGGGGCTTGTTCAATTAGAGTAGATTGAACAAGGGTTCGTTTGGGGCATCTCTGATATGTAATGGTGATGGGTGGAGAAGGTAGTATTTGCATTGAGGTGGAGGTTGCTGGTGTGGGTTCATCACCTGTGAGGTGAACAGGGATGTCACCAGGAGCTATGCGCTCAATCATACCTGGAAGCTAAGCAGTGTGACTTCTAGTGAAGTTGGTAGACATCTTCTTCAAGGTCTTGAAGATGGAAGGCCGCATTTGGGGAACAGTCAAAGCACCTGCATAGACAAGCATGCTCTGGTCCAACTCACAGTTGATTATGTGTTGAAGGAATCTGGGATACATGAAGAATGTTTCCCTTTGCAAATTCCCAATCAAATTTGAGAACACAAATCGTGAGTAGTTAAAGCGCAGGCCTCTCACCAATCCATGAACTAAGCATCCTAGTTCATAAGAGATTTGATCCCATCCCCTGGATTTGTTGGACATACAATGAAGAACAACATGCAGGAGGAACTTCCAATTGTAGGAGAAGTTGAACTTGTAGACTGTCGACATGCTGATGTCTCCACCATATCCCATTAGGATATAAGTGCTATCTAGATCTTCCTTACAGAATTCAGTAGGAGCCCCTTCATCATAAAGCTCAAGATGCTCCCTGATGAGTTGTTTGATGATGATCAACTCCTGTCCACAGATGCTGGACCGTAATACATGAATCCCATTTAGGGTTTCAACTTGACCATTTCCCCAAAATTCTGCCATTTGGTTGGAGAAAACAGTGGGGTTAACGGTATGGGCAGTCTAGTAGGTTGATTGGGTGAGAAAGGAGATGATTTCAGAGAAGTCAGCATCTCTTGAAGAATCAAGGAATGCGACTTGGTTGTGTTGAGGGTTGAGTATCATTTGGAAAGGTGAATTTGGATGATTTTGAGCTGGGGTAAAGTTGGAGAGGAGAAATTTCTAGGGCAGTAAAATTTGCAAGTAAGAAAATGGAATTGAGTAGTCGAGATTATTTAAAAGATTGTGGAATGGCAGTAATGGGGGTTAGGATAAGGTGATGTGATGGTTTAGTGGATGAATTGACAGTGGCGATAAGGTTAAAATCAGTTAAATAATCCGACATCATTAACAAAATCTTTGCTTTTTATAGAGTGGGGCCCAAGAGATTTAAGTTACACAGTGAAATCTCTCTTCCGAGTGTAAAACATTTCTGAAGGTAACTTGTCTTCCGAAGGCAATTCTTACTTCCGAAGGCAAGACTTTGCTTCTGAAGGTTAGAGTTGCTTCCGAATAGAGAATTTGTAAGTTTCGAAAGTAGATCTGATATACAATCAATCGCTTCTTCCGAGACCAAAAATTCTTCCGAGAAGAAGTTATTCTTTGAGAAATTTTGCTTTAGAAGATATGAGAATGTCTTCCGAAGGTTATTTCTCTTCGGAAGGAATTTACACTTAGAAAATTTTAGAGAGAATTTCTTATAACAGGGCTTAAATTGTATTGACACAAGACTTACATATTAAAAAGGTTTTCAAAAGAGATCAAACTAATCAGTGTTTATCATCCCAATAGCGGTTATGAGATACTTAAATCTTTGTTCATCAAAAGCTTTGGTGAACAGATCAGCATATTATTCATTTGAATCAACTTTGATTAACTTGATTAGATTTTTCTCATGAATATCTCTAATGAAATGATACCTGATGTCAATATGCTTTGTTTTGGAGTGCTTCACTGGATTTTTAGTAATGGAGATAGCACTATTGTTGTCGATATGGATAGGAGTATTCATAAAGTTAAATCCATAGTCTAACATTTGATTTTGAATCCATAGCAGTTGAGCGCAACAACTAGCAGCAGTAATGTATTCAGCTTCAGCAGTTGATGTAGAGACACAAGATTGTTTCTTGCATTGCCATGAGATGATCTTTCCACCAAGAAATTGACATCCTCCTGATGTTGATTTCTTGTCAACATTGCAGCCTCCATAGTCACTATCAGAGTATCCATAAAGATTGAAATCCTTGTTTCTGGGATACCAGAGACCTAGTTTAGGTGCTCTTTTGAGGTATCTGAGGATTCTCTTAACAGCAGCTAGGTGAGACACCTTTGGAGCAGCCTGATATCTTGCACAAATGCAAGTAGAAAACATGATATCAGGTCTACTGGCTGTTAGATACATCAAAGAACCAATTACCCTATACTGATGTTGATCAGTATCCTGCCCCTCAAGGCCAGGACAAAGATTATGGTTTCTGGGTATGGGTGTCTTGGCAGGCTTGCAATCCTTCATCTCAAATCTTTTTAAGATGTTAGAGACATATTTAGATTGATTAATGAAGAACCCTTCCTTCAGTTGCTTTACCTGAATTCTAAGGAAAAAGTCCATTTTTCCCATGGAGCTCATCTCAAACTTTTTCTTCATAATGCTCTCAAAGTCCTTGCACATTTGGTCATTTGAGGAACCCAATATGATGTCATCACATAGACTTGTACGAGCAAAATGTCCTTTCTAGAGTTTCTAATGAAGAGAGTCTTATAATGGTACCTCTAGTGTAGCCATTCTTTAGAAGAAACTGAGACAAAGTCTCATACCACAACCTAGGTGCTTGGTGCAGCCCATATAGAGCTTTATCCAATTTGCACACATAGTTGGGGTGCTGTAGATCTTCAAATCTTGGAGGTTGGCATACATAGACTTCCCTATCTACATCCCCATATAGAAATGCACACTTGACATCAAGTTGGTATACTATGAAGTCCTTGGATGCAACATAAGCAAGGAAGATCCTAACTGCCTCAAGTCTTGCAACTGGTGCAAAGACATCAGTATAATCGATTCCTTCCTCTTGAGTTTATCCTTGAACTACAAGTCTTGCCTTATTCTTAATGATCAAGCCTCTATCATCTCTCTTGTTTCTGAAAACCCATTTGGTGCCTATAGGTACTTGACCAGATGGTAGCGGACATAGGTTCCATACCTTCTGTCTCTTGAATTGAAGCAGCTCCTCTTGTATCGATTCAAGCCAGCTACTATCTTTCAAGGCATCTTCTACCTTCTTGGGTTCCATCTGAGATAGAAAGCATGAGTACAAGTAGACATTCCCTTGATGAGTCTGTCCTCTTGTTCTACACCCTCAGAGACATTCCATATGATGTTCTCAGTTGGATGAGTGTTATGAATCCTAAGACGAGGAATCACTTCCAGTTGCAGAGATAGATCCAAGTTAGACATATTCTGCTCAGAACTGGAACACTCTGTCCAGCTGCTGTTTCAAAGTCATTCAATGATGACTGATTGAATGAATGAGAAACATCATCAATAGTTGGCTGTGAAGTAGTATTAACAGTTGTCTGGTCCTTCAAAATACTACTTCCTTCTGCTTGCTGTTGTGGTGGATCACCTGATGAGTTTTGAGGCTCAGTAGGTGATTCACTTGTTGAAGCTTCACATTCCTTGATATAGTTAAACTATCGGATCTGTGAATAGTGGAAGCTTGGTGTATTGCAGCACTTGGAGAATTTGGTCTAGGCCTGGGAAGCTCAAACAGTTGATCATTAGCAGTAGCATCACATCATTTTGAGCACCTATCCCAACTGAAACATTCTCACAAGAGGTTTAGAATAGTTTGGAAACAATTCTAAATCAAAGATATGATCAGGTCCATTCCCCTAACACAAGGAGTGTGCTCATTAACAACTATATGATGACTCCTCAAATTGTGATTCTTAATGTTGTATACTCTGTAAGCTTTGGAGCTAGAAGAATATCCAACAAAGATAGCATCATCCGACTTTTCAGCAAATTTTGCCAAATTGTCCTTTGTGTTAAGTATGGTACACCTGCTGCCAAAAGACCTTAGAAAGCCAATGAACGGTGGCCTCTTATTCCATAGCTCATAAGGGGGTTTTCCATGTGGCTTAACTACAAGAACTCTGTTCTGCATATAACATGCAGTGCTGACTGCCTCTGCCCAGAATGTTAGAGGTAGCTTTGAATCAGCTAACATAGTTCGAGTAGCCTCAATAAGTGTCATATTCCTCCTCTCAGCAACACCGTTTTGTTGAGGAGTTCTAGGAGCACTATATTGTCTGGCAATTCCTTTTAAGTTACAGAATGAGTCAAGAACGAAGTTCTTAAACTCAGTCCCTTGATCACATCTAATTATTTTAACCTTGTGATCAATTTGATTTTCTATTTTAAGAATAAAAGATTTTAATGTTTCAGCAGTTTCATCTTTAGTTTTTAAAAAGAATACCCATGTGAATCTTGTAAAATCATCAACTATCACAAGGCAATATGATTTCCTTCCAATGCTCATTATACTTGTGGGACCAAAAAGATTCATGTGTAATAAGTGCAATGGAGTAGTGATAGAGTTAACACATTTGGATTTATGAGATATCCTGTGTTGTTTCCCTTTCAGGCATGCAACACAGTTATCTTTGCAGAAAAACTCATTTTTAGGCAAACCATATACCAAGTTATTTTTAGCCAATTTATTCATTGTCTTAAAATTTACATGACATGTACGTTATGCCATAGTGTTGACTCATCACGATCAGCTTTGTAAAGAAAGCATGATACTTCACCCATTGGGGAAGCATTGTTCATATCAAGCTTGTACATATCCCCTTTCCTGGGAGATGTAAGAAGCACCAATTCTGGAGGAATTGTCATCCCTGGTTTGAGGATAATGCACTCATGTTCTGTGAATAGCATTTGGTGCTTTTGATCATAGAATTAAGAAACACTTAACAGATTGTGTTCAAGTTGTTTGACAAAATTGACTTTGTCAACTTTTCACTTACCATTAGATATATTCCCTCAGCTAGAAATATATCCTCTGGCCTCACCTCCAAATTGGACAGGACCTCCATCATAGTTCTGAAACTATTGAAGTAGAGATCTGTTCCCTGTCATGTGCCTGGAGCATCCACTATCTACAATCCATACATTGTTGTTCTTGTCAAATGGATGTTCCTGCACATAAGATGAGATTTCAGTTTTGTTTGAAAACCCAAGCCTTGCTGGTCTTGGGTTCTTCGAAGGATAATGACATGATTGAACCAAATGATATGCATGGGGGTTCAACAGAGGTCTTTGAAGAAGAGGTTTAGGCTGCAACATCTTCCTTGATCTTCCAGTCCACCCTTTGGCTGATCTTGGAGGATGAGCTTGTTGAAGCTTTTGTAGCATGGTCTTCTTTCGAAGCTTCTTTCTTTTCGGAAGAAGTCCTCACCACCTTTTCTTTCGAAGCAGTCTTCTTCTGGGATGGTTTCAAGGGAGCTTTCTTGTTCTTCCGAACCTTAGTAGCTTTTGCTTCCGAAACCATTTTCCCTTCGGAAGAAGGAGTTTCTTCCGAAAGCAACTTGGCTTTGGAAACTAGCTTTCCCTTCTTCAACACTTGAGCCGTATGGAAGCGTCCAAATGTGAAACCTTCCCTGACTCCTTCTTTTCTAACATTATTTGCATAATGTGTGCTTGCAGGATTGTAGTAAAAATCTTTTGCCATGTGATTTTGCAGGCCACACATGATGCATGCAATGTTAGTCTTTTGGGAAAATGAAGGTTGCTGTTTCTTGGTTTTCCTTTCTTCGTCAGCAACTTTTCCCTTTAACTTCTGATCCTTTGGTAGGACAGGAATGCTGGTATTACATTCCTTTCCTGAATCAGAAGTACCTAACACTTGGAATCCAGCTGAGATAAAGACACCCTTCTGCTTGGGGTCAATTTTCAGTTTGGATTCAACCACCTTCTTAGCAGTTCTCCTAGCAAATTTAGCTCTGCTTCTTCTGGATTTAGTGGTTAGGATTTGATTTTCACAGGAGGTGATGGGTACATCTACTTGTTCCTTCCCTGTGGTGGCAACTATTGGTGCCTCATCCTTCAACTCTGGAAAGGAAGGGTCAGCAGTTGGAACCTCTTGCTCTTTAGTACCAAATCTAGGCTTTCTAATAGAGTCATAGGAATATGGTGGAGCAATTTCATTGGTTCCCAACCCTCCTTTGTTCTGATAACAGAGTTTGGAATGGGAGGATGATGCAAGAATAGCTTGGAAGTTCTGCTCAGAGATAGCATGCTTCTTGGCCTAAGCCTCAGCAGTGACAAGCTGGGCTTGAGCCTCAGACAATTTGGATATCAGATCCTTGATTTGAGTCTTGTAGTTGGTGTGTTCATGTTTCAAAAGAGATACAGTTTTCTCTAACTCATCAATTTTCTTTTCATAGTCAGATTCAGCTCTTTTAAAATCAGATTTTAGAATATTTAAAGACTCAACATCAGATCTGATTTCCATATTGTAACCCTGATAGAGTTTAACTTTAGCTATACAGGCTGGAGTGCAGAGATGTTCATATACCTGGGAATCATCTGTTCTGGCCATGAGGGCTTGAGCAGGAGTCACATCCTGTACCATGAAGCTCCAGTCAACTTCTTGAGCCATTGCAGCTGTTTCAGTTGACCTCTCAGTGGGCTTTGAGGTTGAGGGATGTGTGGAGGCCTGTGGGGTTCCCGGATTGGTCTTGGGAGCCTTGCATTCCCTTGCAAAGTGACCCAGTTGGTTACAGTTGTAACACTTTGCCTTGGTCTTGTCAAACTCGAACTTGCTGGTGGTTGGGTTTTGAGGGAAATGCCTTCTAGTTCTCTTAAAGAACTTTTTTGCTCTGTAAGTTAAAAGAGCCATCTGCTGGAAAATGTCCACGTACTCTACATCATCTGGGCTAAAACACTCAAGATCATCAAAGCAGTATTGAAAATCTCCTGAGTGTCCACCACCTGAAACAAAGGCACAACTTTCTTGGAAGGAATTGTGTTAATCCTGTTGAGACCTTGGAGTCTCAGGATAAGTGATGTAAGGACTAGAAGAGCAGCATGGCTGCTGATATGTCAGGTAATGCTAAGGTTGTGGGGTTAATGAGTCTTAAGCAACCATTAAAGCGTTGCTAGCAGGAAGACTCATGGGTCTACTTGTTTGGTGGCCCTTCTTACTCTCCATCTCTAGACGATATCCATCAAGGATCCGTAGAGCTCAGTCATGGAAAGAGTGTTCAAGTTTTCTATTCTCTTGATAGAGACACAGTAGAATGTCCACTCATTTGGAAGAGCACTCATGAACTTTCTGGTGAGATCTCTAAGTTCAGGAGTGATCTTCACAGACTGAAGGGAAGAGATAAGATCCATGTACTTGAAGTATTGCTGGCCGAGGGTCTCTCCAGCAGTATGAGTGAAGTTCTCGAACTACTGCTTCAGTGAGTCCTTCTTTGAGTCGTTGGAGTTGGAGTATATCTGGGCAAGTGCATCAAACAATTCTTTGGCAGTCTTGCAATGCTCGAACCCTACCATGATAGAGTTCAGTATTGCAGTCATGAGAATTGTCATAGCATTGCTGTTGATATCCATCTTCTTCCTGTCTTCATCAGAATAGTCCTCGACAACTTTCTCTATCATGGCATCGTTTCCACCAGGTGAAGCCACCTTTGGCTTGTACGGTCCATTGACTATAGAGTTCCATATTTTGATGTCTTGGTATCTAATGAAGCCTTCCGTTCTTCTACTCCAAGACCTGAAGTTTTCAGGAGTAATGATGGGAGCTTTTGTCATTGTTCCCATCTCTACCTCGGATTTGTTAAGGGCCATTTGAGTGAATGGGTGGTAGGGAGGAGTGAAAAACAGGTTGATTTGGATGGTTAGATCACGCAATCAAGAGCCTGAGATGCTTTGATACCAATTGCAGGATCGGTGATTGTCACTTAAACATAATGTTTTTCTCTCAAACTCACCTAGAATCACACTCAGGTATGATAGGAATCTATAAGAGTTGATCACAATATAGAAAGTAACTAAGAACACAGAAAGATAATTTTCAAGATACTTTTATACATTGATTCTCAACTCAAATACAAGACTCTTACAAGCAGAAGATGATGATCTCTTCTATGTTTAAATGAGTTACATGGAGAACCTATATATAATACTATCTACAGCCGGATATACTTTGATACCAGCTGGGATCCTTTAGCTAAAGCCTATACTACAAGACTATAGTTTAAGGTATCTCGGATAAAGTCTTATATGAGATTTGGTAGTCAGGACATGTCCCTGACTTACCTTTTGTCACAAACTAAAGTTGGTAACATGTACTATCATGAAAAGGTAAACAGTGGAATAAAGTATGGTCAACAACATGGCTCTTTGAAAGAAGCCATGTTGTATCAGAAGTCTGCAGCGGAGTGTCAGAGACCATACTTGTGTCCACTGGTTATAGCAGTGTCTTCCGAAGGTTAAATGGCTTCGGAAGAGTAAGTTGTAACATCCTGTATCTCTATGACTTATTTATTTATGTTTGTGCGTGGCCTCGTTAGTAAAAGTTTAATTCATTAATAATAATAATAGTAATAATGATAACAATAATAAAAATCATAATAATAAAAATTCTAATAACAAAATAATATAATAATAATAATAATAATAATAATAATAATGATAATAATAACTTTAAAAGTAACAGTAACAATTATAATTATAATAATAACAAATAATGAAAATAATAATATCTATAATCATAATAATAATAATAATAATATAATAATAATAATACAGTAATACTACTAATAATAATAACAATAATAATAGTATTAATAATAAATTCTTAAATCAAAGTTCAGGGGGGTGTTCTGCCAAATTCTAAACTTAAAAAACAAAGTTTCAACCATTTAATCAACAACCCAAACTTCAGGGGCTGAAAATGTAAAATTTGTTTTTTTAAAAACTCGTTTTTCCGGTGGCTTCGGCCGGAGCTCCAGCCGAGCTCCGGCGAGGCTTCAAATCATCATTTTAAACGCAATTTGACCCAATTAAACCGCCCAACCCCTCTCGGCCTTGCGATTCGAACCCTAACCCTAACCCAATTTGAATTCCCGCTCGTGCAAACTTTCCAAATCAAACCGAGGCTAACCATGTAAAAATCCGAATCAAATCTTGTCCAAATTCGCAATTTCGACCAAACTAATTACTCCTAAACTTAATACGCGGCCTAACCAATCAATTAATCAATCAACATCGCAAATTAACAGCTCGAAATCCCTCAATTTTGGTAAACTTCGAACGCAGTTTCAATCGAACGTGTTAAGCCCGAAACCGTGAAATCAAAGCTATAAATTGAGGGTTTCGGATTCATTTTGAAGTTCCTAAACTCTCTAAACTCTCAATTTCGCAAGAAAATCTCCCAATTCTAAAGCCCTAATTCGCGAACGCCCGAAGCTGAGTCGATCGTGAAATCACTCAAAACTTAATCAAAACAGGTAATTAGAACCTGTTAACTACTCGTTTTAGTCCAAGGATCAAAAGCCCTATGACGATTTGGGTGTCTAACATCAAATCGAGGGTCAATCGTGGATCGGTTGAAATTAGGGTTTATCGGATTGGGGGAAAACCGGGGAAGATTTGTTTAAAATTAAAACAAACCGAAGTGAACCAAGGCCACGGCCCTGGTTCACTGGTTCCCGCATCCCATCTCCTAGGGGAGACCCGGGTTCGACCCCGGGCAAACCTCTTTTTCCTTTTTATTTTTTTTCTCTGTTCTTTTTCTTTCCCTTTCTTTTCTGTTTTTTTCTTTTCTGTTAATATTTCAATTCTGAAAAATTTCTAAGAAATTTATTTTTTTCAGAATTTATTTAAACATATTTTTTATATTTTTTTTAAATTAAATCAAGGTTTATAAATATGTTTGAATTTAAAATACATTGTGGTATTATTCCTTATTTTGAATTATTTAAAATAATGTTGTTATGTGAAAAGATAATACTTGTGTAGAAATATTTTAAATTATTTAAAATATATGCATGTATATATATATGTATGTATATATATGCATGTATATATTGGCAAACAATTTGAATGATTACTTATTCTTACCTATATACGTATATTGTAATATATATATATATATATATATATATAATATATATATATATATATATATATATATATATATATATATATATATATATATTATATATATATATATATATATATATATATATACACACACACACACACACATATATATATATATATATATATATATGTATGTATATATATATGCATGTATATATATTGTCAAACAATTAGAATGATTAATTACTTACATATATACTTATATTTATATAAACATATCAAAGTATGTATATGTATATATATATATATATATATATATTATATATATATTATATATATATATATATATATTATATATATATATATATATATATATATATATATATTTCTTCACTTATTATAATCAATATATACAATCTTCATAAATCGGTTAATGTGCAATTAGTTTTCGTTATTTATATTAGCCTTTCTCTTTCGCGCAATAAATCTAATTATCATTTCGTTCCATTAACCTGATTCACATTAATAACACGAAATAAATAGATGTCAACCTCTATTCAATCCATAATTAAGAACCTTAAAACAAAATAATTAATCATCAAACCGATTATAACGCATTACCTTATTCTTATTTAGGTGCCTTGTGATATTGTGTTGGAAACCTTATTCGTGGTTATTCATATTTCACTTTCAAGCCTTCTTATTATCATGTGAGTTCTTATGCCCCATTTTACATTTATTGTACACCTTTTGGGGTGAAACATGTTGGTTATACAAACATACTCATACACGTTGACCGGATCAGTGATCACAAGTTTGATGTATCAGAATATAAAGCAGCGGAATACAAACACGAATTAGACAAGTTGTAGCAAGCAATCGATATTTGTAAGCATTAAGACCGCATACGGTTATAGGGAGAGAATATGTATTTCTGATTTCTAGGAATGTTTATAGATGTATAATATTTCTAATCGAATCAATCATTCATTCCATTCAATTACTCATTTCACTCCCTGATTACAATAGGTTGTCACTCCTTATATAGAGTGCAACAATCACTGCTGTTGTCACGGAAAGTGACAACTGGCAGATCCAATACAGAAATAACTAATTCTTAACAAACTACTGAAATGTTCACAACTACTGAGAACATATCAGCAAGTTAAGTACAAAATATAAAACTACTGAAACTACAACGACTGAAGAACAAGCTCTTCAGTCGTTTTACAAAACTACTGAAACATAAAAATATAAAACTACTGATATCACAACTACTAAAGAAGTACTCTTCAGCAGTTGTGACAAACTACTGAGGCTTCAGTACTTGATCTTTTGACCTTCAGGTGTTTCATCAGCTGATGACTTCAGTAGATATCATCAGCTGATGTCTTCAGTCTTTGTACATCAGTTATTGATCTTCAGCACTTGTGAACTCTTCAGCTGTTGTACTTCAGTACTTTGGTCTTTCAGCTTCAGCACTTGTGTTCTTCAGCTGTTGTACTTCAGCACTTTGGTTCTTCAGCTGTTAAGGTCTTCAGCACTTGATCTTCAGCTGTTGAAGTCTTCAGCACTTGTCAAACTACTGATGAGGCTTTCAGCAGTTGTTGTGATACCGTGTGGGACTTAGAGGTTTTCTGATCTTGGCTCATTGGTTCTTTTGGTCCAACACACGTTTTGGTACTTATTATGCACGTGTAATTCTTTACATAGTCGTGGTTATTTGTATATGCTAAGTTGTATATGAGATGTGACATACGTGTGCAATCATTAACTATAACTAGCCTGGCGAAGTCTTAGATCTTTGGGCCTGACAAGCCTATTTGGTGCTAAAGCCGAGGGATTGCCGGCTCCTAGGAGCCGTATGCTTGTGCACTAGGGAACCAAATACACTTAGCTAATCGTGCTTATTCATATTATTCAGTCAAGGTTTGATTGTAACTATGCATGTTCTATATACTTACTATCTTGTGATCATTGACTAGAATTGCCACTTTTTTTTCTCATGATATATACTTATTGTATTTTAAAATCATGAGAACTCACCAACTTGCCAGTTGACTTTATTTTCAACATGTTTCAGGTAATGTGCAAGTTTAATGATGACTGAAGAAACGCTTAAGTTTAGGATATGGACCTAGACTTAAATGAACATTTGAATTCCTATTTTTGTTTATTTATTTTCTTGTAAGACGTGGATGTATGTGATGTTTGAAAACAATTGATTAATGGCATTTATACTTTAACATAACGTTATGTGGCTGTGAACAATCTTAACCCTCACACTTCGACCTTTCCGCCGTCATGGTTGGGGTGTGACATAAGTACTTCCGAAGCCACTTATACTTCGAAAGAGGCCGCTTCTTCCAAGGCTTAGAGAATTCCTTTTTTCCATCATACTTCGGAAGTAATCTTCACTTTATTCTTCTAAGTCTTGAACTTCGGAAGTATGCATTTGTCTTCGGAAGTAGAGTTCTGTCTTCGGAAGTTGGTCTTTCCCTTTGTCTTCGGAAGAACTCTACAACCTTCGGAAGTTCCACGATAAGCTTCGGAAGCCTTTGCATGCAGCACCAAAATAACTTAAGTGATATAGTTTTGGTTGCATTAGCCTTCTTCTTGATCCAACACTACCTCTGAAAAATATGAATCTAATGTTAATTAGGTATGTTGCTACTCCCTAAGAACCAAAGACACATTTTAAGCACAAGATAAGTTTATTAAAATGTCTAATGGAAGATCATCCCTATGTTTTCTACCATAAAGTTTTTAAAATTATATTTTCCAACCCTAAGACAAAGGACAACTTAGATGGATTACTTATTTTCTTTGAAAAAAATATAGAGTAAATGGATCTTAAAATGCTATGATTTTCGCAAAAAAAATATAGCTTTAGAAATGAATGTACAATCTGTTTTGAAGAGACACATATAATTCATAGAAATTCACGATATGATGAAATGCTGATAATGAAACCATAAGGACTCCTATAAAACTTTTAAATTTGAATACTTTTTTGTATATTATTCAAATGCTATATATCAATTAAATGTACTACTTATTTTCTTTGAAAAATATAGAGAAAATGGATTTTAAAATGCTATGATTTTCGCGGAAAAGATACAGCTTTAGAAATGAAAGTACAACCTATTTTGAATAGATGCGTATAATTCATAGAAATTAATGATATGATGAAATATTGATAATGAAACCACAAGACCTCCTATAGAACTTGTAAATTTGCATACTTTTTCTATATTATTAATCAAGCTATTTCATCAATCAAAATTAAAAGTAGATTTGATCAAGTTGAAGAGTTTGAAACATTTTTGGGTATTTATTTATTATAGAAAAATAAAAATCTTTAATGATGAAAGTTTAAAAAAAGTGTTCAATCTTTAAAAATCTTTACAATATGATAATTAGTTTAGATATTCAATGATCTAGATTTATTTCAATTTTCAAGAACTAAATTTTTTACAAGAAAGTATACATTTAGACTGTGTTAACATACTAAATTATATTAAAACGTTAATTATTTATAAATGCATATATCACACATAGAGTTATGTTAATTATTTCGGCAACCGTTGCTCACTAGAAAGGAGTTTTCTAGTTAAAATCGATAAAAGAATTACTTACGATCTGCGATGTCACAAGAAACATTTTATGGATTAACTACTTTATCAATCGAAAAAGAATTCTTAAAAGGATATGTTTTTGATTTATTAATTAATGAGTTTGCCTCCCGTAAAGCTAGAATTTTTTTTTACTTTAAACATAATCACATACATAAAAAAGGATTGAACTCCATCAAACTATAAATATTGTTGGTTATATTTCCGGTCCCAACACCAAATAAAATAGAAGGGTTTTTAAATATGATATTTAGAAAAAGAGCCCTTTTGTTTTGTTTTGTTTTGTTTTAGGTCGTTAAACCGTTGAGCCGGGCTAAACAATAACACGCGCAAGATGAGATGTGAATGCAGAATTTTCATCAACCTGATTTATTTTAGGATGATAGGGAAATTGATAAAATTTGAAGTTAAAAAAAGATGAGAGCTCTAATTTGAAGAGTCAACATTCTCCGCATGAAAATTCAGCAAGCACTAGAATTCTTTGTTGCACAATTTGTTTAAAAAAACATGTCAATCTTCTTCTTCACCCTTTGATAGATGCTCATGCAAAGCTCTACACCCTCCTATGACTTAAACGTATGTGTACCATCTGCTCTATCATTCAATCACCTTTAAGATGAGGCATTTAATCACATGATTAAAGGTTCTGTTCAATCATGGCAGCAACTGAAAGGACTTCTGTTTCCGAAATCCCCTCCTCCCACACCTTTGCGCATCTAACAATTGTTTTTTTACCATTTGGGTTTACCCCTTCTCAACTATGTCATTCTCAATCAGGTCCGGAGGCTTAGATTTTGGATCGAATTTGTACACTCGCGACCTTCGATCAGTACCGCAAGTGCCATCAGATTCTTCAGTCACAGGTGCCACTTTTTGCTGGCAATTAGGTTGTATTTGGGATTGATCTAAACTTGTTTCTATCTTAATTTTGGAATTCTGATAATTCTATAGTGTTTTTATTGTCTAACATTTATCCAAATACTCCTTCTATAAGGATTAAGGAAATAGAGGGAAAACTAAATAATGATGGGTCCTACTGAGTGTGCAAGTTCAATTGCAGAGAATCTAACGTTTACACCTACTTGTTGACAATCTGGTAGTGATGAATGACGCTCAACATGTTGAGCCAAATCATTGGTCTTCATTTCCACAGTTCCATGCTTATAGGAGATTGGTTTTTTTTAGCTTTAGTTATGTCTCTTAATTTAGCTAATAAGTAACTTACTAAAATATCTTTGCAGGCCTATCATATGAACATGCACAGATAAGACCAGTTACCTATTGTGTAGTTCCACTTATAGTTTACATGTTCATTATATAGATAAGTAAAATAACTGTTCAATTCTAATGGTTGTTGATGACTTACACTGTGTAAACTGTATTTTCTTTGCCTTTATGATTTTCCTTAAAAAATTATTTTCCTCCCATTTTTCCTTGTAAGCTAAAAATTTTGACTTCTCCCATTTTCAACCTTCACAATAAAACAAGAGGGTTCAACATCATTAAGTTGATGACCTTAATTGCCTTAGCAAATTACTTTTTTATTTGTGACTTAAGTCACTTTTAACTTCAACTTCATTTGTGAATTTTACAAGTAGTGTTATAAAATACACTACTTATCCTTTTAGTGGTTCATAATAAAATAAATTACTTGCAATTTTGCCAATGCTGTGTTCTAATGTTGCTTGATTCACTTTAAATTTCCCCCCAATTTTTGTTGAAGATATTAATTGTATTGCGGTTGAATTGATTGAATCCTATAAAGGTTGAATTGATATTTAGTTCATAGCAGTTGCGAGTTCCCATCAAGGTATGTATCATGTTAAGATTTCTGTTACCATTTTTAAGCATTGATTAATCTCAATGATTATGATCGACATGAATGCTGAAACACACACAAGAGTATTGTAGTTACCTTCTTTGGAGCAACATATCTAACTCAATGAAATGCTGGTTTGTGTATCTTAGCATTTAAGAGTGATTCCCTCATTCACATATATTCTTATTGTTGTTATTATTATTATATTATTTTTGCTATTTGTGTGTATTCAAGTAGGATACAAGGCACTTACCGAAACCACTGAATGTTATGTCTCGTTTGATTTGATTTCTTGTACTGTGCTATATTATCTAAAAATGTGTTTTCTTTATGGTTCATGTTTGTCTTAACTACAAGGATGTATGGTGTGTTGGCAGTTGGAATACACAGATAATTCAGAACGTGCTATTATTCTGTCTCCAACATTTGATAGACTTTTGTAACCCATGTTGAGTCCAATAATATATTTGTCTTAGTTAATTCTAATATGTATTATGCTAAGGGTTGGTTGTTTAAATTTCACAACTAATAAGATGTTCTTATAATGTTAGTTAGCTATCAAGTAACCACCACCTGCATGATGCCTCTTGCAGCTAATATACTTTTAGATATTCTTATTGTTATTGGAGATGTATTGTATAAGGCAAAATGTGAAGGAAATGAGTTTTAAGCCAATCTATTAGTCTCAAATAAGTTTATTAATTTACACTTGTTCAAATCTTTGATTCTTTTGTTGGGAGTAAGAACAAACCAATACCACAATTAAAGAGAAGCTTGTCAACAATAAATACAAAAGTGAGCATTTAAATATATAACATCATACATCTTGTGGTGCTTATCTTGTTCTTCTTGCAGGAAGCCTCCCTGATGTCATATGTTGCAACATAAGGACTATTTTGTAGAAGATTTAGCTGAGTTAGTGTCGACTTATCTTTTAAGAACATCTCATTTTAAGTACTCCATACACCAACTTCAAGGTGTTTTTGAGGTATTCACTTATTTGTTGAACTTTTTTTGGTGTTGGAGATAAAGTTTGAGGCACTTTTATTATAACAGATTCATGGGTGGAAGATAATCTTGATGGTACCCCAAGAATAGATTTCATTTTTTATGGTATTGTTTTGTGCTTTTAAATTTGAATCGGTAATGCTGAATTCATTTACTCAATTACTTATAGATACGTTTTTGATATTGTGTGTGATTTCTGCAGCGTTTAATATAAGATATGGATTTTGCCACCATGATATTTTAAAGTAAACCCAGTCACTTTTTCTAATACATCTAATTGTAAGCTATATGTATGCAAAATTGAATTAAGTAGGCGTGAATCTGTGTATTGGAACATTAGTTTAAGTGCGGAAGTGTATTTGAAGTTTAATGTTATTTTTGTGGTTTAAATGTGTGTTGTTTGGTAATGTGCGTGTAAACTATTAAGGATGATGGATGCTAAGATTTTTGTGTTGTAATTTGATGAATTTCTTCCTTGTATTGTAATTTGTCTCATTCTAGATGTTATTAGAACTATTTTGTTTAGTTACATATAGTTTTCCTCATTTAGGATTCATACACATACACTATCACACTGCCATTTTCATACCAACTACATCAAATTGAATTTAGTGAGTCTAAGATTATGAAATACTAAACCTCCCGAGTAATGTATACGCATTTCACACCCGCGGCGAAGCGCGGGCTTCTGTACTAGTAATAGATAACGCATGTAGATATTCTTTTTACATTTGGAAACACTATGTTTCACCCCTGAATACCATATCTAAACAACTCAAAGTTATTGTTAAACGTAATATTTAAAAACTATGAATACTCAGTTGAAAGGAAAAACCTTTTGAATTTCACGAGTTTTTTCTAATTTTTAAAAAGATATTTGGTACAACATACAAAATTCTAAATGAATAGTGGACTTTGAATCCACAAAAAATAAGGCACAACAAATTAAGTCCTTTTGTCATTATATCATTAAATTAACTAAATGAAACAAAGTTATTGTTCGTATTCGTTCATCTATTAAACAGACAAACCTCAAAGAACATCCTGTTAAATGATTCAAAAATTATTCACTGAGCGTTTAGTTTGTTGTAGCCCTAAGGATAACATCTAGCTATTCATAAAACATTTTAAAATCACTAAGTAACGATTAGCCATTGAATAACACAACTTGAAAGTACAAATTAATGAATAACGAGTTGCTAATGATATGTTGGGGGTTTCTAACTGCAACATAAATCAAATGCGTTTTAGAAATCTTTCATAATATATCATTCTTGTGCTGTGTGACCCGGTAGACCCATTTTTTAACATTAATTCTTAGATTTTTTAATATATATATATATATCATAACCTGCATCATGTATAATTTAAATTCACATCCTCTTTGTTGTGGAATGCATTGCTTAACCATCAGGATGTACCCTTAGGCTTTTAATACTCGATCGGTTTACACTTCGTTACTAGAAAATTAGTTATTTCATTATAGCCATTGCCTTACTATATTAGAGGTACCATTCTAGTTTCAACCCCTGAATCTCAAGTTCCAAATTTCTATCACTTTAATTTTTAACAGCAAATTTTTTTATTAAGCAAGAACACTAGCAAGAAGCTAAGATCATTTTCAAAAAAACAATACAACACTGTAAGACCCCGCTCTCGGGACGCTCAC
Organism: Flaveria trinervia; assembly: GCA_025506515.1. Taxonomy (NCBI): domain Eukaryota; kingdom Viridiplantae; phylum Streptophyta; class Magnoliopsida; order Asterales; family Asteraceae; genus Flaveria; species Flaveria trinervia. The sequence goes on along the minus strand of CM046457.1, from coordinate 48,342,039 downwards.
AGTTAAATAATCATCACACATAAAATATAAAACATATATTACATTTACTAAAACATTACAGCGGAATACTTAATAAACCATTTCATATATAGATAATTGTTTTTGTAAAATAATACAACATTTGTTAACCATTACAAAATATCATTGTTTGCTACATCACAAAAACATCTTTGTTATATAAAATGGATGCCATCCAAAATTTGCCAAGTAGCTATCCCGTGCCATCCTCAACAACAATCACCTGCCAACTAAAAAATATATAAACATTAGTAACGCTGAGTGAGTTCTAGTTTTGTAAAATATATACAATACTTTACTTTTGCTTAAAACCGTTTTTTACTTTCAGATGTGATCATGCATCATAAGTACACGTAGATAATATTATTATTATCTTTCATCGTCATTCATTAACATTCATTCATCATTCAATGTACGTCATCGTTATCTTTTGTTCTCGTTCATTGTCTTTCTTAGCGTACATTTGTACATACATCATTATCTTTCACTTCTTATATGGACCAATGGCATGTGCTATACCCCGAACATTGTGCATCTATAAGTAGACCCCGAACATTATGCACAAAACTGACTCCAGTACCTAGGGCAAACGACAAGGGTCCTATAAATATGGTCAATCACAAGGATTAGACCCCAGTGTGCATCCTTCCGGGATAGCTAACCCGCACACAGTTGAGCGAACACCCTTCATTGGGTGTGAACCTCCTTACATTGATTTCAAGACTTTTCATATATTCATTCATTCTTATGTTTCACTTTCATCATCATTAACTTCCACTTTCATTACATAATACTTTACGTTCATTGATAATAACATACCACGCAAAGCCGTGAAATTATACATAATAAGGTACATAAAGAAACATAACATATACATACATAACATCATCACCCATCGTCATACAATATCATATAATCATCATATGTCACCCCCAGGAACATCCCAAGTCAAAGCCTAAAACTTTGTTTTCCCAAAATTTCAGAAATATTTCTAAGGCTTTAGGTGCACGGACACTATACAGGCACATGGCCACTATGCAGGCGCATGAGAACACTTAGGCTCATGGGAAACTTTTAGGCGCATGAGCACTATACGAGCGTGTTGGTCCAAATGATCGAATCACAGTACAATTGATTGAGAGAATCGTTCAATACCAATACCAAACACACAATAAAAACAATTGATGATGAAAAAAAGACCAAAAGTATTCAAAAGTAGACAATCAAATCCAATACAAACAATAGAATAAAAGCTCAATAATATTTTAGTGAAATTCCAACTTACAAATACACTTGCAACAAGGATCAGACCAATTAGGGTTTTGCATGGTTGTCTACAATGAAAGAAATAAATTCTATATATAGAGTTGATAGTTTTGCTAATAGTTTCGCTAACAGTTTCGCTGTCAGTGAAACTATCATGGCCAACCTCAGTTTTGCCCGACTGAGAAACACAGTTTCGTTAGGGAAACAAGGCAACTGACTATGAGCGAAACATAGTTTCGCTAGGCAGCAAAACTCAAACAACTAACAAACTTTCAAATGTAATCTAACATTTAACCTATTACAATTAAACATAAACAAAATCTAATCTAAGGTGAGTCCAACCTATTCTTGATTTTCAATACTCCCCTTAGGTTGGATCTTACTGTCTTAATCATTCTTCATTTGGCGCTCCAGCTCTAGTATCTTCTTCAGCCTTTGATTTGCTTTCAGCTTCAGCTCCTACTACAATCACTTCTTCACCATGTGCACTTGCTTTTTCAAACTTTCTAGTCAAATCCTGCACATCCATCCTTACTTCATCATCCTCACAAATTTTCTGGGCCAACTCTCTCACTTCTACCCTAACCCCTCGCACCTTGTTAGAAACCGTCATAAACAGGCTTGTTTCTTTTTTCATTTCAGCTCCTGCCCCTGCTTTTATGTGGCTTTCACACAACACTAGCAAATCCTCATCACAAAAAGCAAATATCTCCATTGGATCAAAGAGTCTGTATTCAGTTCTATCCTTTAACCTAATCACCGCCTCCCCCGTGTTGTTATTGTAGAACCACTTCTCGAAACTCTAAAGCTTTTGGGGGAAGGGGTCACGTAAACTCACCCGACTCACTGTCTTTGGGGGTTTCACCCTCAACATAATCTGACCCTTTTTGGTCTCCCAGTTTTTATCCTTCTTTGATCTCATCCTCTCAGCTTCATGTACTCGAATGCCTCAAAATTATCAGTTAGCCCCTTTTTAATCTCTTCTTCCAACAGCTTAGCTCGCTCACTTAGATTAGAATCTATCATGGTAATCCCTGCCAACCTCCTGAGAACCCACTTAGGCAAGGTCTTAAATGCCTTCCTTTTATACATGTAAGTGATACTCCCCCTCTCCTTTTTATCATGAACATTTTCAGGCTAGTATTGTATTTTCAGCTGATTATTTTCTTGTTAGTGTCTTTCTTGCTCAGCCCTTGTTAGTTCTGGAATATAGGGTTATCTTTTCTAGCTCTCTCTCCCTAACAAACCATTCTTCCTTTGCAAGCTCAAATACATCACCATTAGCGGAGCCCTTCTTGGCCACATAAGTCAAGGGTCTTTCATCAACCTCATAATACTCTAGTTCTGAGTCATAATCCACCAACTGTTCATCATCCTCTTCCTCATTAATCAGGCTCTTCTCGATCGTATTCTAAACACCTTCAACAATCGGCTATCTCAGCACCTCCTCACCTCCAAAGTCTGTATCAATATTGATTCCCAAATCTTTAAATCTTGCTTCTATCACCTCCTCTACATTCTATTTATTTTCCTTTCTTCTAGCCTCGTTATCAGTTTCCTCCTCATTCCTCATACCTAATCCTCTTGCAATCTTATCAGCTGCACCAATTATGCCCTCTCTTGCCTTAGAAGAGGTACCCACATTCAGGAATGAGTACCTTGACATATCAGTAAGATCATCTAACTTAGATTAGGTTAGCTGATTGGGAAGGCTAATAGTAGCCTTAAGCTCATTAACCTCTGTCAAAAATTTCTTAATCAGATTTTGCTGATCCACTATCATCTTAGACATCCCTTCCAACATGTCATCCTTTCTCTTCTCCCTCAACTCCTGATTTGTCAATTTTGTCTTTATCATGCTCAACTCATTGGCCAGTGAAGAGTTGAGGTTCCTGATAATATCCTCATCCAAGTTTCTCCTCTCATTTCTTCTCTGGGGCTCAATAAATGATTGATGTTTGTGCTTGTTCTCCTCTCAGTTTCAACCTGATCAGCCTTTTTCTTGGATAGTTTCTCCTTCTCAGCTCTCAACACTTGCTCCGCCTCATCTATATCCTCCTCAAAGTCATACTCTTTATCTTTGGCATATCTCTTCCTCTTCTTTACAAACTCAACTTGCTTTTCCCTAGTCTCCTCAGCATGCTTATTTTCAGCCTCTATCATTCTCCTGATGTAGTTCCACCTTTCGAATGGATACATATTTTCCCATAGATGAGTGAATTTCCCACTAAAGTCATGTTTGATGGTAGAGTAGTCATCAAATAGTCTGGTATTCATCTGAACCAGTCTTTTGATTTCTCTATGTTTAGGCACCTTGGGAATAAGATCATTTATCAGCATCTGAATAAACCATGGTATAACAACCACTTATCCTTCTTTAGCGCCATAACATTCTCTGCCATGCAATCAAAAATAAGCTTAGCTATGTTGGCCTTCTCCCCCTTATAACAAATAATCATGGCCTTGGTCCAATCCAAGTTTAGCCTATCTGACCCATCCTTTCGGTGATCCAAACACATGATGAAAACAATTCCTTGTACAAATCTCTTTCCTTGTCCCGAAAGGAGGGCCCTCATATCCTATACTACTGAAGGCCTCAAATACCTCCTAATCAGATAACATAACCTTATCTCCATAGTCTTCTTGAAGCCTTAGAACCCGTGCAATAACCTCCACAGTAATCGAGATGTCAATCTCTAGAACTCTAGCTATGATCCTCTGAGGATTAGCTCTCGTGTCATATTTGGCGGTTCTCCAGAAGTCTCAAATGGGGAGATCATAAATAGTAGGAGAGTGAGAGACTACATAAGCAATGGGTGAGCGTTGGAACTATCAAATACAGTCATGGAATCCTGCGACCTTTGGGTTCATATCATCAAGCATGCCCGTAATGTTATTCCGTTCATCGAATTTCAAATTAGTCATTTATCTGAAAAAGAAGAAGATGAAACACGTTAGAAAGATAAGTCAAAGTGAATAATAACGAATAAAAATTAATAAGAATAAAAATAAAGAAAAATAAAATTAAATTCGCTGGACGAGAGTATAGTTGCGACGGTTGAAACAGTAGTTTCAGCAAGCGAAAGTGTAGTTTCGGCAGAGAAACATTTGTAGTTTTAGCTGGCCAAAGAAGTAGATTTGGCTAGCCGAAACTATAATTTCGACCATGCAAAACTGAGTTTTGTCAAGCGAAATTTTCAAGCTCACTCGGACAACATAAATTCACAGTTTCACTGAAAACATTTGAACTTTCGTTCAGTTTCGTAAAAGCATCAGTACTTTTGCAGTATGAACTGTGAAGGTACCGAAGGGTCAAAATCCAACTGGTCCTTATAACAATGATTAAACCGAAATTAAACAACAGACAAGGTTTGAAACACACACCTAATGATAAAATAATCATCAATCACTAAGAAAACAAACTAAAACTCAAGATCATACGGGAGGTTCACTATTAGGGCTTTGAGACTAATAACCTCCGACGGAGCGAAATTGAGCTTTCAATTTCGAATTGTGCAGTATATAGCACTTAGTTTCCCCGGTAGCAAAACTGTAGTTTCGTTCAGTACATGTTTTGATTAGAAATGGCTTAGAAGTCAGCGAAAGTACCGACGAATCTATAGTTTCACTGAAACTTAAATTTTCTATTTTCCTTTTAATATATGATTATTTAGAAAAGAACTAAAGACAAAGACAAAAATAAATGAACTGAAAAGAAAATGCCCCACAAGACCAAACAAAATTTTCACATAATTTCGACAAAATAAAGGAAAATAAAAGGATATAAAAAGGCGATAAGCTGAAGAGATTTTCTAGAGAATCAGAGTTCCGCGGGATGCTGATATACTTGTCCTTTTAAGCCCATGCCTTTTTCTTTTCAACAAGTGAATTGCAGCTTCTGTTATCTTATTTTTTTGGTTCGTTTAAAGAAGACTTAAATGACTCAGTCCCCACAAACATTTGGCAAAGAAACTCATCCAGTCCTCAAGATATTTTGAACAAATGACACACTCTACTTGATTATCCAATTAAGAAGAACAAGAATCTTTTTCAAAAGAAGCACAAACCTTATAGATGTCAAATGATGAGAGCTCTAGGTCTATACTCACGTATAAAAGAGAAGATGATCATTTGATTATGACAGATGAGTGCTTCAGGTCTATACTCACATATAACAAAGAAGATCATCATGACATGCTGATGAGAGCTCTAGGTCTATATTACGTATAACAAAGGAGATCATCACTTTAGGTCAACGTTCACACATAGCAGAGTAGACAAGCATGTAATATACAACAAGGAGCTTCTTTGATACAAAAAGAGCTAGCAAGTAGGACTTGTTGATAAAATGGGTAAATGGGTAGGGAATTTGGACAAAGAAGAGATATCACGTTCTTAATCCTTTTTGGACAAAGACTTGAAACTTTGTGAAGGCCAAGATTGTCAAGGGAATATTCTGTGGCAATAAGTTTCTAATACTCTTAGTTTAGCCATAAGATCACAATCTACTTCGTATTTTGGCTGAGCTTATCATGCATATCCCAACACAATACTGTTGACTCCTTCAGATCTTTCATGCGACAAACAACTTTATTTTGGGGAATTCTGCAATGAAGACAAGAAACAAGAAAACATTTATTAATATCTTCCCCTAAATTTCTATAAATCTGCAAGATTGAAGAAATTTCTAAGTAAAATAAGAAGAAAAATTTTAATATGTTTTTTAGGTAAAATGATGAAAGGTTATGGAGCTTACAATGAAAAAGAAACAAAGAAAGAGAACAAAAAGGGATTTTGTACAAAAATGACATGTGACAATTAAGAAAACAAGTTTTAAAATGATATCAATCCTAAATGGAGATCAATTCATAAAAACGAGGTTTATCGAACGTTTTAGTGAAAAGATAAGCTTTTTGACTTTTAGTATCAATAGGAATAATATCAATAAAACCCTTCTCCTGAGCATCACGGATTGCATGAATCCTTGTCTCGATATGCTTGGTGCGGGATGGTGAATTGGATTATTTGCAATGGCTGCTTCACTGTCACAAAATAAGGGAGTGAGGAGAAAGTTGATTCCATAGTCAATGATCTGATGTTGTATCCACACACTTATGAGCAACAACTTGAAGCAGCAATAACTCCGCCTCCTCCGTTGAGGGAGACACAATAATCTGTTTCTTGCTCTGCCAAGATACATGACAATTTCCTAGGTATTGACAGCCTCCGGTGATAGATTTTCTATGTAACCTGCAACCATTAGGATCACTATCAAAATAAGCATGCAAATCAAAATTTCCACCATAAGGATACCAATAACCTAAACGAGATTAGCCTTTAAGATAACGAAAGATTCATTTAACGGCCTTCTCATGAGACTCCTTCGGGGTAGATTCGTATCGAGCACAGTAATCTACAACAAAGGTGATGTCGGGATGACTTGCTGTAAGATACATTAGGGAAACGATCATGGAATAGGTGAGGATCAATAGGTTTCATGTTCTTGTCTGGAGTGAGGCATGTTTGAGCTGTGAATGGAGTTAGTTCAGGAGAAGCATTATCCATCTTGAATTTTTTCAAAATCTCTTTGATATACTTCTCTTGATGAATGAGAATTCCTTCTGGCTTTTGTTCGACTTGTAATCCAAGAAAAAAGCACATCTCCCCCATTATGCTTATTTCAAAATGACTACACATAACCTCCTCAAATTTTCTACATAGCTTTGGATTGGTGGAGCCAAAAATAATGTCATCAATGTAGACTTGCATGATTAGCATCTCACCATCTACCTATTTCTTGAATAAAGTCATATCGATGGTGCCACAAGAAAAACCATTACTCAAAAGATACTATGTTAGAGTCTCATACCAGATGTGAGGAGCTTGATGAAGACCATAGAGAGATTTATCAAGCTTTTAAACTTTGTTAGGAAAGTTTGGATCCTCAAACCCTGGTGGTTGACACACATATATCTCTTTATCAATGTCTCCATAGAGTAAGGAACATTTGACATCCATCTGATAGACTTTGAATTGCTTGTTTGTGGCATGAACAAGAAAAATCCGTATTGCTTCAAGACAGACTACGGGAGCAAAGACTTCTGTGTAATTAATCCCTTCTTCTTGAGCAAAGCCTTGAACCACCAACCTTGACTTGATCCTTACCATAATACCATGATCATTGGGTTTGTTCTTGAATACTCATTTTGTGCCTATTGGGCATTTGTTTGGTGGTAGATCAACCAGTGTCCACACCTTGAGTTTCCTAAACTATTGTAGCTCTAGTTGCATTGACTCAAGCCAACAAGGATCCTAAAGAGCTGCATGAACATTCTTTGGAACAATTTAGGATATAAAACAAGAGAATAAGCACACGTTAGTTAACCAGATTGAATCCACATCTTAAGTCCATCAATGATTGATCCAATAATGCTATCAAGAGGGTGGTCTTTCAATTGGTGAGAATGATGGAGCAGGTTAAGATGAGGTAGAGGTGGGTGTCGAGGGAAGAGATGCTAAAACAGGTAGGGGTGGAATGTCAAATGATGTTGATGAAGATGAAATGACAACTGATGTTGCATTATCAAATGATGAATTGGAAGGGGCTTGATGAACAGGAGGAACAATAGGTAATTGATCTGGAGGAATAGTGTTTGTTTGGATATTGGAGATGGACGTATCATCATCAAAAATTAGAAGAGTAAAAAAGTTGAAAACCGTATTTGAGTCAAAGAACCAAGCGGGTTTTGATCGGACATCTGAGGAATTAGATTCCTACCAATTAACATAGAATGACTCCTACATAATACGTGTTGTTGTATTCACCGATAAGCTTTCTAAGAGGATGAATAGCCAACGAAGTAACACTCGTCTAATACAACACTGAATTTCGTCTTTTGGAACACAAGCATCCGAATGGATGAAACAAATCAATCAATGGCTTCCTCTTATGGATCAGTTCATAAGGAGTCTTTATTTTGTCTTTTACAATCAACAATTGGTTAAGAACATAGGAAGCACAGTTCACCGCCTCAACCCAGAAGATAAATGGTAAGGCAGACTCAATCAACATAGTACAAGCGGCTTCAATAAGGGTGCGATTTTTACTTTCAACAAGACTATATTGTTGAGGTGTTCTGGCGGCACTGAACTGTCTCAAAATTCCTTTACTTGCATAGAAGGAATCAGAGATGTGATTTCTAAACTTGGTACCGTTGTCACTTTGAATAGCCATTACCTTCCTCTTTCTTATCACTTCAATTGAAAGAATTAACTTCTACAACTCTTCAACAACTTCTCCTTTATGGGTTAGAAATCTCACCCATGAGTACCTTGAAAAATCATTTGTAACAACAACGCAAAAAGATTTCTTAGCATGGATTTAACGCTGATTGGGCAAACAAATCAGTATGCAACAACTTGAGGGGATTAGAAATGCTATCTTCAAGTTTTGGTTTATGAGGTTTCTTATGTTGTTTTCCTTTGGTACATGCCATGCATTTCTCAACAACTGAAAAGTTTTTTAATGGTAATCCCCTAACAATATTGTTTTTAACTAATTTGTTAATATTTTTGAAATTAACATGGCCCAATCTGTGATACCATAAGAAAGATTCAGAGGTGGTGGATTTAGATAGAAGGCAAGTGATAGTGGATGATGACTCTTAAGATCCCATGTCAAGAAGATATGTGTCATTCATTCTCGGAGATCGCATGAGAACCATCTCCTCAGGAATAGTAAACTTAGGTTTTAGAAATAGACATTCATTGGAGATAAATCAATGATTGTGTTCATCGATGATATCATGGTTTATTCAAAGAGCGAGGAAGAGCATGTCGATCACATTCAGGAGGTGTTAGAAAGCTAAGGAAGGAGAAGTTGTATGCTAAATTCTCCAAGTGCGCGTTCTGGTTGCGCAAAGTTCAATTTTTAGGTCACGTGGTGAATCCTGAAGGGATTATGGTGGAGTCGGAAAAGGTGGAAGCTATGATGTAATGGAAGTTTCCAAAGACGCCATCCGAGATCCATAGTTTCTTCGGATTGGCGTGATATTATAGAAGATTCATCCAAGATTCTCTAAGACAGCTTCCTCATTGACTAAGTTGACTCGTAAAGATGTGAAGTTTGTATGGGGTCAAGAACAAGAGAAGGCTTTCAATGATCTAAAAGCAAGATTCACTCTAGCTCCTACCTTGTCATTAACCGAAGGAAGCAAGGATTTGGTAGTCTATTAAGATGCTTCTTACTTGGGGTTGGGTTGCGTATTGATGCAACGAGGAAAGGTTATAGTGTATGCATCCCAACAGTTGAAGGTTCATGAGGTTAACTACCTGATGTGGTGCGGAACGTATATATTTCAATAAATGTTTTTCACACAAATTTAGTTTAAATTAGTTATTACTAATACTAAACGACACACACAAAAGGCAAGTGTACCTATCGTGTGGTAGTATAGTGATGGTAAGAACCGAGTATCAATCTGTGGACACACAAAGCCTACTTAACAACCTTAATATTTGACTATCATATTTGGTTTTTGTTTGAGAAAATGATGAGTTGTATTGACAAGATTTTTAAGGTTTAAAAACAATAATAGAAATAAAGAGAAATAAGATTGAAGCGTTTGGATTTAAAACCAAGGAATAAAGGTTATCATCCTAATTAGACTACACTTATGTAACTATGATGAATTGGTGGTGTGATTAAAGATATGGATTAATGTAATTATGTTAATGTTTTAAAGGTGAGCTAGCGCGATTTCTTTTCTATCCACTCCGTAGTGACTAGGATCACGTCAGGCTGAGTTTACTGCTTAGATCAAAGCCCTAGTAATGTAGGTGAATCTTTTGTGAATTATTTGACATACGATTTCTGAAAACATAACTTAATGTTAAAAAAAGAGTTGATCAGGTTACTTCCTAACATACAATTAATTTTAAAAAACCATAACAATTACTATAGATTTCTCAGACTAATAAAAGGAAACCCATAAATGATCAAAAATTTAAGGTGATATGATTCTAATAACCATTTCTAGTTCATTAGCCATGGATTTATTATGAAAACCGGTTTCGCGAATGCAAGTTGATCATACGTTTTTCAACGGTGTATGACAATCACAATCACAAACCATAAGGTTATAACTCCCATTCAAATGTAGATGCTACCCATCAAAAGTTTTCCCAAGACCATCGTAACATTAACATAATAATATCACACCATTAGTTCATCATAAATTACATAAGTTTCATCCATTAGGATAATAATAAGAGTTTAGCTCATAATGAGCTTGAAGATAACAACATATAACATAGAATATAGACATGAAATCATTGGTGGAATAGAACAATCAAACCGGTGATCCACAATCAATGACATTTGGACAATCCCGATCTTTTTCCAAGTGTTGTATGCACCTCCCGAGACTCCAAATGGTCTTGAAGACTCAATTCCCGAGAGAATTCTGTAGAGTAACTCTCCCACCAAAACTTGTCAAAATGGTGAACTTAAGCCTCTATTTATAGCCTTTCTGGAGTGTTTAAGCATGGCCCTCTGCCTAAAAGGCATGGCCTCATGCTAGTACAATGCTTACGAAAGTTGGCCGGCTCGTACGTGCGGGGTGTGTCAGACACGACCCCGTGCTTGATGGGGCACGACCCTGTGTTGTAGGTGGGGCATAGCCCCGTGCCTCATAGAGCATGACCTCATGCTTACTTTTAGGGGACAATACTTTTTGTCTGGTCATATGCCCAAACACAAGGATGTGTTAATTTAGCACATGGGTGTGTTTCAGGCAAGGCATGGGGGCATGCTTAATGAGGCATGACCCCATGCTTGGAGTCCAAAACTCAGATTACTTTAATTTATTGTCAAATATATTTCTTTTGTCCATCTTGTCCTTTTAAACACCTGAAAATACAATTTAACATTTTAAGTATATATTCATCATTTTAAGGGAGATATTAAGGAATAATTTATGTGCTTTTGATAGGATTTTTATGTATAATTTGGAGCACATGAAACATCCCCACACTTGAACTTTTCTTAACCTGAAGCAAAATCACTTAAAATGACAATTCCACAAAAAACCAAATAAATCAAATAATAAATACGTTTTTCGGGAAATACGCAAGTAAATATTATTTTCATCCAAATGTAAACATTTTAAGCATATGTAAAATGATATCCTAGCAAGCAATAGATTAGTTAGTGAAGATTATTATCATGTAAAAATCCACACTTATCACAAGATGCACTCACACTCGACTAAATATATGGAGTCATAATTATGATTGAGTATGACTAGTGCACTCAATTGCCTAGTATGAATACGTGTGAAATCATATGTTTGTTAAGGGATCAAATCTCCACCTTCTTAGATATTTACTTGCATAAATAATTAGGTCTTTGATGGGTTGTAAGTTGGCTCAGACTCGGGTATGGAATATTTGGAAAAATTGGCTAAATGCTAAAGATGATGGTCTTGGCTTATTTTTCTATCATAAACTACAAGGAAAGAAATAAAAGGTTCCCTATACAATACTTCAAGTTAGAAGGGATATGCTAACTCGAGGACTCGCTGAAGGTCAGATTGTCAAGGCCGTACTTTGCTTTCAAGAACCGTACTTCGTCTTTCACCCGAAGATACAAAAAACTTTCCTTTCGTAAGGATCATTCGGCTTGAAGCCAAATAACACCCAATCGGATCAATTCTGTGTATTTGTATTGAGACTTGTTTTGGTTCTTTTTGCATTTCCCATTGTGGGACCAATTTCCATAGTTGGGGCATATTTTGTATCTTTTTGCCCTTCTTTTATAGCACTTTTTGAAATCCCACAAAATGGCGAAACTTGTTACTTTTTTCACCATTTTTTTCTTGCGTCAAACGTGAGGTTGAAATTTGTTCGCGGATTTCCGAGGGAAGTCCCAGTTTTGCGTGGTGAGGCAACAAAGCAAATTAAAATCGAAAGAATGCATTCCAGTTCTTTAGGTCTGTCGGCAAAAGACCATTTTTTAAGCCAAAAACGTGTCTTTAATGAAAAATGGGTTTTGTTGAAGGCTTTTTGGTTAAGTGACTCAATGGTTCAAATGATTGAGAAATAAAAATGTTTTAACTCAATAGGGCTAACTAGGGTTGATGTTTGGGTAAGAAAAATAAAGTAAAAATGGTTGGGGCTTGAATGATTAAGTTTTCCTAATGCCTAACTCATTTTATGCAATAAATACTAATTAAGGTCTTGAAATGTATACCCAAAGCAAGTTCTAATCACACATATCATAAGACACCCTCAATTAGATTTAGAATGAAAGTAGAATTGCAATTGCAAAAGCTGTTTAAGGCTAAATAATAAACTAACATACGGATGAAATTAGGTAAAAGTGTTTCATTTTTATATGACTAAATATTTTAACTAGATTATTGCTTTTAATGATATCACAAAAAAACATCTTCAATTTTTTATTTGGATGTTGTTTATTCACTTATTTATTTCCTAAAAACGTATATTTATAATTTGGTTATACAAAAATATTTTAAAATATTGGTTTCTTGTCATAAAAATAATTGTTAAGTGATCCTTTATAAAAATTTTAAATTTGAACCTTTTTAGGAAAGTCAAATGCGTTACCCCCATCCCCACACTTAAAATTCACATTGTCCTCAATGTGATTAATATATTAAAAACCGAGAAAGGGTAATGAGATAACTCCCATAAAAACAATTTGTAACTTGTGTTTGGTTCCCTTAAGTTGAGAGACTCCTCGGGATCATCTAAAATTTCACCAAATTATTGAAAGCATTAAAGTCCTAAACACACAAAATAAAAGTAAAACAACAAAAATTAAAAGATAGATTGGCACGAAACAATTGTGCCTAGGCCCCGAAAATGATACAGTTTTCAGGGGCTTTGTGGTGGGATACCCCCCACTCATGATGCATTCAGTTCCTGATGTACATGACATCATTGCTCAGCTCATCGACTCGGGAATGCAAATCTTCGACTCGGTTGAAGGTTCGTTGGGCATTTTCAAATGATCGCCTTGCATGGTCGCTGGTGGTTTGGATTGATTCATAGAGGTCTAACATGGTGGGGAATTCTTTAGTGCGTGAACTTGAAGATCCGGCTCCAGCTCCTTCCTGCAGTATCAACATGTCAAGGTCCATGATGATTTCCTCGGGATCCACCGGATCCTAGATTTGTCCCTTTTTTATCCATGAACCTTGGCTGCCCATTTGGTAGGTTTGTCACCATATACATACTTATGCAAATGCTCAAGTCCAGCAACCCCGACATCACTCCTTTAGTTCCCTCCGTGTTACATCCATAACTCTCATATAAGTTCAAAATCCAAACATGGGTGTTGTGGCACCTAGAATCACATTCCTGGCAAAAAGATTACAAAACAGTAACCGATGAATGTATCGCATCAACATGTCCCGTATTTGGCTGCTTTTTGCTTTACTCAAGTTGAACCCTCGATTCTAATCTTTTCCCAAAATGCTCTCCGCATGGCACCACTTTACGTGTCTTTACTTTCCTCATCTGGAAAGGTGTGGTATGCTAGCATTCCCGATATCGCTTCCTCCTCCATTTCTTGTTCCATGTAGATACTGAGATAGACACCGAATAAGGCAATAGATGTCTTATGCTAACGACCATCAAGTCTGAATGAAACTGAATTATCATCCCAAAGGTCAGAGTCTTTAATGCTAAATCTAAAAGATGCTAAAAATTCAAGAGTTAGTTCATAAACGGAAGGTCTATTTTGTGAGAACAAACGCTTCCACTGAATACTCAATAAATTATTATATCTATCGAGCTGTCTGACTGCCGCTAGTGTTTCTTCATCTATTTGTAAATAGGACCTTTCAACCCTTTTAGCAGTCTTTGGAGTTTATCACGACACCATCTCTCGTGGCTCCCTTCAATTGTAAATAGGGATGATCCATGATCCTGAATTAAAAAAAATAACTTCAACTATAAAAAAACAAATTTCTGGAATGGTTATATGACATTAGTGACAAACATGAGTTTCACAAGACATGTCACCAGAATTATTCAACTCATGTCTAAAACAGTTAAATATTTAACATCCAAGTAAAAGCTGTTAAACATGGGGGTGTGTCTTGTGTAACATGGGGTGGGGTTGACATTTTGAGGTATGAAATTTTGACTCGAGCACACAAGGTTTTGTTTGTAAACCTTTGATTAAGCATGTGTTTAACATTCTTTTTCTTGAAAAACCAAAGATTATACGTTAAACATTTTAGTCACTTGTCAATAATTTAAGATGCTCAAGAATTTATATAGTGTTTAACACCAGTTGTGAACTCTTGTAACTTGAATATGATTAACAATGATTTCATCACGAATTATGAAGATTGTCTTGTTAGCAACAAAAAAACATACTAATAAATAACTAATGACACTAATTAACACTAATCAACTACAAAAAGAAACATGAACAAGAAGGTTAAAGCATTCATCATTGCATAATACGTTTAAGTACAAGGCTTTACATATAATTGCTAGGATTTCGGCTGTTTAGAGACCTAATCACCTAACAACATGTAAATGACTATCATAATTTTAGGAATTAGTATACTAACATCTTGATCAATACTCTTGAAACAACTCTGAAAAGATGAAATAAATATGGAAAATATGGTGAAAATGGAAGAGGATACGAGCATTGCAGGCAATGAAGTCGGTTTTTAACATTGAGAATTGATGAGGAACAAGACAAAAGGCTGAAAAAAGTCACAATTTGTCATTCTTTGTAGAGCACGGGGGCATGGCTTCCTTTATGTTGTTCGCTTTCAGTCTTTTGTTGTTCCGTTTTTTAGTTTCGCGCGTTATGCAATTTTCCCGGTTAAGTTTTATCACTTCCAAATTACCAGAAAAGATACGAAAATATTCCTAGAGTTAATTAACACAAGCCAATTAAAAATTACATTTCTTAGGGTCCTATGGTTACACAATACGTTAAAAGACAATAATTTAAAACTACAAAACCAGACTCCTTAACGTGCATCAGCGCACCTAACACATCATGAAATGCTTCTAAAAGAAGCCTTCACACATTCCGTGTGGAGGGTTTAGGATGGGAAAGTGAGAAGTGGGTTGCTTAGTTCTGCAAGCTGACACTTAATGGAAATGATATCCTCATCCATCTCTTAAACTTTTTGGATAAGTTCAGCTAAGCGTTGGGACGCGATGAGGTTCATTTCAGTTAACGGCTTGATCAGTTGATGTAACTTGAAGAAGTATTATTGTGTCTTCGGCTCTCATGTTTTAGAACCCGTTTCTTTGTAGGATTCCAGTTTGAACTTCCGTGACTTGATTCTTTAATTTTTCAGATGTTTTTAATCATGAATGGGTGTGATGAAAGAATGGAACAAGTGTGGTATTTATATACAGGTCAGGAATAGTGAACACGGGGGTGTGCTTGGCCAAGCACGGCCCCGTGCTTGTCAGAATTCGTCTTAAATTCGACCTGCAATGTTCCGGCGTCGTCAGCGAAGATCGTGGAAAAAAATTGTCAGAGACATGGTGGTGTGCTTCATGGGGCACATTTCCGTGCTTGTGAGGTCCTAAAAAAAGTTAAAAATTCAAGAAAAATCTATGTACAGGTGCCGCATTTAAGTTTTGGGTCTTCAGCGCTACCCTTCCCCACACTTAGTTTTCATCGGGGCGGAGGTGTAATTCCTCCAAGAGAATCATGGTTGGTCCATCATTATATGGTTTCAAACGATAACCATTTACTTTGAAACTTAAACCCCCGTGGTTATTAATTTCAATGGCAATATTCGGAAACACGTTTTCAATCGTGTAAGATTCAAAGCAACGTGATTTCAGTTTTCCAGGAAACAAATGCAAACGAGAGTTATACAATAAGACACATTCTCCCACATGAAATCATTTTTTTGTTTTTTAATCGAGTGTCATGGAATTTCCTTGTCTTTTCTTTGTAAACCCTAGCATTTTCATATGCTTGTTCTCTCAATTCCTCTACTTCATAAATTTGTAGGAATCGATTCTTTCCTGCAAGGTCTTGGTCTAGGTTTGCTTTTTTAAGTGCCCAAAAGGCCTTATGCTCTAGTTACATAGGTAGATGACACAACTTCTCATAAACCAATTTGAAAGGTGTTGTGGCGATGGGGGTCTTATAAGCTGTTCGAAAAGCCCATAGTGCATCATCCAGTTTGGTAGACCAGTCCTTGTGATTTTGACCTACGGTTTTCTCATGGATTCGTTTCATGCCTTGGTTAGTGACTTCGACTTGCCCATTCGCTTGTGGATGATAAGCAGTTGTGAAGCGATGGTGCACTCCATAACGAGCCATTGCTTGTTTGAGCTAGTTGTTACAGAAATGCGTTCCCCTGTCACTAATTATAACTTTGAGGACACTAAAACAAGAGAATAATTTCTTAAGAAATCCGACAACGTTTCTGGCATCATTGGTAGGTAGGGCTTGAGCTTTAGCCCATTTTGAAACGTAATCGACTGCTACCAAGATGTAACAATTACCAAATGACACCAGGAATAGCCCCATGAAATCAATACCCCATATATCTAATACCTCACATACTTAAACTGGTTTCTAAGGCATCTCATCCCATGTTGAGATATTAGTTGCTCTTTGACATGCATCACAGGTGCATACCATGCTATGAGCATCTTAGAAGATCGTGGGCCAGCGAAATCCAGAGTCAATGACTTTCTTGGTTGTTAGGGTTGCTCCATGGTGTCCTCCTATGGGTCCTTCCTGACAGTGCCTTAAAATCTGTTCCACTTCACTTCCGTATACTTATCTTCGGATAAGTTGGTCTGCACCAATTCTAAACAGATATGGATCCTTCCAATAGTAGTGCTAGTATTAGTAAATAATTTCTTCTTTTGTAAATTAGTCATTCCTTTGAGAAGGATTTCGCTTGCCAAGTAATTTCCAAAATTGGCAAACCAAGGATGTTCATTGATTGAGGATTGGATATGCATAAGGAATTCCTGAGAAAAGTTTTCATTTATTATGGGTTCCTTAGTTTGTGAAGGACTTGAATCCTCAAGACGTGAGAGATGATCGGCCGCTAGATTTTCTAATCCTTTCTTATCACAAATTTCAATATCAATTCTTGAAGCAAAAGTATCCAATGAATCAATCTTGGCTTTGCATCTTGTTTGTTGAATAGATAGTGAAGGGCTGCATGGTTGGTGTAAACGATTATTTCTGAAAGGATTAGTTATGAGCGGAATTTGTCAAATGTGAAAACTACCGCTAGAAGCTCTTCCTCAATGATGGGGTAGTTTTTTTGTGCGTCGTTTAGGGTTTTGCTCGCATAGTGAATTGGGTGGAATTGCTTGTCCTTCCTTTGTCCTAATATGGCTCCTATGGCGAAATCGCTTGTGTTGCACATGAGTTTGAATGGTAGCGTCCAATATGGGGAAATCATGATTGTAGTGGTTACCAATCTCTTTTTAACCAAATTGAATACATTGATGCATTCGTCAGAAAATGCAAATTATGCGTCTTTCTCAAGTGATTTTCGAGAAATCTTTGATGAAACGATGGTAGAATCCTACATGACCTAGGAAACTTCTGATATCTTTTATGGTTGTGGGATATGGAAGTTTGGAAATAGTGTTGACTTTGGCTTGGTCGATTTCAAGCCCTGCTCGAGAGATTTTATGTCCTAACACTATTCCTTGAGTAACCATGAAGTGTCATTTTTCCCAATTCAAAACAAGGTTAGAATATTCATATCTAACCAACATCTTTTCTAGATTTTCAAGACATTGTTCAAATGAATTTCCAAAGATGGAGAAGTCATCCATGAAAACTTCCATTGAGTGTTCTATCATGTTGTGAAAGATTTCTTCCATGCATCTTTGAAACGTGGCGGGAGCATTACACAATCCAAAGGGCATTCACCGATAAGCAAATGTACCATATGGACAGGTGAATGTCGTCTTCTCTTGATCTTCGAGAGCAATAGGAATTTGGAAATAACCTGAGAAACCATCTGGTAAACAATAGAACATTTTCTAGATAATCTCTCAAGCATTTGGTCGATGATTGCGATAGTCCAAAGTGATCTTTCCTTGTGGTTACTAGTCAAAAGGCAATCTTCCTTTTGACTCTACATTTGATTTTGTTGTCTAGTCTTATGTATCCAGCTGGCTTTCAAAGTATAGCTGGCTATAGGATGTAGTATATGTATCTCAAGTACTTGTAACTTTATAACAATGCTTTGTAACACTTTGTAATAGAATGAGAAGCAATATACTGCAATCTTGAAAACCAAATACTTGTATTGTTATCTTGTGCTGTCTTTCTTTTACTTGTGTTATTAGCATCTCTCATAATAGTAAACCAGTTTCCTATTTGATCTGTTACGTGTTCTTAAGAACTCTCCTAACTTGTGTTGTTTTGTTGTAAAAGTGCATCACTGCTTCTAACAATCCTGCATTTGGTATCGGAGCATTTCAGACTCTTGATATAAGATCTCACCTTCTTAAGATCCATCTCACACACAAAACACTTAACAACTCAAATAGCAACTATCACCATAGCTGATATGGAAACTAGAACTATGAAAAAGTCTCCACTGATCACCCCAAAAACTTTGATACTTGGTGTCAAAGAATGGAAGGCTTTATCAAGTCTCAAGACTCCAAGATATGGGACTCTGTTGTTGAAGGACCTTACATACCAAGCACCTCATCTGCTACTGGTGGTGGTATGATTCCAAAGGCTATGGCTGATTTCTCTGATGAAGACAAGAAGAGAATAGAGATTGATCAAAAAGCCATGATAGCCCTTTAAACTACTTTTCCAAACTCCATCTATAGAGGCTTCAAGAAATGCAAGACTGCTATTAGGATCAGTGATCTAAGTTTGATCAATTAGAGTTGATTGCAGCGGAAATTCAAACAATAAATTAGACAATTTAGCAAGAACTCAATTGATATTCAATAGAAAAGCACACGGTTATAGAGAGAGAGAGAATTTTGCAAAAGGAATATTTCATTCAAATACTTTCGTGGTGGCTGAATGTCACACGTTACAATTAGGTCAACATTCCCTATATAAGGAATGTGACGTCTGCTGATGTCACTTGATAGTGACATCTAACAGAATTATACAAACAACTAAAACTATGCAAACTACTGAGAATGTTCTCAACAACTGATCATATCTCAGAGAATGCTAAGTATAAAAACATAAAACTACTGAACTAAAACTACTGAAACTATAAACTGCTGAAAAGTAAATTACAAGTACTGAAAAGGAAAACCATCACAACTACTGAAGTTAATAACTTCAGCTGTTGTGACAACTACTGATCACTCTGGTCTTCAGTCTTTGTCTTCAGTCTTTGTTCTCCAGACTTTTACTTTAGACGTTGTCTTCAGCTGATAGCTTCAGACTTTGTTTTCAGTACTTCACTTTCAGACTTTGTCTTCAGTACTTTACTTTCAGACTTTGTCTTCAGTAGAAATCTTCAGATCTTGTCTTCAGACTTTGTCTTCAGACCTTGTAATCCGCTGATGTCTTCAGCTGTTGTGATCTTCTTCAGCAGTTGTAATGTCTGTGGGACTTAGAGGTTTTTCTGATTAGGCTCATTGGTTCTTTTGGTCCAACAAACTCCCCCTGAACCAATACAGCCAAAACCTCTAAGTTTATTGATAATTCCACCTATTCTTTGGCAGGAACACCCTCTTGATCAGCTTTAGAGGTAATCATGTAAGCACAGGCCGGGAAAAGGTTTCTGATCTTTTGATTGGCTAAGTATGGAAGGGAACTCTGTCTTGGGGAAACTGGACACAGAGTCTTGTCCCAACCATGAAACCTAATTCCCACTAATGATTCTGTAAGACTCTCTTGCATAGGCCTCAAGGAGAACAACTTGTTCCTCCTTGGTGAGTTCTTCTGCTTCTCCCTCAAAGAAGAACTCTGGGCCATAATATTCAGACAGATATCTTACTGTCTTCCCATTTTTTAACTCAACATTTGTGATCTCTCTGTATGCGAATTCATCTGGATGAGAGCCTTCTAGCAACAACTGGAGTTCACTCTTTTGAAGATCTTTAAGTCTCTTGTATAACAACCCCTTCTTGATCATTTTGTTCTCAAGTATAGATTGAGGGGTTGTATTTGAGTTGTGTGCTCTCTTGAATTCTTCTATAATCTCCCAGGGTGAGACTACCATGGCCAACATAATTGCAGCATTCAAAGTCTTTTTCACTTGGCCATGATATCTACTTGGTATGTTCTTCTTGTGAATTCTGGAACTTACCCTGGGGTCTGGCCAAATCCTCACTCTTTCTCTTTGATGTTTGAATGTATGCCTAAGAGTGTACAGCCTCAGAGCTTGTTTCTTCATTTCTTGAATAGATGAGGACTGAGGGAAGTCCTTGTCAACCATTTAGAGAAATTGCTCATCATGCTGCTTCTGCTGTTCTGCTTCTTCAATCTTCACTTTCACCATTTGCATTTGCAAATCAAGTGTGATCATCTGTTGACTTCTGGGCTCAGGTGTTTTAAGTTTGAGAATAGCAGAGATTGGCAGACTGTCTTCATTATCATCATCATCATCATCATCTTCTTCTTCTACCCTCAACACCCTTCTCCTCCTTCTGGGTGCATCACTAGGTGTGGTTTGAGGTGGTTTTTGAGGTAATGGAATTGGTTTTGTGGGTTGAGTTGTGAGTGGTTTTGGTTTAGGGATAGGGTTGGCAGGTTTTGGAGTTGGTTGTTTATGAGTTGGAGTTAGGGAAGGCTGATCTAGCATTCTTGTGGTAAGTTTGGCTTTGGAGAGCTTGGCCATATCAGTTCTCTTCCCAACACCTGCCTCATCCAATGCTTCTATAATTAACCCCTTATTGAATGCTTCAGAAGAACAAATTCTGGTGGTTATTGCCAGAAACTATCTTTGGTCCATGATTTAATCTCAATCAATGATCTTCCCAAGTATTTTGCAATAAATCTGATCATTATCTCCAACCTTTCCCTATCCATTACACTGTAACTAGCCCATCTTTCTTGTATTTCCTTAACTTCCAGCCTTCTGATCTCAGTGTCTAAAGTGGCTGTATCAAAACCCTGTCTAAAGAGTTGGTCTATTATTCTGTCCATAGATCTGCTGTGAGCTTCATTAGCTTCTTTAACCAGATCTTCTAAGGATTTCTCTCCAACAGGCTCTTGTGTTTTAGCACTCTTCTTCCTTTTATAAGTGATCAGTTGTTTCTCTTTCTTTAGCTCCTTTTCTTTTTCTTGTTGTTTCTCATCGACCACTCTCTTTCTCTTTCTTTCTTTTACTACCTTAGACTCCCCCTTTTTGGGTACATTGGGTTCAGGGGTTTGAAGTGACTTTTGCACAACATCATCAACAAGTGTTTGGAGATTTGAGGAGATCCTCTCATCAATGGCCTGATGTACTATCTCAGTGATGATGGGAGTGATGAGAGGTAAGGAGTTTTGAAAGGTTGCAACCATCTGCTCAGAGGGGTTCTGTCCCTGAGAGGTGGTGCCAAAAGCAGTGGCTGGAGGCTTAGTTAAGTGTATTGGCTGTGTGTTTGGTGAACCTTCAAATGAAGGTGCCATCTGTGGGTCAATGGGGATAGATGGACTTTCATCCTGAGACATTTTGGCTAGCAGCTCTTTAAGTCTGCTCACCTCAGTCTCTAGAATGTATTATGGGCTAAGACATCAAAGAAAAAGCCCAGGTCATCATCAGTCTTTGCTGAATCATCTGACCTCCTGATTAAATCAGGATGTACATGCTCTGAGTGTAGATCAGTATATGCATGTGCCCCTTGTTCTTGGTTCTGGGGACTTCCTGCCTCAGGACTTTGTCCTTCATTGGCAGTTGCCTCTGGTGAGGTCTTATATATGGTACCAACTTCATCCTGTTCATTTGCTGAATCAGTAGAAGTGGCAGCCTGACCAGATGTTCTAACCTCCTCTTCTACACTTGGAGATTGAACATTATAACCCCTATGTTGTGGGTTATCAGTAGCATTTTGGTCCTCCCCCTCAATTGTTGAGGTATTCCTAGTGTTAATTGGTTTCTGGGGAGGGGGTGAGAAATGCAGCTGACTCAGCACTTTAGCAACTATAAGGGTTGGGCTTTGAGGGGTGGTTGCAGTTGGAGATTGGTCAGAAGCAGATTGCACCCGGGGTGAGAGATGCTCTTCAATGGTAACCTTCTCAACTGAGAAAGGTTCCAGTAATGTGGTATCCCCAAATTTGGTTGCAACAGGATCCTGTGGAGAGGATACCTGTGCGGTTTCAGCTAGTTGAGTCTCTGACATAACTGGGGGGTTAGAACCAGTATGTGTTTCCTGTATTGGTGGTACAGGGGCATCCGCAGGGGACTCATCTCCCTGAGTAGCCTTTTTGGGCTTTTGAGGTTTGGGTTTGGTGGGGACTTTGGATCTGGAGGTGGAGGCTGTGGGTTCCCTCTGCTTGGGTTTGAGCAGCCGGGCAGCCCCTTTGAGAGTAGGGTCAGAGTTATGTCTGGAGTATTCCTCAGCTAAAACAGCTGGAGCAGGGACTCCAAGACCAACAAGGCAGTAAGATTTTAATTGATTTAGAATTATGGCCATCAGAAACCTGGGATATAGTAGCCATCTGTTTGTCACAGGTTTCTGAGCCAGATCCTTTATTCCATAAACACTATCTCAGAAAAATTTAGATTTTGTCGTTCAAAGATAGAGTACAATACCTGTTGGCATCTTGAGGACATTTGATCCCATGAAGATGTCTTTGGAGCAAGACAAACATTCACCATGTGGAAGATACGTCTTTCAGCATCATGGAATGCTTTTTGAGAATGGTTGTAGCACTTAAGTCTCCTTCATACCCGTTGTTGATGAAAGACATATCATGGTGCCTTTCGGGTATTCTATAATACAGGTGGCATCATGCAAATTTAGGGTTTTGCGAATGATGTCAGGGGTGATTACCACCTGTTTCTGGTTAACCAACGACTGGAGAGTGATTTGGCTATCATTTTCACCAGTTGTGATAGAGACGTTGGTCCAGAATTGGTGTAAGGAATCAGGGTATATGGTAGGATTCAAAAGAAAGGAGGTTCGGTATTGGGAATCCACCATAAGATCGATGGCATTATCAAATTTATTCCAGAAGGCCGATTTCGAGAGGTAGGCAACACAGTTGTGTCTAGGTTTGAGTTTCATGGTCGCCATTGTTGAGAGAGAAAAGGATAGAAAACGGCTAATGAAACGTTCGGCTATAAGTGCATGTATTTATAGGTTAAGAAAAAGGCTGAAAAGAAAACGACTGAAAGTGTTGGTGTTGTCAGTAGTTGTATGAAAACAACTGAAGACTTGTTTTAACTATCAGACATTTGAAAACAATTGCAGACTTGGTTTTAGTCATCAGTAGTTATGAAACTACTGAAAACCTTGGTTTTGTCTTCAGATGTAGGAAAACAACTGAGAACTTGGTGTTAGTCATCAGTAGTTGTGAAACTACTGAAGACATGGTTTTGTCATCAGTTGTTTAAGGTGAAACAACAATTTGTGGAAACGACTGAAGAGAAAATTCTCATCAGTAGTTTTCGTCAATTCTTAGCTTTTCAGCTGTTTCATACTGTCTTTAACACTTACTCATCAGACTTTTTAGCTGTTTTCAGTTGTTTCATAGGACATCAGTACTTATCTGTTTTTACTAACATCAGTAGTTGTAACTACATCAGTAGTTTGTAACTGCATCAGTTTCTTTTAACAGAATCAGTACATATTTGTGACATGTTTACTAATGGTCATGAGTACTTGTTTACTGAGATCATCAGTAGTTGTCACTTATTCTAGCTGCAGTATACCAAGCCTTAACACAAGGTTTTGGAAAGTTGAACTATCCAAAGGCTTAGTAAAAATGTCTGCAAGCTCATCAGCACTAGGCACAAACTTTGGATCAATCAGACCTTTTTCAAAACAATCCCTAATAAAATGGTGTCTGATCTCTATATGTTTGGTCCTAGAATGCTGGACTGGATTCTTGACAATACACAGAGCTGAAGCACTATCCATTAACAATGGAGTCTTAGTCTCTGTAATGCCATAATCCAATAATTGGTTCTGAAGCCAGAGTACCTGAGATGTACAACTTGCAGCAGCAATGTACTCTGCTTCGACAGTGGATGTAGCAACAGATGTTTGTTTCTTACTCTGCCAAGAAATCAAACAGTTGCCTAGGAATTGACATCCACCAAAAGTTGACTTTCTGGTTAACTTACACCCTGCATAGTCACTATCAGAAAAAGCAACTAATTTGCAAGAGTGACTAGTGGAATACCAAAGACCTAGAGATTGTGTACCTTGCAGATATCTAAAGATCCTCTTGACTGCAATCAAATGAGACTCTTTAGGAGCAGCCTGAAATCTAGCACAAACACAAGTTGCAAACATAATATCTGGTCTAGAAGCTGTTAAGTACATCAAGGACCCAATCATACATCTGTAAAGTGTTTCATCAACAACTTTACCTTTCTGATCTACATCCAGTTGTGTGGTGTTGCACATGGAGTAGAACAGGGCTTACAGTTTTGTAAATCAAACTTATTCAAAAGATATTTTGTATATTTTGACTGATGAATGAAGGTTCCATCAGCCTTTTGTTTGATTTGCAAGCCTAGAAAGAACTGTAATTCTCCCATTGCACTCACTTCAAACTTTTGTTTCATTAAACTTGTAAAATCATCACACAACTGGGGATCAGAGGATGCAAAAATTATATCATCAACATAAATTTGAACAAGTAGCTTATGTTGATCCACTATCTTAACAAACAAAGTTTTATCTATGGAACCTCTAGTGAAATTATTTTGAAGAAGAAAATTTGAAAGTGTTTCATACCAGGCTCTAGGAGCTTGCTTCAACCCATAAAGAGCCTTATCAAGTTTATACAACCAATCAGGATGTTTATTGTCCTCAAAACCTTGTGGTTGACACACATAAAACTCTTCTTTTATTTTTCCATATAAAAAAACACTTTTGACATCCATTTGAAAAACTTTAAGATTGTGGAATGCAGCATAGGCTAAGAACAATCTAATTGCTTCCAGTCTGGCTACAGGGGCAAAGGTTTCATCATAATTAATACATTCTTCTTGTGAAAACCCTTGTACAACCAGTCTAGCCTTGTTCTTGACAATAAGCTCATTTTCATCAGTTTTATTCCTAAACACCCACTTAGTGCCTATTGCACACTTACCTGGGGGTAGAGGAACAGTTCCCACACTTGCTGCTTTTGAACTGAAGTAGCTCAAGCTGCATGGCTTCAATCCATCCATTGTCTCTTAAAGCAACATGATAGTTCTTTGGCTCTAGCTAACTAATGAAGAGAGCATAGAAGCAGAAGTTGGACAATTGACTCCTGGTTGAGACACCAGCATTGATATCACCAATGATTTGAGACATGGGGTGATTCTTCAGCTCTTGGTACATTATAAGATCAGTGCAAGTGTTTGTAGCAGGTTCAGCAGCAGCAGATGTTGATCAGACTCTGGAAACCAAGTATGAGATGGCAATTCAAATAATGTAGAGGAGTCAGAAATCTCATTAGCATTTGTTGTGGATGGAGCTGCTGAAGCTACAGGAACATCAAGTTTAGTGGACTCAGGCAGTTGATCACTAAACTTTAAAAGGTGAGTACTGATATCATCATCATCTTCAGTACCACCAGGTGGAAGACTTGCTGTAGAGATGATCTATTCACATGATCTGCAACAGCTGGAGGTTGATAAGGAACATATTGCAGTATATCCAGATCAAACAACTCCACAGGGTTTTGTGGAATTTATCCTTAGGAGATTCATTGAACTTCACATGCAAGGTTTCTTCAACTATCTTTGTTCTACAGTTGAAGACTCTGTAAGCCTTGCATGTGGATGAATATCCTACAAAATACCTGCATCCACCTTAGGATCAAATTTGTGGAGTTGATCCTTTGTGTTGAGAATGAAACAAGGACACCCAAATGCTTTGAAGAATGAAATTAGAGGAGCCAAATGATATAGAACTTCATATGGAGTCTTCATCAACCTCTGATTTACTAGAACTCTATTCTGCAAATAGCAAGTTGTGTTGACAGCTTCAGCCCAAAAGGTCAATGGCAAACTAGAGTCAGCCAACATGGACCTTGCCGCTTCAATTAGGGTCCTGTTCTTTCTCTCCACTACTCCATTTTGTTCTGGAGTCCTTGGGATGCTAAACTGCCTCTTGATTCCCTTTGAGAGATAAAAATTATCAAGTGTATGGTTTCTGAATTTAGTTCCATTATCACTCCTTATACACTTGACTGATAGGGAATACTGCTTCTCAACATACAACACAAAGTTTATAATCGTCTGAGCAACCTCATCCTTTGAATGCAAGAAGAAAGTCCATACAAATCTGGAGTAATCATCCACAATTACCAGACAATATTTTTTCTTTGCCATGCTCATCACTCTCACAGGACCAATAGATCCATGTGCAGTAACTGCAAGCAGGCAGTGGACTTAGGTTCTTCAAAGGAGGGAATGAGACTTTGTGCTGTTTTCCTTTCAAACAAGCAGTGCAGGTTTCATCACAGTGGAACTCCTTTATTGGTAGACTCTCACTAAACTATTGTGGATCAGCTGATTCATGTTGTTGAGATTTACATGACCCAGCCTTCTGTGCCACAGTTTAGATTCTGAGGAGAGGCTTTGGAAAATAGGCAAGGATGGCCTCTGAGATCTATTTTCTTGGAAAGATCTAAGGCATACACTCTTCCTGTCCTGTTGGCCCTCAGGAGAGTGTGATCATCCAACACCTTATCAATCAAATTCAGACTTTGGATGACAGAATCTTGCAGTTCTAACTGGAGAAAAGAGCAACATGGCCTTTATAGCAAGGATGACCCTTCAAATCAATCTTCTTTGACAAATCCAGGGCATATACTCTTCCAATCCTGTTGGCCTTTAGGAGAGTATGTTCATCCAATACCTTGTCAATCAGCCTTAGAACTTGGGAAGACAGAATCCTGTAGTTCTGGCTTGTGAAAAGTGCAACATGCCGTTATCACACATCTGACTGACACTCAGTAGATTATACTTGAGATCTCCACATGGTTAACATCATCAAATCTGAGTTCTCTATTAGACACATATCCTTTCCTGATGATGTAACCTTTAGCATCATTTCCAAATGAAACAAATCCCTTCTTTCTTTGAGAGTAGTCATTAAGAAGGGAACTGCTCCCTGTCATATGCATAGATCCTCCACTGTCTACATACCAGATGCTCCTTTAGCATGCTGAAGAACCCTGCATTCATCTTAAGGAACTAGTTAGGTTTTGAGACCAAACCTTTTTGGTTTTGGGTCTGTTTTTATCAACAGATTTAACCATAACTTGTTTCTCATGATTAACAGCTGATGAAGGTGGAGATGGTGCTGAAATGGATTCCTTGGATTTGGCTTGGAATACCTTTTTAGTGGTTTGATCACAGGTGCATCTAGTTGGTTAACTCTCCCCAACAAATGCTGAACCATCATAACAGTTGTGTCTGATTGTAGCTAAAGCTTTCAGCTCTTGTGACACATCAGTACTTGTTTTGATGAGTTCCTGTGACCCACCATTTCCTCCTTGAAATTCACAGACTTAGTTTGATATTTATTATGAGGAACACTATCAGCTGTTTTATGATAAACCCTATCCTTCTTTTTGGTTTAGGTAAAGCCTGGGTTTATCACATTGGGATGACTGTGGTACAACTTGGTCTCAAACTCATTTTTCATTTTATCCATCTGAATTTTAATGAGCTTATCTCTGTTGAGTTTGGAACCCTTTTTGTACCAACATTCATCAGAAAGATGATTGAATTTACATATAGTTCACATGGCTTATTCTTCATCTTGGATTGATCAGCTGCTGAAGTGGAAACTACTGAAGGTGTGATCTTCAGTACTTTCCTCCTTTCAGTACTTGTGTTAAGTCCTGAAGGATCTGTAACAACTGAAGACTTGTTCTTCAGCTATTCTTTATCCGTCCTGAAAGACCGTATGATAGATTCCTCAGCATGTTGTATCCTTTCATTTCAATTGATTTGAAATGCTTTTCAGATGTTGTGACTTGCCCTTCAGTACTTGAGGTACTTTGAGGGACAACATCTAAAGTACTCAGCTTCATGTACTTATCAGTAGTTAACCCATCAGACAATTGATTTGCTGAGGTATCAACACTAATTTCATCTTCTGATCTTGGCTGATCACTTGAGGATGATACACATGATGATGTGGTTTGGAAATTACTTTCACCTTCAGATTTTACTATTGATTTTGGAGTAAAATCTGTAGGTGGTGCAATGTGATTGTAACCTATTTCAAACTTCACATTTGAAGCTGTTTGCTTGCTGAGAAGCATTTCAAATCCCTTGCAGGATGATACCCAACAGTCACACTCAACTTGGGTAGCTGCAAGTGTTTCTTTGAGATCTCTGTGGTTCTCAAGAATGACCTCTAGCTTAGCCTTTTCATCATTTAATTGGCATTTAAGCTTATAAATCTCATCATCTTTTTCTTTAAGGAAAGACTCATACTTAGCTTTTCTTTTGGAAAGGATTTGCTCAAGCTCAAGATTTTGATTTATTAAAGCTACATTTGCCTCTCTAATAGAGGTAAATGCAGTTATCAAGATTCAGAACATAGCTTGGCCTTAGCCTCAGAGGATACCTGGGTTACCTGTGATGAAGATGCATTAGAGCATGAACCCTCAGTAGACTCCAGGGCCATTAGAGCAAGATTCCCAAAAGGATGTTCACCACCATGTTGACCATCACTAGCAAATAATTGCTAATTACCAGAAAGATCATCTGGTAGACTGCTCCAGTCAACAGTACCAGGGGAAGAAGCTGTGATGAGGTTGTGATTGAGATGATTGAGATGGTTGAGGCTCAGGTAAGGCTTGAGGTTGTTGTGCAATAGGAACTTGAACTTGAGTTGGCTGTGGCATGTAATAGCAGGGATATGGATATGGCATTGGACCCTGAGGGACAAAATATGCAGGAGATATAGGTTGTGAGTGATGACTAGAACTAGCAAGATGTTGCTCTCTATTTTGTGAACTATTGCTTGAAAAAGTCACAAAGGGTGCAGAGGAGTTAGATCCAGTTGATCTACACTCTCTTGCAAAGTGCCTAAGCCTGTGGCATTTGTGACACCTCAACTTACTCTTGTCAAAACCAACTTTGGTTTTGCCAGAGAGTCCTGGAAATTTCCTGCCAGTTCTCTTGTAGAACTTTTGAGATCTGATATAAGCAAGGCCATTTGGCTTAGAATATCCATCTCTTCTAGGTCATCATCAACAATACCTTTCAAATCATCCATAATGAAGCACAAATTGTCACTATTACAGCCTGACTGACTATCACACTAACAAATGCATGATCAGAACTGTTTGAAGAGAAATCTATATGCTCATCATAATTGCTTTCTGATGTAGCATATTCTGACTCATGACCAACCAAGGCAGTGTTCCCTCACAAAGTCATCAGTGAGCTTTCCTGATGATGCCAGTTTCCTTTTCTACTCTATCTCTTCTTTCAAATGTAAGCAATTTCCCATGGAGTTGGGTAGAGATAGCTATCTAGATTTGCACTGGAGCGTAGGACAATGGTATATGTATCCCATCTCTCAGGCAGTGATCTGAGGAATCTGTTGTTCATCTGGCTATTAGTGTATTCATGTTTGACCATTTTCAGCTCAGAGATCAAACAGGAAAAACGCTCAAACTGTTGAGTCAGTGTCTCACCCTTCCTATGAGAGAATGTCTCATATTGTTGGGCAAGGATTTCTCTGTTGTTTGCTAAGACCTCATCTGTTCCACCAAATTGTTCTTCCAATGCATTTCAGAGGTCATGAGCAGTTTCATGATGCATAAGCCCAGAATAGATTTCATTCGGCAGTGCCATGGCCAGAATTCCATGTGCTTTAGCATCAATCTCAAACAGTTTTCAATCCTCATCTGAGTATTGTTCCTTCTTCTTCGGAACCATTGGTTGGTTTCCGGATTGTTCACCATAGGCTTGTGTGGACCATGTACACAGATGTCCAACAACCTGAACCGTTAACAGTCAGGTGATGGAGCATATTCATTGCCATATGTTATACTCAGTCCAACTAGCATCGGAGGCTGGTTGAGGAACCAGTATTGTGAGGGTCATTAGAAGGAGTAGTCATCTCAGATTCAATCAAATTCAATTAATTTAACTGATTTAGCGCAAAACACAACAAACTCAATATGGACCAAGAGAAATCTCACAAGCAAATAACCGAAAGCAGCAGAAATTCAAACTCTATAACCAATTCTTGCAAATATACTAATTCGATCAAACTTAGATATCGAAATAGCAGTTTCAATGATCAATTGTTAGATCGATCAATGATTAACCAGCTCTGATAGCATTTGTTAGGATCAGTGATCTAAGTTTGATCAATTAGAGTTGATTGCAGCAGAAATTCAAACAATAAATTAGACAATTTAGCAAGAACTCAATTGATATCAATAGAAAAGCACACGGTATAGAGAGAGAGAGAATTCTACAAAAGGAATATTTCATTCAAATACTTTCATGGTGGCTGAATGTCACACGTTACAATTAGGTCAATATTCCTTATATAAGGAATGTGACGTCTGCTGATGTCACTTGATGTGACATCTAACAGAATTATACATACAACTGAAACTATGCAAACTACTGAGAATGTTTCACAACAATGACATATCTCAGAGAATGCTAAGTATAAAAACATAAAATACTAAACTAAAAAACTACTGAAACTATAAACTGCTAAAAAGTAAATTACAAGTACTGAAAGGAAAACCATCACAACTATTGAAGTTAATAACTTCAGCTGTTGTGACAACTACTGATCACTCTGGTCTTCAGTCTTTGTTCTCCAGACTTTTACTTCAGACGTTGTCTTCAGCTGATAGCTTCAGACTTTGTCTTCAATACTTCACTTTCAGACTTTGTCTTCAGTTCTTTACTTTAAGACTTTGTCTTCAGTAGAAATCTTCAGATCTTGTCTTCAGACTTTGTCTTCAGACTTTGTAATCAGCTGATGTCTTCAGCTGTTGTGATCTTCTTCAGCAGTTGTAATGTCTGTGGGACTTAGAGGTTTTTCTGATCAGGCTCATTGGTTCTTTTGGTCCAACAACTACAAAGCAATTATGGGAAGCACTGAAGCTTATGTATGAGGGCTCAACTAAAGCCAAGGAGAACAAGAAGGATCTCCTCAAGCAGTAGTTTGAAAACTCCAGCTTAAAGTAGGTGAGACCATGACTCAATAATACTTCAGATATGTTGAGATTGTGGATACTCTAATGGATGTTGGAGTTACTCTTGAGATAAGGACATTGTAAGGAAGTTTATGTCCTCTCTTCCTAGACAATGGACACATTATTATGTTGTTATCAAGAGGACTGAGAACCTTAAGACTCTTATTCTGATAGAGTTGTATGGTATTCTCAGTGGATACCTGATAAAGATAAACATACAATATTCATCTGGTAACTCTAGCAATCAAATGGGTTCAGCCCTTCATATGATTGAAAGGGATAGCATAGAACCTTAACATCATCTCATATGCTACCCTGACAACTCACAAAAGAGTCTTTTCATCACCATCCCAGAGATTCCAAGAGAAAACTACACTCAAGGAAGTCCCTTCCAAAAGACAAGTTCTTCTCATGCTTTTGTCTCTGCTGATGAATCCTCAGGAAACTTTCTCTTCACCCTTAAAGACTTGGATTGTATCCATACAGATGATCTGGAGTATATGGAGATAGTTCAGCAGATGGCTCTTCTTACACAGAGCCAAGAAGTTCTACAAGAGGACAGGGAGGAAGTTTCCTAGATAAAAGCAAGTTAAAGTGTACAACTGTAACCAGATGAGACACTTTGCTAGAGAGTGCAAGGCACCAAGAGCAAATGGTGGCTAGACTCAATCCAAACCAAACTACACTGAGAGAGCTCCTCAGAATGAGAAGCCAAAGCAACAAGCCGTAGTTGCTATGAAGAAGGAGGCTTTGACTAAGCTTTCAGGTGGAAGATGCATCTCCAAATCAAGTACATGGCTGACCATAATGAAGCCAGGTATTGGAACATCTTTGCACTCCTGAATGTATTGTTAAAGTTAATAGATACAGGTCCTACAACTTAGAGATGAGATCTGATCTTGACTCCTTGAATATCTTAAAATCTGATTTCAAAAAGGTTAAAAATGATTATAAGTTAAAGAGAAAGGACTTAGAGAAAACCATTTCAGTACTTAAACATGAGCACACAAATTATAGGACTTAGATCAAGGATCTCATAACTAAGTTGACTGAATGTCAGGCTGAGCTTGTGATCAGCAAAGCCAGGGCTAAAAATGTGTTCTTGAAGAAGAGACCTTCAAGAACATGATGTCCTCATCCTTGCATGCAAAAGTGTGCTATTAGAATAAGCAGGGACTGGGATTTGTTAGATAGCTCCTCCACACACAATCTTGTCTGTAAGATCTCCTAGGTGTGGAACTTGTGAATATGAGATTCCCCTCATAGATCCTTTGACTAAAGAGGATGAAGAGGAGATTATGAAGAATGGCTCTAAGAGGAGTGAAGAAGAGCATTCTATGAAGGGTCATCATCCCTCTATGGAGAGTAAAGCTATTAGGATGACCAAGTCCAAGAGAAAGAACTTGATCAGAAAGAGCAAAAGAAAGGCAAGGAAGGCTTGGGAGATCAAGGCCACCTTCAGCTTCGCACAAAAACAAGTCTTTGTTTCTGCAAGATTTGAAGTGGTTAAAGTCGAGGACACAAACTTGAACTCTAACAAAAAGAGTTCTAGTTCATATCCAAGTCATCCCATCATCAAGAAAAAGGCCGATAAGTTGTGCACCACTGCTATACAACATGAACCATCAAGCTTCAAAGGTAGTTCCAACCCCATAAGAACTGCCACATCATCTGAGAAGATATAAATGGAGAATGAAAGTGATCAAGTTCAGCCTTGTTCTCAGAAGAAGACTCCTAGAAGAAAGAATATGGACTGTGTTATGTGTGGGAGCACCTCTCATCTTGCTAAGGATTGTATCTACAATCCAAAGAGTACTCTCCACATCACAAAGAAAGAAACTTCTAAGAGTTTGGAGAAGAAGAAGAAAGCTTCGTAAGGAAAATCTATTTCCTTTGGATGCTCCAAAATGAAGAAGAAGACAAGTGGAATACTTCTGAAGTATTGATGCCTGCTGCAGTGAAAGCAAGATCTTTCGAAGGCCAGTCATCAAAACTTCTGAAGTCAAATAAAACTTCTGAAGTATTGAAGGTCAAGTCTAAGCTTCCAAAGGTGGTGTGGAAGTCAAAGAAAGACCAAGTGACTGAAAGTTCTTCATCAACTTCAGCAAATGATCCCTCCAGCATGACTATAGGATCAATTACTGTTGCATTGTCTTCAACTTCTTTTGATGAGCCCAAGACCAATGAGGATTAGGTTTCCAAATGTGATTAACCATCTCTTATGTGCAGGAATAACTCAAGACAAACAAAAATGTATGGATCATTGACAGTGGCAAATCCAAGGCACATGACAGGCAATAGGTCACATTACAGGAAGGGGCAAGGTCACAAATGGTAAGCTCAGCATTGAAAACATAAATTTTGTCAAGGAGCTTGGGTACAATCTTTTGAGTATCTCAATTTTATGATCAGAGTCATAACATGCTCTTTACTGAGCATGAGTGCATTGTTCTCAAGCCCGGGGTGGTCATTCCTCATGAGCATATCTTGCTCAGAGCCCCCATGAGATGGAACATGTACAAGATGGATTTTCAAGACACATCTCCCTCAGGAGAAGTTTCATGCTTTCTATCTAAAGCAAATAGTGATGCGTCTTTCCTTTGGTATAAAAGAATGTGCCATGTAAACTTTAAAAACATGAACAAACTTATTAAGAATGATTTGGTAACTGGAATGCCAAAGAAAGAGTTTACAAGTGATGACCATTGTGTGGTATTCCTAAAAGGGAAGAAACACAAGGTATCTCACAAACCAAAGGAAAGAAACTCCATCATTACTCCCTTACACTTGTTACATATGGATCTCTTTGGACCCACCAGTGTAATGAGTTTAGGAAGGACCTGTTACTGTTTAGTGATCACATATGACTTTACAAGATTCACTTGGGTCTTCTTCCTTAGAACTAAGGATGAGACTCCTAAGCATCTGAAGAATTTCATCTTAAAGATTGAGAAGCAATGTGATCACAAGGTCAAAACCATAAGATGTGATCAAGGAACTGAATTCAAGAACCAAATTCTTGATACATTTTACGATGAAAAGGGTATTACAAGACAATATAGTGCTCCCAGGACTCCTTAGCAAAATGGTGTTGCTGAGAGGAGAAACATGACACTTACTAAAGCTATAAGAACCATGCTGTCTGATTCTAAACTGCCCATCACCTTCTGGGCAGAGGCAGTCAACATTGCCTGCTACATGTAAAATAGAGTTTTAGTGGTTAAGACTCATGGTAAGACTCCTTATGAACTTTGGCATAAGAGGAAACCTTTCATTGGTTTTCTCATATAATTTGGATGTCCTTGCACCATCTTGAGTACCAAATATCAAATTGCCAAGTTTGCTAAGAAAGCAGATGATGGACACTTAATTGGAAACTCTTCCCAAGCTTAGGTTTATAGAGCATACAATCTTAGAACTAGAGTAGTTGAGGAGTCAGCCAATGTGACTTTCAATGAGCACACTCACAGTATGAAAGGTTCTGATCCGGATTGGCTATTTGATCTTGATTTTTGTTACCAACTGTTTTAACAAATCTTGTGAGCATGTTTCAGGGTCAATAGAAATTTTACCTACAGGTGATCCTGATCCAAGAGTTGAGCTAAGACGACCTTCAAACTACATATCTTCAGCTCCAGTGGTAACCAATCCTGCAAATGAAGCTTCTACTAGCACATCAATGACAAATCCTGCTGATGCCTCTGGAGTACCTTTAAATTCCAGCTTAGAGGTACACAACTCAAAGGAAAGAGTTTCAAATGTTAGAGAGCATGGTGGAGGTGATGGTGATCAGGAATTTCTTGATGCTGATAACCACTCCATTGATGATGACATCAATGATGTTACACACTCATTGGATCAAGTTAATCTTGATAAGTGTTCTAATGGTGGGTGAATCCTCACTGCCAGACCTGAATTTCTCTAATTTAGATCTGTCTAAGCAACTTGTTGTGATCCCTCAGCTAAGGATCCACAAGTCTCACCCTTCCACAAACATCATTGGAGATGTTGATTCAAGGGTAAGAACAAGAGGACAAACCCATAATGCAAATGTTTGTCTTCACTCTTGTTTCTTGTCTGATATAGAGCCAAAGAAAATTGATGAGGCTCTAAAGGATGGAAGTTGGGTTGAAGCTATGCAAGAGGAGTTGCTTCAATTCAAAAGGTAGAAGGTTTAGAACCTATTTCCTCTTCCTCATGGGAAGACTACTATAAGAATCAAATGGGTGTTCAGAAATAAGAAAGATGATAGATGACTTGTCATCAAGAACAAGGCCAGACTAGTTGTTCAAGGATATACTCAAGAAGAAGGAGTTGACTATACAGATGTCTTTGCTCCTGTAGCAAGACTTGAAACTATCAAGATATTCCTAGCTTTTGCTGCATCTAAGAACTTCAAGGTCTACCAGCTTAATTTCAAGTGTGCTTTTCTTTATGGGGTGGTTGATGAAGAGGTGTATTGCAAACAACCACCTGCGTTTGCAGATCCTGATCATCCTGATTATGTCTGCAAGGTTGATAAGGCTCTTTATGGGTTGCACCAAGCACCAAGAAAATGGTATGAGACCTTATCATATTATCTTTGTCAGCATAGCTACAAGAGAGGTACTATTGATAGAACTCTCTTCATCAAAGGAACAGAAGATGTCATTATGCTAGTTCAAGTATATGTGGATGACATTATCTTTGGGTCAACTAATTCAAAGCACTACAAAGACTTTGAAAACCTGATGAAAGACAGGTTTAAAATGAGTGCCATGGGGGAACTAAATTTCTTTCTAGGAATTCAAAGTGAAGCAAGTTGACAATGGCATCTTCATAAGTTAGTCTAAGTATGTTCAATATATACTTTAAAGGTTCAACATGACTGATTGTAAGGTTGCTAAGACGCCCATAGCCAGAATCACTCCCTTGGACCTGATCTTGAGGGGGAGTGTGTTGATGAACATCTTTTCAGGGCAATGATTGGGTCTCTTATGTACCTCACAGCTAGCAGGACTGATATCATGTTTGCTACATGGATCTGTGCAAGATATCAAGCCAACCCCAAGATGTCACACCTAATTACTATCAAGAGAATTCTAAGATATCTCAAAGGTGCTCCATCACTTGGACTTTGGTATCCAAAGAACTCTGACTTTAATCTGTATGCTTATACAAATAGTGACTATGGTGGCTGCAACATGACTGCAAAGTCTACATCAAGGGGATGTCAATTTCTTGGTGGAAGGATAGTCTTTTGGAAATGTAAGAAACAATCATGTGTGTCTACATTTACTGCTGAGGCTGAATATGTTGCTATTGCAAGCTACTATGCTCAAGTACTTTGGATTCAAAATCAGATGCTAGACTATGGATTCAACTTCAAGGAGAATCCCATCCATATAGACAACAATAGTGCTATCTCAATCATAGAAAATCCTATGCAACACTCAAGGACAAAGCACATCAATATCAGGTATCATTAATTAGAGATAACTTTGAGAAGAGAGTAATCAAAATAGTCAAAGTTAACACAAATGAACAATATGCTGATCTGTTCACCAAAGCTTTTGATTAACAAAGATACAAATATCTTGTATTAGTTATTGAGATGATTAACTTTGAGTAGCTTTTGTTAAAACTTAATCATATTATTTCTAAAACTTGTGTATCCTAAGTTGTCTATTTTCATCACCATCATAAGCCTTTTGTTCTCTATGGAAGTAAAATCTTTCTAAAAGACATTCCTTAGATTTTTGAAAATTTTGATCTCTTTATCCTTCGGAAAATTTAAAATTACCTTCGGAAGACACTTATGTCTTAGCAAACAAATATCTACTTAAGTCAATTTACATTCGGAAGAAATTTCTAAAATATCTTCTGAAACTTAAAATCAACTTTAGGACTTGTATGTTTTATAAGAACAAATTTTTCTTCCGAAAGAAAATTTCTCTTCGAAAGTTTTTATTCTTCATAGAATAAATACTTTGAGTTCTAAATTTCATCCAAAGCAAAATTCTCAAAAATCTTTGAAATACCTTCCGAAGTCAATTTACCTTCGAAGCTTTACTTCAAGAACTTCCGAAGCAAAATAACCTTCGGAAGATTTCTCGACTTCCAAGAAAACTACATTTTGGGGAAAAGAAAAACTACTTTTCTAGAGGTGGGACTGACTTCTGGATTTCAAATTTTGTCATCTATCATTAACTTTGTCTCAAATTCTTTTCACATATAAACCCAACGGTTCCTCCTCTTTTTCACTATCTTCTCATCTACATTTCTTCTCTAACCTCAATTCTTCCAAACCGCCTTTGTTCTTCATCTTCCTTCACCCTTAAGCTTATCAAAATGGCCCATCTGAACCTCAAAAACAACCCTAATTTCTCCATGCAACTTCACAGGCAACACAACCAGGTTGCTCTATTAAACTCTGAGAAAGATGATAGTTTCTCTGAGATTTGCCATTTTCTGGCTCTATCAAACTATTTCACCTCTCTTACCATTGATCTTACTCTATATGAGGATCATTTGCTTGAATTTTAGAAGACCTACCAAGAGGTCATTATAGATGGGGAGAATGCATTGTCTGCCACAGTGTAGGGGAGGACGATCTTCATCACACCGGCCATCATAAAAAATCATCTGTAGCTGGATGATGAAGAACGTGAGGTGTTCTTCCCGAAAGAAGTTGTTAATCATTCCTTTGAGCAGATGGGCTATGAGGGAGATTTCTCTATAAAAACCTTCAGGAAAAGGAAGGTCTCATCCCAGTGGAAATACCTACTTCATGTGGTTATTCACAGCTTGTCCAACAAGCATGGAGGGTGGGACCAGATTCCTGAAGATCCATCCTTCATAGTGTATGGAATGGTTCAGGGGGTCAAGTTCAGGTACTCTTAGTTTGTTTATACAAATTTACTTGCTAACTTGGACTCCTTAGAGTATTACATGTTTCCTAGTATGTTCAATACATTCTCAACTGTGAACCGGGCTCACAATTGAGGGAAACAGGTAATATCCTTAAATTGGGACAGATAAAGCCTGACATCTTTAAAATCTTGAAGAAGCCAACTATTGGTTTCTTAGGGGTAGAAACATCCCTTGTCCCTAAAATGTTAGAGCTTATTGCTCAAGGTGACAACCTAGCAACACAAGCTAGTGTTGAACCCACACCTTCTACTACCCAACCACTAACAAGACCCCAAATCACCCACACTTACCAAAGAAAATCCAAACAACCCCTGCTCAAGCTATTGAGTTTATGCAGGCTCCATACACTCACATAAGAGGAAGTGGATACTAGAGCTCCCACTTCTCCTTAGGAGCAAACCGCTCCTATCTCTTCAAGGATCAGTGTTGAGGTTCCTCATGCTCAGCCTAATGAGCTCACAAGCCAAACTGCCTTAGGCCTTCACTCTAAGTCTCAACACTCAAGTGAACAACCTTCAGGGGACAATTACCATACCTATCCTCTAGACTTAAATCACCCAATCCCAAAACTTGACTTCTATACTGATGAATATTTAGGTTTTTATGAGTACCATGAGTCTCTCTACTCCTCCCCAACTCAAAGAGAGATGAGTGCTCCTAAGTCCCCTATGTCTAGCCCACATCAGTCACCTATCACTAAGGTGGATACTTTTGAACCTGTTCAAGATATCCATATGGAAGAGGCTCTCACTCAAAGATAGATGAGTGCTCATGATTACATCATTAAGACCTCAACCATGGCAACTCAACCCATTGACAGTTCAACTGAAGTTGTCATTGAGCAGAGGAAAACCAACAGCGAAGAACTTCATGCTGATAGTGAGAGAGAAGACTTTGGCCCAATTCTCTCAACCCCCATGATTCTTCTGATGAAGATGAAGGGAATTTGAGGCTAAAGGTGCAAAAACTGTCAAAAACATGCACCTATCTAGTCTCCAAGGTTAGTAATCTTGAATCTTAGGTGACTACCTTGCAAAACGGGTCAATGATTAGCAACTTGAGATATCTTATCTTAAGGAAAAACTAGCTAGGAGACCTTTAAGAAGAGCTCAACCAAGAACACAAGAACCTATGAATATGGTTGATCTAACCTCTAGCTCACCTATGCAAATGGGTGATGCTACCAAAAAGGGGGAGATAATCACCACAAACTTAGAACCTGGAAGTTCTTCACAGAGAATGGTCATTGAGGACTCACCATCTTCACTTAAAACTGTCCATACTCAGCAACTTCCTCAAGTTCACATTGATGTTGTAGTACAATATAATCTTACATTTAGAGTCTTTTGAGGAGGTATAACAAGGGCAGTATCATCTCCACCTCAAGGAACTTCAAATTACATTATAGGGTGGATGTATGATGCAAACAGAAGAGCCCTTATTCTTCAAAGAATTCAAGGGCAGCAAGAAGTCTTCAATTTTAAGACCTTGAACTACTATGAAGGTCTTGACCTAATCAACATGCCACTTGTCAATCCATGCCAATCTAGACAAGCTGACAGGCTAACACAAAGGATTCAAGACAGAATTACTAAAGAGTTAAGTCTTAGAAAGAGACAAAGAAATTAGGTAATACTATTGGTCAACTGGATGTTGAGGCAGTAGTAGAGCCCAGTGGTAGAGCCTGAGAGCCCTGTCACACCTACAACTACTTCAGCAATTCATTCCCTCGGTGAAGCATCTGCTAGTAAAGGTGTATCACAACCTCTCTCTGGCCAGAGCTTGGAGGCTACATCAAGCAATAAAGGCCAAAGCTCTCTCCACCCTGAGTCACAAAGGTCTGTGAGTGACAAAGGGAAAAGGAAAATGACTTCTGATGAGATTGAGAAGGAGGAGAGAGAGAGAGGAAGAGGAAGCTAAGGGGAGAAAGTTCCTCTGGGTCTGCAAGATTCATGGAAGCTGCAATCAGGGCTGCCCCCAGACCAAACACTCAAAATGATGAGTTGAGGGTAGTCAGGATTACTTACCTACAACCAGGAACTATGACATTGATGAGATTATATCTCTCCCCTTAGAAGAACTTAATGAACTGGCTGACATGGAAGTGTCGAGAGAGAGAAAGGAAGCAGAGGATGCAAAGTTACTTCTCCAAATCAAAGAGGAGAAGACAAAAGAGATTATACAAGCATGTTCCCACTCTCTCCCCAGTTCAAGAAAATCCTGCACAAGAGGTTGTGGCTCCACAAGAACCTCAGGTAGACAAAGAGACTGATAGGATCAATATGATCAACTACCTGAGTGCCACAGGTCTATACCAGGCATCTGTATTTCTTCCTTTGTCCTTTGAGTACATAGAGTTTGAGTATCTCAAATATCTTGAGCTTGAAGTACTCAAAGAACATAAGGCAACAAAGAGAAACTTAAGGGAAGATGCTACAAAGTCAAGGGCCATCATTCAAAAGAGAATGAAGAAGTCCGTTGACAGACAAAGAATGATGAACTACTTGAAGTTGTATGGATTCTCTGGAAGGAGACTTAGCCCTATGTCTCTATCTACTATGGATGATCATATTAGGTTGATCAAGCAGAAGATCAAAAGAGTAAAACGTGTTGACTTACACTCCCCACCAAGTCAGGTCCCTCAAGAAGTTGAGGTTAAGGTTGAACCTTTTGAGACAACACAACTAAACCTCCTGCTGAGCCTCAACAAACTTCATCTTCTGATCCATAGCCGGGTCAAACTCCCTCTCCTTCTAACCTGTGAGGGAGGAACACCCAACTAAGCAAGACAAAACTGATCAATAAGGTGTAGCAAACCAGTCTTCTTAGTCAGACATCAAAGAGGAGGAAAAGGATGGCTTCTAGACCAAAGTCAAAAAAGAATAAGAAGTCTAAACCATCCACCACCATACCTTAGGATGAGTAAGATTAACCTGAGGGAGTGCATGAAAAGGCAACCCAAACAACTCCAATCCAAGTGAATCCTCTTGCTTCTAAAAGACCTATCTTATCATGGACCTTCATAACTAATCCAGAAAGATGGCATGTGATTAGTGATCAAGGTGGTGTGAATGTCTACACATGGAAAGACTTATTCAAACTACCTCTGCATGATCTCTTTGAAATAAAAAGATACTGAAAGTCTGAGTGATCTTGACCATCTAATGAAGAAGGGCCTGGTCGTCATCATGATGAGAACTTTTAACTAATGAAGATCTACAAATATTTTGATAGCATTAGCCTAGGGGGAGT
Source organism: Flaveria trinervia (assembly GCA_025506515.1). Lineage (NCBI taxonomy): Eukaryota > Viridiplantae > Streptophyta > Magnoliopsida > Asterales > Asteraceae > Flaveria > Flaveria trinervia. The sequence continues at coordinate 48,300,260 of CM046457.1, read as the reverse complement.
TTGTAAGGGTTCTAACAAGTTTGATGCAGTCAAAACATTCAAAGCACCAGAAGTCTCTCTGCATGCATGCACTAAAGTACTGAAGTAGAAATGCTTCGGAAGTTTTACACCTCACACCAGAAATACTCTAAGTGTAAAATCTTTTAAAGCCAAGACCAATATCTTCCAAAGCCAAATATGAAGTCTTCGAAGCTTCAAAGACAAAGTCTTCCCGAAGCCTATTTTAGGAAGACAGATTTCTTCCGAATACTTTTATGTACATGCTATTATCTTATGTACTTTTCCATAAAGCTGGACCACCTTTCCACTGCAACTCTACTTGACTCACCAAATTTCTCAAGTTGGTGAAAAGGTCCATGCTTTTGGAATACTGTATATTGAGGTCTTTAGTCTGAGCTTTCTAATTTATGTACTTTTTTCTTTTTGTAATATATTAGGATGTGAGCTATGGCATGTCATAGTCACTAGTCAAAAGGAAATCTGCCTTTTGACTCTACATTTGATTTTGTTGTCTAGTCTTATTTATGTAGCTAGCTTTCAAAGTATAGCCGACTGTAGGATGTAGTATATGTATCTCAAGTACTTGTAACTTTAGATTAATGCTTTGTAACACTTTGTAATAGAACTTGAGAAGCAATATATTGCAATCTTAAACACCAAATACTTGTATCATTATCTTGTTCTGTCTCTCTTTTACTTGTGTTTTTAGCATCTCTCATAATAGTAAAACCAATTCCCTATTTGATCTGTTAAGTGTTCTAAAAAAGTCTCCTCACTTGTGTTGTTGTGTTGTAAAAGTACATCACCCTTTCTAACGGTCTTGCAAAAGTATTTCAAAAGGAATTGTTCACCCATTTCTGCCTATGTGGTGATGGAACCAGGCTGAAGCGAATCAAGCCAGTCAATGGCTCGGCCTCGAAGTGAAAATGGGAAAAGTCTTAGTCAAATGGCATCGTCTGAACAGTTATTGATTTTGAAGGTCGCACAAATACAAAGGAATTATGAGATGTGAGAGTTAGGATCTTCGTCTTGCAATCCATGAAACTGAATATAGTTTTCTGCGAGTTGGATAATACTACACGTAATCTCGAAATTGTTGGCCGCTATTGCTGGTTGGACAACACTAGACTCGTAACCATCGATTGACGATGTGGCATAGTTTCTCATCTTCATTTCCTCATCGTGGTTAGCCATGTCTTCTTCGGACGGTGTTCCTTCCAAAATGTCTTCTTCAATGATTGGAGCTGTTTGTTGTGGTCTTTCGCGTAGCCTTTGACAAAATAATCGCTCAGGTTCCGGAAGAGGCGAAACAAGTTCAGGACTAGACGAGTCGAACATACACTAACTTAAGGAAGCAAAAACTAACTAAGACTTAGAATAAATCATGCAACTATAACTTAACTAAATAAGGCAATAAAATAAAGTTGAACAGAAATATATTAATAGGATATACCCAAGATAGTCAAAAAATTTAGATTGCTTTTCAAAATTGCCGTGTGTCGGCAAAAACTTGATGCGGTGCGGAACGTATATATTTTGATAAAGGTTTTTCGCACAGATTTTGTTTTAATTGGTTATTACTAATACTAAACCACACACACAAAAGGCAAGTGTACCTATCGTGTTGTAGTATAGTGATGGTAAGAACCAAGTATCAATTCATGAACACACCTAGCCTACTCAACAACCTTAATATTTGACTATTAGATTTGGTTTTTTCTTTGAGAAAATGATGAGTTGCATTGACAAGATTTTTAGGGTTAAAAACAATAATAGAAATAAAGTAAAATAAGATTGAAGCATTTAGATTAAAATCAGGGAATAAAGGTTATCATTCTAATTAGACTACACTTATGTAACTGTGATGAATTGGTGGTGTGATTAAAGATATGGATTAAAGGAATTATGTTAATGTTTATAAAGGTGAGCTGGCGCGATTTCTCGTCTATCTGCTCCGTAGTGACTAGGATCACATCAGGTTGAGTTTACTGCTAAGACCAAAGCCCTAGTAATGTAGGTGAATCTTTTGTGACCTATTTGACATACGATTTCTGAAAAACATAACTTAATGTTAAAAAGAGTTGACCAGGTTCCTTCCTAACATACTATTAATTTTAGAAAACCATAACCATTACTATAGATTTCCAAGACTAATAAAAGGGAACCCGCAAATGATCAAAAAGTTAAGGTGATATGATTTATAATAACCATTTCTAGTTCATTAGCCATGGATTTATTATGAAGACCGGTTTCGCAAATGAAAGTTGATCATATGTTTTTCAACCATGTATGACAATCATAATCACAAATCATAAGTTTATAACCTCCCATTCAAATGTAGATGCTACCCATCAAAAGTTTTCCCAAGAGCGCCATAACATTAACAAAATATATATCACACCATTAGTTCATCACAAATTACATAAGTTTCATCCAATTAGGATGATAATAAGAGTTTAGCTCATAAGAAGCTTGAACATAACAACATATAACATAGGAGATATATATTAAATCATCAGTGAAATGGAACAATCAAATCGGTGATCCACAATGGATGACATTTGGACAATCCTGAGCTTCTTCCAAGTGTTGTATGCACTTCCCGAGCCTCCACATGGTCTTGAAGTCTTAATTCCTAAGGTAATTCTGTAAAGTAACTCTCCCACCAAAGCTTGCCAAAATGGTGAACTTAGGCCTCTATTATAGGCTTTTTGGAGTGTTTAAGCATGGACCCATGCCTAAAAGGCACGACCACATTCTAGTACAATGCTTATGAAAGTTAGTCGGCTCGTACATCCAGGGTGTGTCGGGCACAACCCCGTGTTGGAGGTGGGGCACGACCCCGGGTTGGAGGTGGGGCACGAACCCATGCTTACTTTTAGGGGACAATACTTTTTGTCCTATCAGATGTCCAAACATGGGTGTGTGTTTCAGGCAAGGCATGGGGGCGTGCTTAATGAGGCAAAAGACTCACTTTGCTTTCACGATTTGACCTTGACATTCCACCAATGAATTCATCTTCTGCTTTGCACTGACCCCATTCCTAAAGTTCGTGGTCTTCGATCATAAACTATCTCTCCCTCTCTTCGAGTAAGGATTTGCTGCTTTCTTACTTATTCCTAAACCTCTTCCTGCTCTTTGTCGCTTAGCTTTCGCTGTCCAATCGGTCCTTGCTTCTTACCTAATTCCTATTATACTCAATGGACGAGGTAGTAGTAAATCCAGCCATTACTATCAAAGCTATTGGACATCAATGGTATCGGAGTGCGCCTCTTCACGAGGGTGATTTAAGTGCAACGAAATGCCTTAAGAATATGGTTCGCGAAGCATCTGGCTTACCCCTACACCGGTTAATGATGCGATCCCCATGCTTGGACCCCAAAGCTTGGATTACTTCAATTTATTGTCAAATATGCTTCTTTTGTCCATCTTGCCCTTTTAAACACTTAAAAACACAATCTAACATTTTTAAGTACATATTCATCACTTTAAGGGAGATATTAAGGAATAATTGATATGATCTGATAGGATTTTTATGTATCATTTGGAGTACATCACTACCCTACTCCCGACTTGGAGCTATGTTAGGACCGTTTTCGTACGGAGTACTAACGGATTCTACGTGAGACCAGATCCAATAGTGCGGAATCCTATTTGATTGGCGATCCAATCAGTGAGAACGACAACCAGATCGATCTAACGATGAAACAAACGTTAAGAATTGCTTAGAAAACGATCAGGAACGAACTATGAAGTTGGATTGGCTGTTTAGGGCACTTTGGACGGCTAGGGTATGTGAATATTCGAAGTCACTGTTTTTCCACGACTTATTTGGTTTTATAGGTTTCTAGTCTTCATTCGTACGACTGAACCATTAGCATGGTTTAGTCGTGCGACTGACTCATGCGGTTGATTCATACGCACGACTAAAGGCTCAGTCGTGCGACTGAATAAATCTTATGTCTCAGTCATATGACTGATCCAGTCTTCTGGTTTAGTCCTGCAACTGGTCCATAATTATGATTTATTTGTGTGTATGGTCCATAAGTATGGTCCATCAGCATGAATAATCACCTGACTAAGTTGAGCATAGTTCTCAATCATTATTGACTTAGAACTATGTACAACAACGTCAAACCTATATATGATGTTCATACATATGAGTTATACCAAATACAATTATAATATGAAATATTTAAAGACAAATAAACATCAAGAAGCATATTATATTTCATTAAGAATTCACATTACATATGTGTAAGAAATGAAAGACTTTTACATTAAGAACATAAACTAGGTACATGATGTATCAATAAGCTAGCAGTTGTGGTCTTTGCATTAAAGATTTGGAGACATTACCTGTACAGGACGAAGTGCACCATCTCCACTAACCATAAGATCTTGAATTACTTCTTCAAGGAAAAAGATTTGAATATGATGTAGAGGCGACGGTTGGAACTTATAAAAGATTATGATTGTGAGATCCATTACCATCCGGGCAAGGCCAATGTTGTGGTGGATGCCTTTAGCCGTAAGGAGAGGCCTAAACCAATTCGGGTTAAGGCTTATTAGTTGGTTATGACCTTAGATGTGATGAAGCAGCTCAAGGAGTTACAAGATGAGGTGTTGAAAGAGGACCGCCTCAACTCCGAAAGGATGAGAGGTCTAGCCACAGAGTTGAGTAAAAACACTTTCGGTGTTAGAAATCATTTCAGATGAACGTGGATTCCTTATTATGGTGATCTACGTGGAAGGATCATGGACGAGGCTCACAAAACTCGATACTCTACTCATCCCGGTGCTACAAAGATGTATCGGGATATTAAGAAAGATTATTGGTGGCCGGGTATGAAGTGTGACATAGCAGAGTATGTGAGTAAATGCCTTACGTGCTTGCAAGTGAAGGAAAGAACATTAGTAGCCATAAGGGAAGATCCAACTTTGGACATACCCAAGTGGAAGTGGGAGCATATCACCATGGACTTTATTACAAAGTTATCGCATACCGCGAGAGGGTATGATGCCATATGGGTGACAGTTGACCGGCTGACAAAGAGTGCTCAATTTCTATCAATCCGTGAGTCGTATTCATCCAAGTGGTTGGCGGATCTATTCATCAAAGATATTGTAACTCATCATGGTGTACCGGTGTCTATTGTGTCTAACCGTGACACTCTGTTTACATCCATGTTTTGGAAGAGATTTTGTAAGGATTTCAATAAGTCTGAAGCAGTCAAAACATTCAAAGCATCCAAAGTCTCTCTGCATGCATGCACTAAAGTACTAAAGTAGAAATGCTTTAGAAGTTTTACATCTTACATGAGATATATTCTAAGTGTAAAATCTTTCGAAGCCAAGACCAATATCTCCGAAGCCAAATATAAAGTCTTCCGAAGATTTAAAGACAAAGTCTTCCAAAGCCAGTTTATGAAGACCGATTTCTCCCAAATACTTTTATGGATGATATTATCTAATGTATTTCTCTATAAAGCTGGACCACATTTCCGCTGCAACTCTGTTTGGTTCACCAACTTTCACAAGTTGGTGAAAAGATTCATGCTTTTGGTAAACTGTACATTGAGGTCTTGAGCCTGAACTTTCAACTTTATGTACTTTATCTTTTTTGTAATATATTAGAATGTGAGCTATGGCATGGCATAATCATAAGTCAAAAGGCAATCTGCCTTTTGACTCTACACTTGATTTTGTTGTCTAGTCTTATGTATCCAACTGGCTTTCAAAGTATGGCCGGCTGTAGAAGGTAGAATATGTATCTCAAGTACTTGTAACTTTCCATTATGCTTTGTAACACTTTGTAATAGAACTTGAGAAACAATATACAACATTCTTAAAAACTAAATACTTGTGTTTTTTGCTATCTTGTTCTGTCTCTTACTTACTTTTGTTCTTAGCATCTCTTACTTTATTCAACCAGTTCCCTTTTTGATCTGTTAAGTATTCTAAAGAACTCTCCTCAATTGTGTTGTTGTGTTCTAAAAGTTCATCATCCCTTCTAACGGTCCTGCAGATTTCATGATGCAATGGGGACGAGGTTACATATTAGCATGGCCTATCATCCTCAGACGGATGGCAAGTCGAAGAGAACCATTCAGATGCTAGAAGTTATGTTTCGGGCATGCTTCATCTATTTTGGAGGAAGTTGAGATGACCACTTACTATTAGCCAATTCTCATACAATAACAGTTATCATACCAGCATTGGTGTGCCCCCTTATGAGATGCTATACGGTATGGTAGGGGTGTTCAAAGTCGGATATCCAAAACTTCGGATATCCAAATTTTGGATATCCGAAAATTTCAGATAGTGGAAATCACTATCCGAATCCGTATCCGAAATTTCGGATATCTGAAATTCGAATGTCCGAAATTTCGGATACGGATTCAGATAGTGATTCGGATATCCGAATTCATTTTTTTATATTTTAGTTTTTTACAATAATTAGACATATAATATTATAAAAATAATATAAAAACCGGCTCACATTATAAAAGTCACAATATACACTAAAAATCTCAATCTAAAGTAAAAATATATGTAAAATCCAAAAAATAAAAAAATGTTTTTTAGCTTTCGGATAATTGAATATTCGAATATCTGAAACTTTTGAAAATCACTATCCGAATCTGAATCCAAATTTTTGGATATCCGAATTTTCGGATATCCAAAAATTCAGAAATTTCGGATTTTCGGATTGGATTTTCGGATTTAGGTATTTTTGAACACCCCTAGGTAGGAGATGTAGAACGCCCGTTTGTTGGGATGATATTGGACAAAAGGAGTTGGGAAGTATCAAGGTGATCGAGGCTATGACTAAGAAACTTGAGAAGATCAAAACCTTTATGAAGGCAACTAAAGAAGATAAAAGTCGTATGCTGACAAGAGACATAGACATATTGAGTTCAAGGTAGATGATAGAGTGATTTTGAAGGTCTCACCTTGGAACGGTATCATTTGGTTCAGGAATCAGGGCAAGTTAAGCTCGAGATACCTCCGAATCATTGCTTAAATAGGAGAGATGGCCTATAGGTTAGAACTACCCAATGAGTTAAGTGGAATTCACCCGACATTCCATGTATCTCATCTACGGAAGTGTTTAGCTGATGAAGATATGTCATACCACTGGAGGACATTGAAGTAGACAAACAACTCAATTATGTGGAACAACCGGTGGCGATCATTGATCGAAAGGTGAAGAGATTATGATAAATTGGTTCCCTTGGTGCGAGTTCAGTAGAAGTATTGGAAGGGATCAAGTCTATGTAGGAACTGAAGAAGAAATGAGACGACATTACCCACGTTTGTTTGAGGAATAAGAGGTTTCAGGGACGAAAACTATATAAGGGGGTGGACTTGTAACACCCAGATATTTTAAAAGATGTAAAATGAAAAAAAATTAATTAAAAGAAAGAAATGCAATAAAACCCAAGTAGAGAGGTTAAAGGTGTAAAAGGAACAAAATAATATATTATATTTTGTACAAAAGGTGTATGGCCGCCCATACACCTTGCATATCACCTTTTTTATTTGGATTTTAGAGAGAGAAGGCAGAGAAGTTTTGGGTTTTTGGATAAAAACAAGAAGGATTTGAATTCAAGGTGTTTGAACTCATAGCAAATGGGTTGAAGGAAGTCTTGCCTAAAATTTGCAAGAGGTGAGTTCTAGAACCCCCTTTCTACACGTTTTAACAATTTTGGGGCTGGAGAACATGTATGTATGTTTTTTTATAAGTGGTCATGTCACCCATAAGTGTATGTGTATGTGGTTGGGATATGTTTTGGGTGTTTATGATGTTATGATTATGTTATATATGTGTCTATGATGCTTTGAATGTTAGAACTAAGCTTAAAACATGTTAGAATGATGATTTGGGGACTTAAATGATGATTGTTAGTTAATGTTAGTTGCCATGTGCCTAAGTCCTCATGCACTTGAAACCCATGCGCCCAAATATTTCCCATGCGCCTAGGATTAAGCCTGAATTGATTAAGTGTTCCCATGCGCTCAACTGTCCATGAACCTAAGTTCCCACTAAGTCAGGCTCATGCGCTTGGATAGTGTCGATGTGCCTAGAAAGTTGCTCAGACACCTAAGTGTTTGGTCATGCGCCCAAACAGTGCCATTGCGCCTAAAAGTTTCGCATGTGCCTAAGTGTTCCTATGCGCCTAAAAGGTCATGCGCCTGCATAGGGCTCATGAGCCTAAAGACTTATAATATTTTCTGAAATTTTAGGAAGAAAGAAAGTTTTAGCTTTGACTTGGGATGTTCCCGGGGTTGATGTATGATGATTTTATGATGATGTATGATGCCTTATGTGATGTTTATGATAATGTTATGCATGTTCATGTTAAGTATTCTTTATGTTCTTATTACATATTATTATGTGTCTTTACGTGGTATGATTATGTTAAGGAACGTAAAGTTTTATGTAATGAAAAGAGGAACATAAAGAATGAATGAATGCATGCATGAATAAAAAGCCTTACAAGCAAATGAAAGGAGGTGCACAACTCTAAAATGTTGTTAGCTCAACTGTATGTGGTTTAGCTAACCCATAAGGATACACACAGGGGCCAGTCTTTGTGACTGACCAAATGTATGGGAACTTTGTCGCTTACCCCAGTACTGTGGTCAGGCCATCAGGCACAACGTATAGGGGTCTATTTATAGACTTCGTCCCAGTACCCGCTTTGTGCGTGATGTTGGGGTGTAGCACATGGCATTAGTCCAAAGGAAAGTGAATGAGAAAGATAAATGATGATGAAAGATTATAATGAGATTATCTACTTTTACGTATGATGCATGATCGCGAATGAAAGTAAAGAACGATTTTAAGGGAAAATAAAGTATTTTATTTATAAAACTAGAACTCACTCAACAACGCTAACTTTTATGTATTTTCCAGTTAGCAGGTGATTGTTGCTGACGATGGCATGGGCAGCTACTTGGCTTATTTTTGCATATCCATTTTATATAACAATGATGTTTTTGTGATGTAATGCAAACATTGAGATTTTTGTAATGCTTAACCATGTTGTATTATTTTGGAAAAGCGATTATTCATATGAAATGGTTTATTAAGTATTGCACTGCAATGTTTTAGTAACGTAAATATATGTTTTATGTTTTATATGCAATAATGGTCCAACTATAAGCATCCCGGGAATGGGGCCTAACATGGAGCTTTAACAAGTTTTCAACAAAGTGAGCCTCAAAACTCATCCAGTGACAATGCACAACACCAAGTTGATGGAAGCAACATTCTGAAGGAACATACAACTATTAATGTTGCTCCACAACCAATTGATTCTGATGTTTTCTCTCCTTTATTCAATCTGTTCTCATTGAATGAATATGAGACATCAGCTAGACCAACTATTCAAAACCCTGAGCAAAACACTTCTAATTTGGATCTATCCATGTAACTGGATGTAATTCCTAGGCTTAGGATTCATAACACTCACCCAACTAAGAACATCATTAGAGATATTTTTAAAGGCATGAGAACAAGGGGACAAACTCACAATGTGAATGTCTGCTTTGTAGTCATGTTTCTTATCACAGATGGATCCAAAGAAGGCTGAAGAAGCCTTGAAAGATTGTAGTTGTGTTGAATCAATGCAAGATGAATTGCTTCAATTCAAGAGACAAAAGGTTTGGAGCCTATCTCCACTACCATCCGGTCAAGTACCTGTTGGCACAAAGTGGGTATTCAGGAACAAGAGAGATGATAGAGGCTTGATTATCAAGAATAAGGCAAGCTTAGTAGTTCAAGGATACAAGCAAGAGGATGGAATTGATTACACTAATTTCTTTGAACCTGTTGCAAGACTTGAGGCAGCTTTCTTGCTTATGCAACATCCAAAAACATTACAGTCTACCAGCTTGATATCAAGTGTGCTTTTTTATATAGGGATATAGACAGGGAAGTCTATGTGTGCCAGCCTCCAAGATTTGAAGACCCATAACACCCCCACTATGTGTGCAAATTGGATAAAGCTCTATATGCACTGCATAGGCACCTAGGCTGTGGTATGAGACTTTGTCTCAATTTCTCCTGAAGAACAGATACACCATAGGTACCATTATTCATGAGAAAGTCTGGAAAAGACATTTTGGTTGTACAATTCTATGTTGATGACATCATATTTGGTTCCTCAAATGATCAAATGTGTAAATACTTTAAGAGAATTATGAAAAAGAAGTTTGAAATGAGCTCCATGAGAAAAATGGATTTTTTCCTTGGAATTCAGGTAAACTAGATGAGAGAAGGGTTCTTTATCTATCAATCTAAGTATGTTAAAGACATCTTAGAAAGATTTCATATGAAAGATTGTAAGCCAATAAAGACTTCTATACCTATAAATCACAATGTTTGTCCTAACTCTAAGGGGGAGGATACTAATCAACATTGGTATAGGGCAATTTTTGGATCTCCGATGTATCTCATAGCAAGTAGACCTAATATCAAGTTTTCAACTTGCATCTGTGCAAGATATCAGGCTACTCCAAAGGTGTCTCACCTACTTTCTACCAAGAGAGTTCTTAGATACCTTAAAAAAGCACCTAAACTAGGTGTCTTGTATCCATGGAACAAAAATTTTGATCTCTATGGCTACACTGATAGTGACTATGGTGGTTGCATCATCAACAAGAAATCAACATCAGGAGGATGTCAATTTCTTGGTGGAAGGATCATCTCATGGCAATGCAAGAAGCAATCTTGTGTCTCAACATCAACTATTGAAGCTGAATACATTAGTGCTGCTAGTTACTCTGCTAAGCAGTTATGGATTCAAAATCAAATGCTAGATTATGGATTCAACTTCATGAGGAATCCTTCCATATTGACAACAAGAGTGCCAATTCTATTACAGAAAATCCTGTCAAGCACTCCAAAACAAAGCACATTGACATCAGGTATCATTTCATTAGAGATATTCATGAGAAAAACTTGATTAAACTAGTTAAAGTCGACTCAAATGAACAATATGCTGATTTGTTTACCAAGGCATTTGATGAACAAAGATTAAAGTATCTTACTACGGCTATTCAGATTATAAACATTGATTAGTCTATCTAATTTGAAAACCTTTTCAAAACGTGTCTTGTCTTTGTCAATACAATCTAAGCCCTGTTACAAAAAGATGTTTCTTCAAAATTGGCTAAGTATGAGTTCTTCCGTAAAGAAATTAACCCTCAGAAGATGTATTACTTATACTACAAAGGAAAATTCATCCAAGGTTAATCTTTTCCTCCGAAGAGTTTTTAGCCTTGAAAGAGTATTTGATGATATATCAAATCTATTTCCGAAGCTTGAAAAATTTCTTAACTCGGAAGATCTTCTTACTCTCGGAAGTAAATTTCTCTTAGGATGAAATTTACCTGGGGAAGTAAGTTTGGCTTCGAAAGAAGATTACCTTCGGAAAAGCTTATATACTCGGAAGAAAGCTTTACTGGGTAACGAAAATCTTTTGGGCCCCACTCTATAAAAGGTAAAGATTTTATTAATAATGTCGGATATGCTAAATGGATTCAACCTTACTGCCATTGTCACATCAGACCCCAAACTATCATTTTACCTTATCCATCACCCATTTCACACATTTAAATACTTCCGACCTATTTCCTTAATCTTTTTCCCACTTTCACTGCCCTAAGTTTCCTTCATCTTAAGTTTTACTTTCAAATCAAAGTGCACTTCCTCTGTAACTTTCCAACAATGGTACTAAACCCTCAACACAACCAAGTCACACTCCTTGAATCTTCCAAGGATGTTGATTTCTTTGAAATCATCCAGTTCCTAACCTAGTCCACCTACTTCACAACCCTAACTGTTAACCGCATAGTTTACTCAAATCATATGGTAGAGTTATGGGGAAATGGCCAGATTGACACTATAAATGGTGTTTGGGTTATTAGGTCAAGAGTTTGCGGTCAAGAATTAATCATATCCAAACAAACCATTAAGGAGTACCTAGAGCTCCATGATAGGGTTTTGAACTGAATTCCCCAAATCAGAGTTTGAAGATACATATACCTAAATGGGATATGGTGGAGATATGAGTAGATCAACTGTCTACAAGTTCAACTTCTCCTACAAATAGAAGTTCCTGCTTCACATTGTTCTTCATTGCTTATCAAAAAAGTTTGGGGGATGGGATCAAATTCCCTATGATTTAGGATGCCTTGTTCATGGGTTAGTAAAGGATCTCAGATTTAACTACTCAAGATTGGTACTGAACAACCTCAGGGGAAACCTTCAAAGGGAAACACTCTACATGTATCCTAGGTTTATTTAGCACATCATCAACTGTGAGCTAGATCAGAGTAAGCTTGTCTGCGCAGCTGCTCTTCCTATCCCTCACATGAGGCCAACCATCTTCAAAGTGCTAAAGAGAGTGTCTACTAACTTCTCTGGAAGACATACTACTATTCGTCCAGGTATGATTGAGCCAATGGCTCCTGGTGACATCACTGTTAATTCCACAGGTGATGAACCCACACTAGCAATAACCACCTTAAATCTTCCTTCCCATCCCATCAAACTTACATATCAGAGACACTCCAAGCAAACCCTTTTATAATCTCCTCTGATTGAACAAGTTCCCCTTGTTCAATTCAAAAAGGCTAGAGTGAAAACATAGGCTCCCACTCAGTCTGGGGTCCCACCATCCTTCACATTTGACATCAATATAGGTATTAAGTCTCCTCAATCACAATCCCGTGAGCCCCAAACCCAGACCTTATGCCCTTAGGGAGAGTCACTATACTCACTTAAGAAGCCAAAAAGAGACCACCCTATCATAGGCTCAATGCCACTAGACATTGATCACGGTCTCGGGTCACTAGGTATAACTTCCATATCCTTCACTGACCTTTGCATAGGTACTAATGAAGAAATCATGTATCTTCAAGGGCATGATGTTGATCCACAACACCTATCTAAAGATCAATTGACCATAGAGAGATCTCTGATTTTAGCCCCCATCAGCAACCCCAAACTGAGGTGAGTCTCACTGGTGTCGAGGGGACTAATGTAGATTCAACTGCCAATACTGAGAGTGCCTCAATGGGTCCTCAAGATAGTGGTAACATATCTGAGACTGAATCTATATCAACCCTACCTTTTGATGACTCTGAAAGAGACATCATTAAGCAAGGAAAGCAGGGCGCCAAGAAACTACAACTGCTGGTGAGGATGAACATACTAGGTATGTTGCCTCATCTTCCTATGATTCTTCTAATGAATATGAGGGAAGTATGAAACTCACCATAAAATACCTACTTTCTAAAGTCTCAAACCTTAAATTCAGGGTTAAGACTTTAGAGGATAGGTCTGCCACTCAACAACTTAAGATTAAAAATCTTAAGGCTCAACTAGCTAAGAAACAGACTGAGAGATCTATTAGGCATGTACCAACACAAGTCTCTCTGACTTCCTCCTCTAGCTTATCAAGCTCTCAAAATGATGCTACCAAAACAGGGTAGAAAGTTCAAAGAGAAACACATGTGGAGCGGCCAAGCTTAGCCCTTTCTACACCATTTTCAAGATATCCAACTTAGAAATCAAATGCTTTCTAAGCCTCATCCTATAATCCTTCAAGTGGACCAAACGATGTTTATTGCTTTGAATAGGTTCTTAACCAAATTTTTGATGAGCTCCTCACTTGCTCAACCAAGTCCAGATATTGCTTTGGCATACTTTGGAGCTGAAGAGCTTCAAAGGTGGAATGCACCATCTACCATTGTCAAGGGATTTGGTAAACCTAAGGTCCACACTAACCTATGATTGACTTTAAAAGGGATATGGAGACTGATGGCCCAACAACTGAAACAGTTGGGACAAATAGTGAAATGCCACAAACTTCTGAAGCTGAAGTCAAAGCTGTGAATCATTCCAAACATTCAAAGCTGAGATCCAAGCTGCGAAAGGGCTATATTCTCTATCTGATGATATAATTATCACATATGAAATCCTTGAACTGGCATCTGAGGTAAATAGTGAAGACTTTCTAAAAACCCCTCTCACTCAAACACCATCATCACAAGCTCAAATCACCACCCATTAACCTGAATTCTCTACACAAGAACCTCCTAAGTCACAAGCTTCCAAAGACATCAATGGTAAAAGGAAGTTGACTACAGTAGAGGAAGAAAGGTTAGAGAAGCTTAGAAGAAAAGGTAGACTCCCCCCCTGAGAAGCTACTAGCTACAACTAGTAAAGTAGTTGTAGTCAACTAGGTGGCTATCAATAACCAAATGAGGGTGTAGATTTTTGACAGGTGTGTCAATCTTGGTGTAGCTAGTGAAGATGTTCTTCTCCTACCACTCGAGGAATTGGTAGAATTAGAAAAGGAAACCCTACTGGGGAAGAACAAGAAGAAGCAACAAGGTTGGACTTAGAGGAGGAAGAACAGAAAAGGAAAGAGGAAGCTGAGCAACAAATTAGGGATGAAAGGATAACTTTAATAAGCTTTAGGGGATTCTCTCTTTAGGAACTTGCTCCTTATGACAATGATACGATCTTGTGGCTTTTCAACAAAGAACAAGATTAAATGAGCAAAGATAGAAAAAGGTTTCTAGGGAAAAGTTGATGGAAAAGAAGAAGAAAGAGGAAGAAGCTCAACTTGTAGTTGTTAGGAAAATAGGAGACAAAGCATGGATGAAGGATTATCTTAGGGGCCATGGATTCACTGGCAAGCAAGTTGGCCCCATGTTTGAAAAGACCTTGCAGAGACATGTCAGTGATATCAAGGTTGACATTCACTCAGGAATAAGGAAGGAGATGCATAGAAAAATACCAGGGATGACTTCTAAACCCACATGACAACCTCAACCAGAACCAACACCTTTACCATTCCCGATTAAAACCGAACCAACCACTGACCCTTACACTCCAAGGCCACACCATAATCCATACCCTCTTCCACACCCATTATATCAAAAAACCACCACCACTACCTATCTTTTAACCCAAAACACTCCCCAGAACCCAATCATTATCCACCCATCAACAACCTAAGTCATCCTCTTAGCCATCTAAATCTCTGACCTTAGAAGAGTTCAAGGAGATCAAGAGGAAGCTCATCAAATGCACTACTCTAAGTGATATCTCTTATGAGGAGGGGTACATCAAACTAACCTTCATTGATGGCTCCTCATGTTTCCTCACAAGAGAATAATTCCTTGATCTATTAAGAGGAACACTAGACTAGGCTTGATGAAAAAGAAGAGTAGAATTTCGAATTCAGGTAAGAATTTGTGTGTTTATGGTGTTCTTAACTGATTCATCCTTGGTTGTATGCTTATGTGTTTATGTATGTTCGGTTGTGTGTGTTTGGTGGGTTTTAGGTGTTTGAGCTCAATTTGCAAACGGGTTTAAAGAAGTCTTACCCAAAGAGCTGCAAAGGTGAGTTCTAGAGCCCCCTGTTTACATGTTTCTAACTATTTTGGGGCTGGAAATACATGTATGAATATTTTTATAAAGTTGGGTTTTATACCCGTATGTATGTATATGTGTATGTTGCGAGTGGGGTTTGATTTTGGGCTATGTTCATGTTTGATGATGTTATGGTCATGTTTCTATGGCTTAGAATGGATGATTTAAGCTTAGAATATGATAGATGGTGTTTGGGGACCGAATTATGATGTTAAGTGTGTCTTAGGCTGTTCATGCGCCCAAACAGTAGCTTATATGCCTAAGTTTTAGAATAACTGCTTAAGTGTTCCTAATGCGGATGACCCTCTGAGTCTAACTCATCCGCATTTGCTAATGCGGATGAGCAAGAGGAAATGCGGATGAAAGTTGTGCGACTGGAAGTTAATGCGGATGACCCTCTGAGTCTAACTCATCCGCATTTGCTAATGCGGATGAGCAAGAGGAAATGCATATGAAAGTTGTGCGACTGGAAGTTAATCCGGATGAACAAATTAATGCAGATGCACAAAAAAATGCGGATGAACAAAAGAAATGTGGATGAAGACTTAGTTTATTTTTCTGAATTTCGGGGAAAAGTGAAATGTAGGCTTTGACTTGGGATGTTCCCGAGGGCATAGTAAGTTGACTTTTTCAAGTCAATGATGATGGGAAGGGCATAGTATGATGATGAATGATATGAATATATGATGTATGATTGATGTTTATCATGATGGTACATATGATGTATGTTATGTATGTATGATGATGCCCTATATGGTGATATTGTATGTGTGTTGATGTTCCTTATTATGTATGGTTATTTTCCCGTGGCTTTACGTTGAATGTTAATGAATGAAATGAAAAGTATTATGTATCGTAAAGTGTAAGATAATAAAAAGAGGAACATAATGAAAGAATGCATGCATTAATGAATGAAGGAAAGTAAAGTAAGTCTTGCAAGCCTTGTATGTGGAAACACCCCCAATGAAGGGTGTTAGTTCAACGGTGTGTAGGATAGCTAACCCAGAAGGATGCACACCGGGGTCTTTCTTTGTGATTGACCATTTGTATAGAACCTTTGTTGCTTACCCTAGGTGTTGTGGCCAGGCTGCTGAGCGCCATAACAGGGGGTCTATGATAGACCTCAGCCCAGTACCCGCTTTATGCATGATGGTGGGGTATAGCACATGAAAATAGTACACCTGAATTTACCCTAGGTACGTGGTCAGGCTGGTGAGCGCCATGACGGGGGGTCTATGATAGACCTCAGCCAGTACCTGCTTTATGCATGACGGTGGGGTAAAGTTCATGGTTTTGGATGGAATGTAAAGAAGTAAAGATGAATGTATGAATGAAAGTAAGAAAGCATGAATGAATGAGAATGAAAGTAATCTATGAAAGTGAATGATAATGAGGTATGATGAATGAATGAAAGTTAACGAATAAATGATGAAGATAATAATGATATTATCTATGTGTACGTATGATGCATGATCACGTACAGTTGTAAAGAATGATTTTAAATGAAAGATAAAGTATGTTACTATAAAACTAGAATTCACTTAGCAACGCTGACTTTTATGCATTTTCCAGTTGGCAGGTAAAGTTGCTGAGGATGGCACGGGGCGGCTACTTGGCTCTTTTGGATGGCATTCTTTTGTTTAATATTTTTGCATTGTAATGCCAACAAATGAAATTGTGTAACGAATGTTGTATTATTTTTCAAAAGCTTTTAATGAAAATGGTGTTTTAATGTTTCCGCTGCAACGTTTAGTTCAAGTTAATGTAATTATATGTTTTATGAGCAATAATTGGCCAGCTGTAAGTGTCCCACTCAAAATGACTGCAAGAGCCAAGATTGAAGAAGAGTTGAAAGAGAGAGGAGGAAGAAAATAAAGGGTCAACCACCAAAGTCAAGGCCTTCTTACCAATGGTTGAAGGCCCTGAATTGGGATCAATAGTTAGATGGGAGTACGACTACCACTCCTATCAACTAACTCTCTTTAGAGGGACATAACAAAGGGTACACATCATCCAAAGCGATAGACTTTGCATGACCATTTAAGAGAGTTCTGGTCATTTACAACACAACACACAATAAGGAGAGACAGTTTCGAACACTTAACAGATCAAATAGAGAACTGGTAACACAAGATTGACAATAAGAACACTAGCAAATATGAGACAGAACAAGAACAGAAACAAGACAAGTGTTTTGGTTTTCAAGGATGTTTTATATATTTCTCTCAAGTTCTTTTACAAGTGTACAATCATTGAGATAAGTTACAAAGACATGAGATACTTATACTACATCCTACAGCTGACCATACTTTGAAGGCCAGTTGGATACATTATCTAGACAACTACAAAATCAGTGTAGACTCAAAAGGGAGATTTCCTCTTGACTAGTGACTATGACATGCCATAGCTCACATCCTAATATATTACAAAAAAAAATAAAAGTACATAAAGTAGAAAGTAAAGGACTTAAGACCTCAATGTACAGTTACCAAAAGGATGGACCTTTTCAGCAACTTGTGAAAGTTGGTGAGTCAGCAGAGTCGTAGCGGAAAGGTGGTCTAGATTTATAGTAAAGTACATTAGATAAAAGCATGTCTTCAAAAGTCTTCAAAAGATAATATCTCTTCATTTCTTGGCTTTGGAATACTTTATCCTTGAATCTTCAGAGGACTTCACTTTAAGCTTCGGAAGATGTTGGTCTTGGCTTCGGAAGATTTTACACTTAGAGTATTTTCTAAGATAATGTGTAAAACTTCCGAAGCATTCTACTCAGCACTTAGTGCATGTATGCATGATAGAGTTTTAGATGTTATTGGATGTTTTGGATGAATCAGCCTTATACAAAACCTTACAAACTCCCCCTAGGCTAATACTGCTAAAACATTTTAAGACTTCAGATACAAACTATCCTCATCATGATGATGACCAATCCTTTCTTCATTAGATGACTAGGATCACTCAGATTCTCATAGTGTCTACTCATTCAAAGAGATCATGCACTGCTAGATTAAACATGTCTTTCCATGTATAGACATCTTCAACACCTTGATCTAACATGCTATCTCTCTGGATTGGTAGTGTAAGTCTAGG